>CATQJL010000223.1:84372495-84947835 GCA_958299035.1 Cylicocyclus nassatus
TATATATATATATATATATATATATATATATATATATATATATATATTAGGTTGATTCACAATTAATGCACGTTTTTCTCACCTTTTCTTCCGGGAGCTGGTATTTGAGGTGTAATCAATTTCCTCAAAAACTTTTTACGCTATCTAAAAGAGCGTTCCATCTAGTTTCTTATACGCCCCTTCGCTTTCGTAAACCTCCATTCATTCCAAAGTTCCGAGCTTTCAAACAAAAGAGACTAAATCCCAAAATTTTTGCTTTTCACTCTTTCTGCCCTAAATTCGTTAGGAATAGCCAATTTGATTTCAAAAAATATGCATAAGGATTAGAGAATTTTGTGCTACAAGATGCTATTTGAACAAAATTCTCCATGGATTCTGAGCCGAGAAATTCAATTGCGAACTTTAATAATCGTCGCGGCCCTTCCGTGCCAAATAAATCTTTGAGGCAAAAGGCGATTGTAGATCTTTTGCACTATCCAGCAAGGGTAGACCTAGTTCATTTGATGGTAGAAAAGCGCTAGGGTTTTCTCACTTTCCAGCGGAGAAAAACGAAATAAATTCGAAAATGACCGATATCTGAACCCGCCGAGATGCCAGAAAAAAGTGAGTGCTTTCGACTTTTTCGTGTCATTTTCTTTCAAAAAATTTCCGTTAAATTCAAACTTGGCATCACTGCTCAAGAGACCCTTGGCTACACGATGAGTGAGGTTTGCTTTATCCTACTTCATTTTAACAAAAGTTACGCTCTTTCAAAATAGAGGCTTCTGAAAAAAGTTGTTGGCAATCTTCAGGCCAGAAAATCTTTCTTGTAATAGATACAGTCACGCAATAGTATCTATTTTATAGACACTAATTTGATGGTTAACAGTAGTTTTTATTGCGATTAGATATGTCTTTTCAGGAAAGAATTATCTCGGTTGGAAGTTGAAGTATAGAAAACGTGCATTAATTATGAATCAACCTAATATATATATATATATATATATGTATAAAACTCAATGTCTGTGAGGATGTTCGTTTAGCTGTTCGTTCGTTATAGAAACGTCAGCCATTGAATCGATTGAGCTGAAACTTCGCACACATACGACCCCGCCGGTGGTTTATGGTTACTTTTTGAGGCGATTTGCAGGGTCCTTGCATTGATTTATTGATTTGTTTACTTAATTGTTAAATTATTATTAAATTATTAAATTATTATTATTTATTCAATAACGTTAAATAAAACGTGCCCCAACCAATCATTTTCCAGTAAACATGTAAGTAGGGGTAGAAAGTTCATTCTGATCTCAAGGTCGACAGGATACAGCGAGTTTGTCTCAAAGCGTTTTTTGCGCATTGTGGAAGTTAGAAAGTGTAAGTTTGATCAGCGTCCAGATTCGTGTGGAGGCGGGCTGCGGACTTTACTGGTTTTAAGGAAAGCTCAAGGAGAAAGTACGAAATACAGTGCTAAAACGTGGAGGTTTAATAAGTTTGTCCTGGAAATCAAGGAAGTGCGCAACCCTCCTCTACACGAATCTGGGAGCCGATGACATTTTGGTGAGTAGGGGAACAACTCCGCCAGTTTGAACCCGCCTTTGTCCTTTTGAAATATTGTTGTTTGTGGTTGCAGGACCAGTCCGCGGAGATGCTTCAAATTGGCGGATTTCGTTCCCTTACCCCATCTTGATTGAACTAAAAGTCTCGGGCGAGGCCAGGTCATCAGCTAGTATGCTATATAGAAGTGATTGAATGGGCACAACGTGCCCACTCAAGCACTTCTCTATGTAACATATGATGCATCTAGTTGAGCTGAGTGCAGTGGTACCCTCGGATGCAGAATTCATCTGAAGCAGGATATGGCGATGCGACGCGAAGTTTAGCGAACTTGGGCGAAAAGCGGTGATTTTTTTTTACAAACTACGAGCGGTTTGTGCTCATATCGCAAAGGCTTTTTTTTCGCTTTTTTCGGAAAAGTAGCGTGCCGAAATAAATTGATTGCAAAATCCCGCATTGTAGTTTTGTTATCGACTTCAAGGTAACGTCTTGGAGACCTGACTAGTGGAGCGCTTTTATCGAAGGATAAAGGATTTGGTGGATAAAGGATTCCGCCAAAGTCTTTTTCGGCAAACACAGACAAATACGGTTGCTGCATGACAAAAGCGCAATATTTTTGGGTGCGAACGCGGCTTTATTAGCCGCAGAGCGCATGAGTTTCAGTATTTTACCCTGGATATCAATCCAAAATTCTCCCTCAACATGACGTGAGGCGCCGCCTCGCTTCGGGCTTACGCCACGTTGCGGGCGCATCGTTAGGCGTGATGTAGCACTCAACAACATGCCGCAGGCTTTCCCACGTTGTTCTTGTCGCTACACTACGCCAAAGGGAGCCTCCAGACCGCGCCGGGACCGCGCCGGTTGTCGTTTTTGCAGCCGGAAGCTGCTTTCGCGTAGGTTGCCGCTATTGCAGCTGAAGCGCAATGTGTCAGATTTTGTCCTTGGAGCGTAGCGAGAGCCTATTGGCACTAGATGCTAGGCTTTTCGATTCCTTTGTCACCACTCTTTTGTTTCCAAAGTTCTCATCTTTGCTGTAGTGATTCATTGCAGATATGGTTTATTTGATCTGGATTCCTTTTTTTAGGTCGTCTACGATGCTGGAAAAATCGATTCATTGTCGAGTGAAACTCTTTCAGTCTAAATCCCGCCGTAGAGCTATTGCAAGGCAAGGCCTTTTTGACGTCTCTCTCGTTTTGAAACTGGTTTACTATGCTGGATGATTGCGAATGTACCTTCTTTGTTTTTGAAGCTGTTCCATCGTGCCGTAGCAGCGATTTAGCTGCAGAACTCACAACTTGTCAGATTCTCTGTACTATTTTTGCTTTTGGTACTTCACTACGCTGACTAACGATCTATTCCAAAGTCATTTGGTGCTTTCTCCTTCTCCATTCAAGATATATACTGTCTACTTCAGCATAGTAAAATAGCTAAGTTTGAGAAGTTAAACGAAACTTATATCAGTAAGTGTACCTTCAAGAAGTATAGTATAGTAGAGTAAAATTGGAAAGTGCAAAAAACTGCGTTTTGCGACGATATCGTCCACTCAGCATAGTAGACCAATCTCAAGTCGGAAAAGACATCGAGAAACCTTGCCTGCGCACCACACAGCAGAGCATATCATCAAAACGAAAGCTGTGCAAAAAAATAGCGTTCCGCAAAGATTCATGAGCTCCCAGATTTGTGTGGAGGCGGGTTGCGGGCTTTCCCTGATTTTAATGGTAAAGTTAACGAAAGAGTACGAAAAACAATGCTGCATGAAGTTCCAACAAGTTCACACTTACATTCAGGGAAAGTCCACAACCGGATGTCCTTAATAGAAGTAGCATAGCTTCAAAACTTAGGACAAATTTAAAGAAACTTTGTTCTACGAATTCGATCAACTACCGTAAAAGAATAGTTTAGAAACGAATGAAAGACAAAACGCCGTTCATCACTTTTTTTGGATAAAACAACTCTACAGCTGGAGGTAGATCGAATGTTCGACAATGAGTCGATTACTCCAGCGTCGTCGTAGAACCTCCAATGAATTACTTACTAAAAGAAAAAGACTTTGGAAACAAAAGAATGGTGGCAAAAAATCGAAAAACGTAGTATTTAGTGCCAATAGGCTCTCGCGACGCTCCAAGGACAAAATCTGACACAATGCGCTTCAGCTGCAATGGCGGCAACCGGCGCGAAAGCAGCTATTGGCTTCAAAAGCGACAACCGGTGCGGCTCCGGCGCGGTCTGGAGGCTCCCAAAGATGCGCACGTAACGCGGCGCAAGCTTGAAGCGAGGTGGCGCCCCAGCGGCTCTCGTTATCCACATCATGTTAAGAGAAGACGTATGGGTTGTCGAGGGTACAAAGGTGAAGATACGCGCGCGCCGCGTTCGCGCCCGCTTAATTGATAATGCTTCTGCGCCTTCGTTATGCAGTAGCATTTACACCATCATATAGCAACGAGTTAAGGTTTGTGAAAGCATATTTATCCCATTAGAAATAAATTACAGGATGTATGAAAACCCACTTCCATAAGCGAGTCCTGCAAAAGCGGAGTGTCGCGTTTCGCGATGCAAAGGCGCTCCTCGAAGCACGGAAGCCGGGGCATTTACCGCGCTATCCGGCGACGACACGGTAGCCGAGACGCGTGTTGCCGCGATCGTCTCCGGACCTCTCCTTTATTGGCTCGTTGCCAGCCAGGCGGCTATATAAAGCGGCGGCGCATCACTTGGGTGCCTTGTTCGTCTTTGTTTTGATCGATTGATTTCACTTCTTGCTCGATTATCATTTCAGCCGTGTTTTTTTTGTAAGAGCAGTTGAGCCGGATGTTCTTTGGATTGGAAAATGGATTCTTTTGTTAGCGCATTTCACGCGCCATAGTATTAACCGAAATTGCACGTCAGTTGGAACTTTAACATCTACAGGAGCTGGAGGGGATGTGCCGTCGTCTACACCTTGGCGTTGCGCGGTGGATTTGTTGCGCGAAACCTCGGGAGCCACATGTATTTTTGAGATTACTTGTAGACGCGCATCGGTAGCATGGGACGGGCCCTCGTCCAGTTGTTTTATTTAGTAGTGGTAGTAGTAACTTGCTTTAGTTTAGTACTTTTTTCTACTCTTAATTGTAGTATAGTGTCATAGAGATACATCACATAATCTAGTCATTGTTCTTTCGGTCGCGCGTTATGCGCAGTAGGCTAGGTAGTCGCTTAGTTTCGGGCGAGCATCAGACCTCGGGTAACATCTACTCAGACAATCGCCGGGGGCAGGCGCTCAGACGATCGCCGGGGGCAGGCGGGCACCGGAAAATACGCGTTGCTGAAATCTCGCATTCCGCTCGCAAATTCCAGGAAAATGGTCAGCGGGTTTTGAGAGACCGCCTGTTGAGTCTTTTTTCGCTCTTATCTTTTGCAGATATATTGCTGAATCTCTGAGGCATCGAAAACTCAGCAAGCGACGTTCCGAAAAGTCCTGATTGCTTTGCAAAAAATCCGCGAGCGGGGTGCGAGAAATCAGCCATTTATTTTTCCGGTGCCCGCCTGCCCCCCGCGATTGTCTGAGCGGGCACCGGAAAATACGCGTTGCTGAAATTTCGCATCCCGCTCGCAAAATCCAGGCAAATAGTTAGCGAGTTTCTGAGAGACCGCCTGTTGAATCTTTTTTCGCTCTTATCTTTTGCAGATATATTGCTGAATCTCTGAGGCATCGAAAACTCAGCAAGCGACGTTCCGAAAAGTCCTGATTGCTTTGCAAAAAATCCGCGAGCGGGATTCGAGTAATCAGCCATCTATTTTTCCGGCGCCCGCCTGCCCCCGGCGATTGTTTGAGTAGGTGCAAGAGCCCACCGAGTCTCCACATGGAGAGCTCTAAGTTTATTCAACATTCCTTGGGAGTCCTATCATTATCCTATACAGTCCTATCAAGAGTTTGAGAGAAAAACCGACCTTTTCTATACTAAGTCCTCTCATTTAAAGCCCTTTTCAGAGAGACTCGTTCAAAGGAACTCGTCATCTCCACTGAGTTGGAATTTTGTCAAGTTATACTGAAATTATCATGAAGACAAGCGCGTTTTTCCACGAAGCCATAACAAGGTTTTTCTTGCGCTTCTTATCACAATAATTTTGTGAGGCAACATGAAACCAAGTGATGACTTCTGGTTCCTTACTAAAAAAAAATTTTTAATGGGCCAATTTTGCCAGCAATTTACCGTAGTAACACCTCAAAGGCAGTCCAAACTCAACACTACGATGCATTCTAACAAACTCATAACTCAAAACGCCTTAGTTCGGAAAAGTTTGCCAACGAAGGTAAACATTATTTCTCCTGCTCTATGTGCCGCACAAACCATTCATGGGAAAGAAGTGCTCCAGGATTCGTCTAAGGAGTGATTTACAAAAGAATTGTCCCGCTATCCCACTAAAGAACGATATCTCATAATAAAAACCGCCATATGAGCCGCCTACAGACCGATATTCATCAAAAATTTATAAACAGTGTGAATCGCCCACACAGTATTTTGATAACTACCCTACAAGCTCCCCCTGCGAATCTCTTGAGAGAAACTTTCCTACGGCCGCCTACAGAGGGTATTTTGAGAAAGAATGGCCCTACAAGTCTTTATAAACAAAATTTTGAGATGATGCCGTACGGCTTTCGTATAAACTCAGACAATCGGACCCCTCCGGCGGACAGTCGAAATCTGCCAGAGTCGCGGCGGACCCAGTTGACCAATGAGATGGCGAGGGGGCGGTCCCTTCTTGTAGGTCACGGTGACGTCACCGGCAGGCGAGTGGGACCCTTCTTTTTCCGGATCTGCTCCAAAATAGGCCATTTCTGCTCCGGAGGTACGCCAGATTTGGCAGAGCCACGGCGGAGAGATTTGCCCGCCGCGAGTCCGCCAGATTTGGACGAGCCGCGGAGCAGAAAATCGGAGGAGTCCGGAGCAAATGGGAGGTTTCCGGAGCACAAATGGGAGGGCCTTGGAGCACAAATGGGAGGGCTCCGGAGCAGGCTGCGTATCGATTTGGCGCGTAGCCAAGCAAACGTCTAACTCCACGGTGATGAGTCCTCTGTTTACGCTCTTTCTTCATATTTTAGTCGTTGTTTCTTTGATTTTGTTGTTTTTCCGCGTTTCTTTACCGCTTTTATTCTGTTCCGCGTTGCTCTTCGTCGCGTTGGCGTTTATGTTGTTGTAAGTTCCTCGTTTTCAGGTTTATGTTTCAAATTTTCGTGCGGATGCACTCAATCACTTTCAGTGTTTAGCTCTCTTCGACTTGCTGAGACATTGTTGACTTTTGATGGAGTGGTTTTTGTGATTAATTTGAGCTCGTTCCGAACATTATCTGTGGCTTTTCGGGCAGATGCATGCTAAGGTAAGCGTTAGGGTTTCTAGGCAACTTTATATTTGATATCTACCGGACATAACATCTGAATCAAAGTCCTATGAGCCACTTATCGATTTGTATTTTCAGCGATTTCTTGTTCTCGCTCATCTCTTGTTTCTGGCATTATCCATATAGCTGATGTGGAATGTTGGTCCAGTCGAGTTTGCAGGCCTACCTGTGCCAGGCCTTGGTGGACTTCTACCTTTCAATGTGCCTGCTCGCGAAGCTCTGCGTGAAGGAGACAACGATTCTCTGTGAGTAAACCTTTTTAATGTCTAATCATGTTTAATGTCTTATATCCCTCTCAGATTACTAGACCGTTTCGACGTCAATCAAGTTGATGCTTTGTCAGAATTTACTCTTTCATCTATAATTCGGAATTCTTCAATATTATTCGCTCTTTTTTTCGCGAAAAAAGGCTTGCAATTCGATTACGATCTAACTCCAGAGGATTACAGTATAAGTCAGTCACCCTGGGGATGTGCGAAAGTTAGAAAGTTAGACGTACACTTCGAGTCAAAATCTCCTATAACAAACTTTTCTCCTGCAGTGCCACGGTGTGAGATTTTGGAAATGAGAATGAAGGAGTATTTCAGATAGGTCTGCAGTGGGAAGGGGTGGGTCGTAGGCAGAGGTGCGATAGGTGGAGCCGGGCCCACCAAAAGTGAAGGTGGTCCCAGCTACCACTGGCCGGCCATAAGTGAAGGTGGTAGTGCCGGACACTCACCTCCCAAAAAGGTTGACCGGGGGGGGGGGGGAGATAGAGAGGGAGAGGGTGGCATAGGACGGACTTTGGGTTTGGGTTTTTTGGTTTTTTTTTGGTTTGGGTTATTTCGGGCTTCTGGGTTTTGATTTTTTTGCTGATTAAAAAAAGGAAATTAAGCAAAATGAACGCAAGAAAGTATTGAAAGCATATTCTATGTTGTTTACTTCGGAAGTCGCCGACGCCCACTGCGAGCACCTGGAGGCCATCACCGACATGGACGCATATACGCCTCAGCACTTTCTACGATAGAGCAAAGCTTCATGATGACTTCGGATAACTGAAGAGCTCTAACCCAACGGTCCTCTTTAGGGCCAATAACTGTGACCCAACGGCCCTCTTTAGGGCCACAAATACGATGAGTACACTGCGTAAATATTTTAAATAAAGGTGTCAATGCAATAGTGTATTTGTGAGTGATACTCAGCTAGACTTCATGTGTTTTATCAAGGACATTTTGTTATGACGTACTGCGAAGAAAGTAGGTCGATCCAGGCAGTAACCGCCGAGAACCAGAATTTCGAATGATAAAATTAGAAAAATCGTGAAAAATCATTCCACTGTTACAAATCTGCTGGCTGAAGACCTCCACACTTGCGACTTCATAGGTTTTGAAGGGTAAGTGTAGTTCTACCAGACAGTGAAAGAATCAGTTTGATTTGAGGAGTGGCCGCCGAGAACGAGAATTTTGAAAAACCTTAAAAATCTTCTCGATTTTAGGTTGCTTAATGACAACTGACATTTAAACTCTTATAAATCCGGACTTTGATGTTGCGACTTCATAGGTTTTATAGGGTGAGGTTTGCCCTATCAGAATATGTCTTTTCTGTTCCGATTTATTGAAACATCACCGAGATCCAGGCTCTTAAAAAAGCAGGTAAAAACCGTTTTTCAGCTCATAACTTCTTCAGAACTGCATGAATCATGTTGCGACTTCATAGGTTAGATTCTCCCCTTCAAGAGCTTTCAGATGATGTATAATATATGGGGAATTCAATATTTCTTGCTCTAACCCGGGGTGGAGTACTGCTCTTCATTAATTCTCCACCCCGCCCATTTCAATGTATTGGCGGGAGGCCGCCAGTGGAGAATTAGTGAAGAGAGGTACTCCACCCCGGGCATATACCGTGGGAGGCGTGAATCCCCCACATATTATATATCATTTGAAAGCTCTTGATGAGGAAAATCCAACCTATGAAGTCGCAACATGAATTATGCAATTCTGAAGAAGATATGAGCTGAAAACGGTTTTTTACCTGCTTTTTCAAGAGCCTGCATCTCGGCGATGTTTCAGTGGATCGGTACAGCTAAGACATATTCTGATAGGGCAAACCTCACCCTACAAAACCTTTGAAGTCACAACATCACGCAACTTTAAAGTCCTGATTCATAAGAGTTTAAATGTCAGTTGTCATTAAGCAACCTAAAATCGAGAAGATTTTTAAGGTTTTTCAAAATTCTCGTTCTCGGCGGCCACTCCTCAAATCAAACTGATTCTTTCACTGTCTGGTAGAACAACACTTACCCTTCAAAACCTATGAAGTCGCAACTGTGGAGGTCTTCAGCCAGCAGATTTGTAACAGTGGAATGATTTTTCACGATCTTTCTAATTTTATCATTCGAAATTCTGGTTCTCGGCGGTTACCGCCTGGATCGACCTACTACTTAGATACATGCTCTTAATACTTTCTTTTACATTCCTTTTGCTTATTTTCCTTCTTTTGAGCTTTAGCAAAAAAATTTTCAAACTCAAAAGTGAAGGTGGTCACCCTGTACCAGCTCAAATGTGAAGGTAGGCGGAGAATCGGCTCCGACTATCGCACTTCTGGTCGTAGGTAAGACTAGCTACATGAATTTCCGAACAGGTGCGGATTTACTGGATTGACTTCACTGATTGCCTTAATTAGAGGCACTGGTGTCGTGATGTCGTTCTGCTCGACCGCAATGACGAAAGTTTCAAAATTTCAAGAATTAGCAGTTTCAAGAATTTTCTTGCAATTCTCAAAGCTACGCATCTTCGTGCAGAATATTGCAAGTAAATCGCACCTGCATGGACTTCAGACAACTCATCACACTTTAGTTATATACAGTCGAGTAGATTTCCAGCTTAATATAGTGTGCTTGCACAGAAGGTGAAATGCGGTAAAACTTGCGCGTGAAGAAGTAGCCGTGCCAGTACTGCCGGCATTTTGCGCCCGCAATTGGCCGGCGTCTCAGTCGAAACTATGTTTACGCGCAAATTTTACCTCATTTCACCTTCTGTGCAAGCACACTATATTAAGCGGGAAATCCACTCGACTGTAAATGGGTGTCAGCAAGGTTGGCACGCAAAATTTACAGCCGGTTGTATGGCTCTAGCCATTGGAAGAACTTTTTAAATGGTCTTATTATGTGTATAACTGCCGGCAAGCACTTACAATTTCAGATTTCTGTCACATGCGGATGTGAAGCCATTACTAGATACCTCTCGAACCATTGCATCTCTTCTCGGCTACATGTACTTTTTCAGATGCGTCAAACATTATTTCCTTCTACTCTTTCTCAAAATCGTCCGCATGACCGATTTTGATACTAGCTCAGTCTTCCTATTCGCGCTGTTACCCAGCTTATTTCTTTTTCGTACTCTCTGACAGAAAAAAATTCTCAATTGTCTTTGACTTCTCATGTCAGATCATTTACTACAAAAAAAATTGGGAAATTTAACTCTCTGATCAACTTTGCAAATAGGCATTTTCTTGTTAGCAGCTTTTCGGGCTGCCTTGAAACCTCATTTTACTACTAATTGTACAAATTCTTCTCCGGATCGCGGAATGTGCGCTGAGAATACGATCTCGCAGGAAACGCGTAACTTTACCTTGAACGTAACAGACACGCAGGCCTATTCCGATCTGAATATAAGTCTTTTGTCATTGTCCTACTTCTCCCACAAAATTCATGTATCCTATGACCCAAGCCTGTTCTGAACTGTAAGATTTGATCGAATGTTGCAGCACTCTGATGGGTTTAGCGGTCATGCGAGCTATTGATGGTGTCTGGCAACGTGATGGTGTTTCGCCACTCTTCTGCGTTAATCCTGCACTGTTTCGTCTGCCATTTCTATCAGTGTCGTAAGTATCTGTACTATGTTCATGATAATCGCTTCAAGATGCTTTACAGCTCTCGCTAGGAGATATGTTGTTTCTGTGGTCGGTGCGCGGCGGTAGAATGCAATTGTACGAACTTGAGCTTGCTCCAGCCAACTATAGTTTCATTCTCATCATCATAGGTCCGTTGATTTTGATATTCACATTTAAAAGAAAACTCAAATCCAATCTATACATTTTATATTGAACACCTTTGCGTCTGCCGTATAGGACAGGTTTAGAAATTCTTGATAACTTGTGAATAGAATTAGTTTGAGTGTGTCACGTTACTGCATTTTCTTCCTTGTTAGCGATAAGCTGAAGATCACACGATGATTAGTCAGCATTTCCTAAACGGTAGACGTTTGCTTTCGCTGTTTTCTCTAGCAGTACACTCAGGGCGAGCGGGGTGGCTTTCAGTAGCATCATCATTGCTTTTCTACACTGTCGTGGTGTCTGTCTCATATTACATCGTGTACCTCATTTCTCAACCGAGACCTATTCTGTGCGAGTTTCCTCATTGTTTTGCGCTGCAATGCAGATATCAGCATTCATAGGTTTTGTGACAAAAGCTTTTGCGCTGTGTTTTTCAAGCAATCTAACTCACTACACTTACTTCGCTTATGTTTTCGCCTAGGGTACGGCCATAGGTTGCCGGCAACTGTTGTCTTTGTTGTCCGTTTTGAAGCTGCTAAGTTTTGTTTTGCAATTTGCAGGAGATTGTTTGCAGTTAATCTTATATACAGGGTGTCCGTAAAGTATGTATACACTGTTTGATCGTTTATAACTTTCCTCCCAACAAGTATTTTGCCTTGCTTCAGGTAGCATTTTGCAGAGCGAGGTTAAACTTAGATTTACAGTTTGGAGCGAACCATTTATCTCTCTTCATTACTGTAGGATTACGGTACGAACTTCGACAAAGATTTTAGGCCATTGGAGGCTATATTCTGCCTCGGATCAAGACCAAACAAGCCAAAAACCCCTATACTACGGTAATGGGAGCCGCTGATTTCGAATTTGAAATTACCATTTTACTGTGATGCTTCTTTCCTAAGTTATCCCCGGTGAATCCTAGTAACTCAATTCCCAGCATTAGTCAGAAATGTAATTACACCGTCAAAAAAGCCGAAAACACTCGTAAAAAGCTGTCAGGTGGAATCAGCATGCGCGAAAACCCTAGTACACGATTTTTCAGATTATTTGAAGAAAATTTTGTTAAGTGGTATATTTCACATTGGTTCCATATGCTGGAAGTTCGTACCGTAATCCTACAGTAATGAAAAGCGATAGATGATTCGCTTCATGCTGTAAATCTAAGTTGAAGCCAGCTCTACAAAACAGTACTGAAGCAAGACAAAAGACTTGTTGGGAAGAAAGATATTGACGACCAAACAGTGTATACATACTTTACGGACACCCTGTATAAAGCTGAATGTCTGTTTGTCTGTATGTCTGCATGTGTCTGTCTTTACGTATGTTCCGAATAGAAAATTCCATTTCTGAACCGATCCGGACCAAACTTGGCACACATACTTCGGGCCCCGGCGAGTGTCATAGGCTACTTTTCGTCATCGATCGATATCGATTTTATCGATTTTTATCGATTTTTTTTGCTGAGTTCACCTAAGGGGCTGGAAATTGACAAAGGGGGGGGGGGTAATCGAGCATGGGGATCTCGAATACAATATTAGTTTTTAAGATTACCGATTACTTTTATCGATTTTATCGATTTTTATGCAAAGTTTGACCTACGGGGTGGGAGTTGGCACAGGAGGTAATCGAGTATGGGGATTCCGAATACAATATTAGTTTTCAGGATTATCGATTACTTTTACCGATTTTATCGATTTTTTGCAAAGTTTGAGCTACAGGGCTGGGAGTTGGCACAGGAGGGGTGAGTGGGCATGCTATTTCGAAAACAACACAGGGAACGGGAAATGAAGTGTAGAAGTGGGCACAAGGAAAGGCTGTACAGGGATAGGGATGGGACCTTCATCACAGTGTTCACAGGGCCGGGCGGAGCCGGGTAAGCAAGCTAGTCTGAAATAAATGTCTTGTTTCTTAATTATTTCTTCTATCTTCTATCCACAAACGCTAGGGGTAAGAGGGAGGGGGTAAAGAACGGGGTTGAGGGTCACGCTGAAGTCCTACCCGGGGGGGGTCGTATTCGGCTAATTTGGGTGGGGTTTAGAGACAAAATTGGGGTTTGGAGCTTAATTAGGGCTAATTACAGTATGCCGCGGCAGACTTGCGGAGCACAAAATCGGGGGGCTCCGGTGCACAAAATAGGGGGGCTCCGGTGCACAAAATCGGGGGGCTCCGGCGCACGAGTGGCAGACCCACCGCTGGGGAAATCCCGCAGCTTTGCCATTTCTGCGCCGGAGGGGTCCGATCGGCTGTCTGAGAACCAGTATTCTAGGGAAATCGTGTGACTGCGTACAGAGGTATTGAGAATAAGAGATACCTTCCGAAAAAGAATTGTACTACGAGCTTCTCACAAACCAATTTTTGAAAAAATTGCTCTGTCGGTCGTTAACGAACGTCACTTCGAAAAAGAACTACCCTATGGGTTGCATGCTGACAGATATGTCGAGAAAGAACAGCTTCGAAAAACGTTCAAACCAATATCTTCGTAAAATGCTCTAAGAGCCGTAAGATGCCAATATATAGCTCTACCTATCTCTACGTATCCCCTATAAATCGTAATATATTCAATTCCTTTACAAATCAATATTTTATGGAGCAACTGCCCTACTCGTCGGTTACAGACCGATAATTGATGGAGGAAATTTCCTGTGGCTTGTCACAGACAGATATTCTGAGAAATTAGCTATACAAGCCCCCTACAGACCGACGTTTATGAAAAAAGATTTGAGAAGCTTACAGACCGATGTCTTTAGTGAGTACTGCCGTACAAGCTCCCCTTCTCTACAAACCCATACCTAAGAAAACCTTTCTAGCCCCGGATCACCTAACCGGTAATTTTGAAAAGGTAATGCCCTATGGACCGCTTGCAGGCCGATCACTCAAAGAAAAGAATGTCCTAGACACCTCCCACAGAATATAATTGTGAGAAAGAACTGCCACGTGGAAGCTTACAATAATTTGATTAGAAACTTCCTTGCGAACCACTAAAACTGTACTGCCCTGGATGCCGCTGATAAATTGAAAAAATTTGCTTTATTACAGCCAACAAAACGGAATTCTGAAAAAATAGAGGCCCGTCGGCTGCCGACATTTTGAGAAACGGAAGAACTGTTCTCATTAATCATCACCGAGTTTTGGAGAGAGGAACGTTAGGGACGGCCGTGAATACTTTAGCAGTAGCACGAAGATGTGAATAAATTATAACAGCTTTACATGAACGTGTAAGAGCTATTGAAGCACGTCGAGGCGACATCAGTCATACCCAGGGCTTAGCAACCGAGAGCGTCGACACGTCCGAAACCATTAGGTTCGCGGTCAATTTCGGTTACAATTTTATTTTTATTTTCAAAAAATCTGAAATACATCCGAAAATTCTTATGTTTAAGATATGTTGACGGGATGCAAAGGTCTACCCGCCGGCACTGTCAGATCCGCGGTCCCTGCGCAAAACACCCACTTTATCAGTGGGAGTACGTTTTATGGACATTTTTTTCAGCGGGCTGGCATTCTTCTAGGTGATTAGGGAGAGAGCGGGCGACGTGGTATTCGGGCATATGGTCCATAGGTAAGGTGATGGCACAATCATGTCCGCACACGATCACCTGAGCTACATGTTGCGCCATGTCAGCGCACATTCGCATTTCAACATGAAGAACAATCTTTAAAAATTCTGAAAAATCATTTTCAATTTTTACGTATCAAGTCCTACACGATGCACACGAAAAGATAAATCTTCGACTAACTTTTTCATTTTCTTAACTTGTTTTCACTCCTTGTTTTTGGCGTGCTAGCGGCACCAAAGTGCTGCCATAAAAGACGCAATGCGAAAATAGCTCTTAAAAAATCATGGCAGAGAAAAAACACAATTTGACGCAAAGAAAAAATCAAAGAAAAATTGACAGTTTTGAGTGTTCTTATAAGGTTGACGTAAACTTGCTAGCTATTTGTACATTTGCGGCACCGGTCTCACTGTTGTGTGCACCCTGCCGTGGCCTACATGTGGAACAACTTTGAATATTTTAGAGAAGTTCTGAAATTTTTTCAGAATTTTACAAAAAAGTTGTAACAGAAATTATCCGCCAACCTAATATAACCTTATTGCACTTAACAGTCGCACCTCTTTGCAAAACACTCTTCGAGAATGAATTATGCTTAATTCTACAAAAACACGCTAACCTTGTTGACAAATCTGTACCCTCACACCCACCGCAATCACTCGATCCCTCCGCGACTTGTCAATATATACGTGCAAACCCTTCCCAATCTTTCTTAATGATCTACAACGCTCCTTTTTGTAGATCCATTGCGCATGTTATATTCAGTATCTATTAGCTTGTCATTGACCAACGTTCACTGACCTCTCAAAGGCAGTAGCTCGACAGAATGAGATTCGTAGTCAAACAACGTCACAGAGTAGAAGGCCAAATCCTATATATAAAGCTAATGTCTGTTATTTCTGAACCGATCCTGGCGGAACTTTGCACACAACACTTCGGGTGTCATAGGCTACTTTTCGCCATTTGCAAAGTTTGGGCTACGGGGCTGGGAGTTGGCGCAGGGGGTAATCGAGCATGCTGACTACAAATTCAATATTAGTTTTCAAAATTAAGCGGTACTTTTATCGATTTATACATTTCTTGCAAAGTTTGAGCTACAGAGCTGACTATTGGCACAGGGGAATAGGGAGTTGGCATGTAAATGTGTGCACAGAAAGGTTGTATAGGGATAGGGATAGGACTTTGTCGTAGTGTTTTGACAGGGCATGGCGGGGCCGGGTACAGCTAGTGTATAATATAGGCCAAGTTCGATCTCTCACTACCACTTCTTATCTCCGACAATCAAACGCGAAAGGAGCGCTTCCATCTTTCCCTACAGCCCCACCTCTGATTCCGCACCTTGCAATTTCCCTTCTACGGTGGAGGAATGAAAGTCACGCTTTTGAGCCGCCTCCGCGTAGTACTGGACCTTGAACGACATGCAACAACATTGCAAAAGGACCACTTGGCTACGAAATGCGGCTCGAACTGGCGGCTTTTGTTTCCTACCCTCCCTTCCCCAATTAGATTGCGCACGTCGCAATGCTACAACCATAAGGGTCCCGCAACGGCTCAGTGTCTTCGCCGTGACGGGCTTTGCGTCCACTCATTTACGTTCGAATATGGTGATTTTGGAAAATGCTCTTCTAGCAAATTTCGTGCTTTCCGTGGTGAAACTAAATTAGCGCAGTGGATAATCTCAGATAAGTGTGAAACGAATTTTGAGGATTTGCCGAGCCACTGCTTTCAAGCCGCCAGCACCCCGCCACTGTGCTTGATAGTCTACTTGTCGGCCCCTCTGTCGCGGCTCCGCGATGCGAGCGCTCCTAGAAGTAGGAGGCCGGAAGCACTGGTTGCTGCCGCGCTATCTGGCGACGATTACGGTACTTTCCCATGCTTGCCGCAATTGCCGCTGGACCTCTCCTCGCTTTGGCGCGTTGCCAACCAAACGGCTATAGCGGCGGCGCCTCATTTCGGTGCGTCTGCTTTTCGGTCTGTTTCGTTTTCGATCGATAATCCTTTTTATGTTTTCTATTGTGCTCGTGTCCGGCAGTTAGCTCCCGCTTTTGGTGTCTCTTTTGCGTTAGCGGTCGAGCGGATCGGTAGTTGTATTGAATTGAAACTCAAGACAGATTTGGGATCGCTTCGGACGGGTTACATTTGAAACCTTTGGGATTTAATATCTTGTGAAGCTTGGGAGCGGAGAGGTGTCGCGCCTGGTATCCGCCGACGCGTGGCGGTTCTGTATAGGTGAAGCCTCGTGAGCACATTCGTTATTTAAGTTTATAGTCGCGCACCATCAGTAGCACGGGACGGGGCACCCTGTTCGGGTTTTAGTTAGTTTCTTTTAGTTAGTAGTTTAGTAGTAGTAGTTTAGTATTTCAGTTTAGTGTTTAGTTGTTTTCCTTTGTATCATAAGGATAAACTATAAGTAATTTAAGCATTGTTTTCACGCTAGGGCAAGTAGTAGGCTAGGTTTATCTTGGGTAAGTCTAGGTGCTTAGGGCCCACCGAGCCGCCACATGGTGCATCGTCGCCGAGCGCATGGTGGATGCGGTTTTCCCGTCCGCGTGTGGAGTTGGAGCGTTTCGGTAAGTTCAGTCGGTAGGTAACACCGTAGTTGGGTAAAGCGCGCCGGTTGCGCAGTCTCCAGGCTATCCCATCCTCCATGCGTGCGTAACGATCCCGTAGTCTACCAGTCCCGTACCTAGTTTAAGTCCAGGCAAGTAGAGGGACAGGGCATGCGTTCAGTCGCGTCATCCAGGTGCCAGGTAGCCCGTTAGCACTGCAGCCTTAAGCGTAGTCAGCGCGTGCGGTGACCTAGCAGTAAGTTGGTGGCAGCAGCCTACAGCTATAAGCCCCTGGTACCAGCGCGTTGTTTTGCGCAAGGATGGGTATGATAGTAGACTCTCAGAAACCTATCTGCGAGTGCGATATGGACTAGCTGTACGGAGACTCATCGCCGGGGGGCAATCGCCTGGGGGCATCGCCGGAGCACCAGGAGCGCAGCGATTGCCATGTCGTCCTTTAAGGTATTCTTTTCTGGTATGCAGCTGTTTGCTTTGCTCTTGTGTTATTCGCGCACTTGCTACGATGTGCGATTCTGCCTTTGCTTGACAACCCTATTTTGCTTCTTGGCTTTGCGCTTGTTACGAATCCTGGCGTGCTGGTTGGTAGCATGTCCCTCTTTCGGGTTTTTAGATTAGGCTTCAGCTATGTATGTATTTTTGCGTGTTATGTATCCGTCGATGTATGCATATTTTTGTTCCGCTGGTTCTTTACTTTCCAGAGACATCGCACCTCGACAAGGTTCAATTCGTTGAAAACTGAAGATTACGAAAGTGGACAGGCCAACCTCAACTACGAATCCCCACTGGTCGAGGGAGAAGGAAGCTTTGAGGAACAGGCAGAATCTTTACTGCATTCCATCTACTTACAAAATTCCTTCGCGTTTCTTTTTCCTTTTTGTGCTGATTCTGTTTGTGCCGTAGGCTGAGGGGCTGAGGACGGAGTCCATCCACGCTTTGATATTCCAGCAGGCCTCATCCACCGTGCTTTTGCTGCGAATTCTCTTTTGCGTTTCAGGACCTGCATCTTTCTTTTATTTAGTTGTGTCAGTTAACAGAATTCATTCTTTATGAGCGCGTTTACGTCATAGGCGGACTGCAGCCATCTTTTACGTGTAGAGATTGACCTTAGATCTTAACGCGCTTTTCTGTTCATCCTTTTTTTTCGATGCGTTATCTGTTGCTATCCTGAACGCTCAGAAGTTCACGGAAAACGTTCTGTTTTCTGACCTTAAAGCGTAGTCTAGATCTGGGCACCGCAACGTCTCTGCTGAGCGTTTTATCTCAGAAGTGTAGCAGCTTCCTCCATCCTCGCATTTATGCACCCGTCTAAGCTATCCTCAACCTTTGTTCTAGCCAGAATCAGTCGTTCCGCTCTGTTGTAAGTCTGCTACTCGAGCGCTTCATTGTCGTTTTATCGCGTTGACAGTTGTACGCGCGCTTTTGAATTTTCCTGCCATCTTATTACTATCGCGCAGTCGTCTAGTGGTTTTAGCCTTGTGCAGCACTGTTTTTCTCCTCTTTGCTCTGGTTACCTGCAAGGCTTACTCAATTTCGTGATATATCCCTTGGCTAGTTTCTTGGTTGCGTTTTTCCGAGACCAGTACATTGCATGCGCGTTAGCTTTTGCGCTTATGCGTATTCAACATCTTTCAAACTTGGTGCACCAACCAGTCTTTGTCAAGTTATCTTTTCAACGCGCGCCTACCTAGCAGCATAACATTTATCCTTGTCCTCATGTGCACGTGACTATGTTGTACTGCCTACTCCATCCGGGCTTGCCACTGAGTGCGCATCAATTACCTTTGGCATGGTTGGGCCTTTACCGTGATGGTAGACTGGCTATCCAACTTCTTTTCGCTATTGCTCACCGTTCCAGCATTCTTAGAGACGCCTTTTACCATCTTTCATCTGTCCCAACGTGCGAGCTGTCTTTGTTTTGATCGTCGGAAACCCTTGGTTTGTCTGAACTCTCAGAAAAGTAAACGTCCAGTTCGTCTATGTTCTTTACATTACCATCTTCTGTTTACTTACAGCACACGCCTGGCCATCGTGCAGTGCCAAGTTATTTCTGTAGGATGTGGATCAACAAGGACGTTAACACATCGAAGTGAAACACTTTCTGACAGTTAACATCGTCGTTAGGTTCAAGACGACCATCAGCTGAAGTTGTGCTGGCGATTAGTGTTATATCAAGTCTACCGCATTGCATCATGAGGATCTAACATCACGACCTAGTGTGTGTCACCTGAGGACACCACAGCATGAGAACATCTTTGGGAAGTCGCGCATTAGGACTTTACTACTGATGAACGCGTGCGGAGTTGTTATCACGTTGTTATACAAGCTCCTGTTCCGGTTTGAGTTCAGTGTTGTACGCGCACTTTTCACGAGTGTCGACTTGGATTTTCCTTGGCATATGTTCTTTTTGATTGTATCTTATATAAAGGCTCCTAAGGTCAAAATTCTGTTATTTACCTCGCCATTTGAGCGCATAGGAGACCGTAATGCTATATGCCAAGCATCACGCGAATCAACCTAGCAGGTAGAAACCGTCTTCACGGCCGTCTATAGCCAGAGAGTTTTTCATATCGTGTTGCTTTCGAAACGCACCTGCATCTTCCTGCCCATGGCTACTACAAATTTTGCGCTCTTTAGTGCGTATTGCTTTGTCGCTCTCTCCTTATACAGAGAAATGCTGGGGTTCAAGTTTGTTTTCTTCAAGCGCACCTACGTTTGTCGCGCACTCCGGTCGTGAGAGGCTGGACTAACATTCATTTAGAGAGCTTATAAGATTATCCTTGCGCCTTAGGAGATGTATCGTCGAGTCATTCGTAACTTAATATGCGTAGTGCACACTTTACACGTTAACTGACGAACGGCGAAACTAGAACCTGCTCATTTCCAGTGATTTCTCTTTGTTTCCTTGTTTCTTTTGTTTTAGTCGGTTATATATCAGTCAATAGAACACATTTCTACATTTTGTAAGGCTAGAAAATGTTTTACTGAGAAGTTACTAGTATGGGTGTCGTCACTAATAGGGCTTAGTGTGCAATCCCACATATTAAGTTACAAATGACTCGAGGTTAGCTTGCGTCTGCGCGTCTTTAATGTTATTCAGAGTTGCGCGCTGGTGGGGTTTCGGAAGGCACTGGTTGCGATGCAAGGACTATCGAATTCGTACAGCGGTCATCAGACGGTAAGCAGGGTTCCATTATCCCATCTCTTGACCTCGCAAAGTTGATATGTTACAGCGTTAGCCTATGGGTCGTAGCGCGTCTTGGTCAAATGGAACCACATTTGCGTAGTCGTGCACTACCTTTGTATTGGTAGTAGTTTTGGAAGTATTCAGTCATTTAGTCATTTTTCATGATCATATTTACCGAATCACATTCTTGTTTTTATTATACTTATCTCATTTTATATGATACCCATTTTATGATTATATTAATTTTCGCAACTTTAAGACTTTGTGTGACGTGCGCTAGTATTACGTTTTAGCATTCTCTTTTGCGCACAGTAGCTCTTCCTTTGAGTTGTGGATGTTTTATGCTTTTCGCACGAGACCGGTCCATTACAGCTATCTTTTTGCCGCGCTCTTACTCTGCTACCGATGGATAAGCTTTAATCCTTTTTTGGTTATCACCTAAAATTTTCGGCTAAAGGCATCAACCGCAGATCCCTGGTGCTATCACGTAACCACCTCTCGAACGCCCAAGTCTACTGCTTCTGGGGGGAGTGTCGCGGCTCCGCGATGCGAGCGCTCCTAAAAGTAGGAGGCCGGAAGCACCGGTTGCTGCCGCGCTATCTGGCGACAATTACGGTACTTTCCCACGCTTGCCGCAATCGCCGCTGGACCTCTCCTCGCTTTGGCGCGTTGCCAACCAAACGGCTATAGCGGCGGCGCCTCATTTCGGTGCCTGTCTGCTTCGATAATCCTTTTTATGTTTTCTATTGTGCTCGTGCCCGGCAGTTAGCTCCCGCTTTTGGTGTCTCTTTTGCGTTAGCGGTCGAGCGGATCGGTAGTTGTATTGAATTGAAACTCAAGACAGATTTGGGATCGCTTCGGACGGGTTACATTTGAAACCTTTGGGATTTAATATCTTGTGAAGCTTGGGAGCGGAGAGGTGTCGCGCCTGGTATCCGCCGACGCGTGGCGGTTCTGTATAGGTGAAGCCTCGTGAGCACATTCGTTATTTAAGTTTATAGTCGCGCACCATCAGTAGCACGGGACGGGGCACCCTGTTCGGGTTTTAGTTAGTTTCTTTTAGTTAGTAGTTTAGTAGTAGTAGTTTAGTATTTCAGTTTAGTGTTTAGTTGTTTTCCTTTGTATCATAAGGATAAACTATAAGTAATTTAAGCATTGTTTTCACGCTAGGGCAAGTAGTAGGCTAGGTTTATCTTGGGTAAGTCTAGGTGCTTAGGGCCCACCGAGCCGCCACATGGTGCATCGTCGCCGAGCGCATGGTGGATGCGGTTTTCCCGTCCGCGTGTGGAGTTGGAGCGTTTCGGTAAGTTCAGTCGGTAGGTAACACCGTAGTTGGGTAAAGCGCGCCGGTTGCGCAGTCTCCAGGCTATCCCATCCTCCATGCGTGCGTAACGATCCCGTAGTCTACCAGTCCCGTACCTAGTTTAAGTCCAGGCAAGTAGAGGGACAGGGCATGCGTTCAGTCGCGTCATCCAGGTGCCAGGTAGCCCGTTAGCACTGCAGCCTTAAGCGTAGTCAGCGCGTGCGGTGACCTAGCAGTAAGTTGGTGGCAGCAGCCTACAGCTATAAGCCCCTGGTACCAGCGCGTTGTTTTGCGCAAGGATGGGTATGATAGTAGACTCTCAGAAACCTATCTGCGAGTGCGATATGGACTAGCTGTACGGAGACTCATCGCCGGGGGGCAATCGCCTGGGGGCATCGCCGGAGCACCAGGAGCGCAGCGATTGCCATGTCGTCCTTTAAGGTATTCTTTTCTGGTATGCAGCTGTTTGCTTTGCTCTTGTGTTATTCGCGCACTTGCTACGATGTGCGATTCTGCCTTTGCTTGACAACCCTATTTTGCTTCTTGGCTTTGCGCTTGTTACGAATCCTGGCGTGCTGGTTGGTAGCATGTCCCTCTTTCGGGTTTTTAGATTAGGCTTCAGCTATGTATGTATTTTTGCGTGTTATGTATCCGTCGATGTATGCATATTTTTGTTCCGCTGGTTCTTTACTTTCCAGAGACATCGCACCTCGACAAGGTTCAATTCGTTGAAAACTGAAGATTACGAAAGTGGACAGGCCAACCTCAACTACGAATCCCCACTGGTCGAGGGAGAAGGAAGCTTTGAGGAACAGGCAGAATCTTTACTGCATTCCATCTACTTACAAAATTCCTTCGCGTTTCTTTTTCCTTTTTGTGCTGATTCTGTTTGTGCCGTAGGCTGAGGGGCTGAGGACGGAGTCCATCCACGCTTTGATATTCCAGCAGGCCTCATCCACCGTGCTTTTGCTGCGAATTCTCTTTTGCGTTTCAGGACCTGCATCTTTCTTTTATTTAGTTGTGTCAGTTAACAGAATTCATTCTTTATGAGCGCGTTTACGTCATAGGCGGACTGCAGCCATCTTTTACGTGTAGAGATTGACCTTAGATCTTAACGCGCTTTTCTGTTCATCCTTTTTTTTCGATGCGTTATCTGTTGCTATCCTGAACGCTCAGAAGTTCACGGAAAACGTTCTGTTTTCTGACCTTAAAGCGTAGTCTAGATCTGGGCACCGCAACGTCTCTGCTGAGCGTTTTATCTCAGAAGTGTAGCAGCTTCCTCCATCCTCGCATTTATGCACCCGTCTAAGCTATCCTCAACCTTTGTTCTAGCCAGAATCAGTCGTTCCGCTCTGTTGTAAGTCTGCTACTCGAGCGCTTCATTGTCGTTTTATCGCGTTGACAGTTGTACGCGCGCTTTTGAATTTTCCTGCCATCTTATTACTATCGCGCAGTCGTCTAGTGGTTTTAGCCTTGTGCAGCACTGTTTTTCTCCTCTTTGCTCTGGTTACCTGCAAGGCTTACTCAATTTCGTGATATATCCCTTGGCTAGTTTCTTGGTTGCGTTTTTCCGAGACCAGTACATTGCATGCGCGTTAGCTTTTGCGCTTATGCGTATTCAACATCTTTCAAACTTGGTGCACCAACCAGTCTTTGTCAAGTTATCTTTTCAACGCGCGCCTACCTAGCAGCATAACATTTATCCTTGTCCTCATGTGCACGTGACTATGTTGTACTGCCTACTCCATCCGGGCTTGCCACTGAGTGCGCATCAATTACCTTTGGCATGGTTGGGCCTTTACCGTGATGGTAGACTGGCTATCCAACTTCTTTTCGCTATTGCTCACCGTTCCAGCATTCTTAGAGACGCCTTTTACCATCTTTCATCTGTCCCAACGTGCGAGCTGTCTTTGTTTTGATCGTCGGAAACCCTTGGTTTGTCTGAACTCTCAGAAAAGTAAACGTCCAGTTCGTCTATGTTCTTTACATTACCATCTTCTGTTTACTTACAGCACACGCCTGGCCATCGTGCAGTGCCAAGTTATTTCTGTAGGATGTGGATCAACAAGGACGTTAACACATCGAAGTGAAACACTTTCTGACAGTTAACATCGTCGTTAGGTTCAAGACGACCATCAGCTGAAGTTGTGCTGGCGATTAGTGTTATATCAAGTCTACCGCATTGCATCATGAGGATCTAACATCACGACCTAGTGTGTGTCACCTGAGGACACCACAGCATGAGAACATCTTTGGGAAGTCGCGCATTAGGACTTTACTACTGATGAACGCGTGCGGAGTTGTTATCACGTTGTTATACAAGCTCCTGTTCCGGTTTGAGTTCAGTGTTGTACGCGCACTTTTCACGAGTGTCGACTTGGATTTTCCTTGGCATATGTTCTTTTTGATTGTATCTTATATAAAGGCTCCTAAGGTCAAAATTCTGTTATTTACCTCGCCATTTGAGCGCATAGGAGACCGTAATGCTATATGCCAAGCATCACGCGAATCAACCTAGCAGGTAGAAACCGTCTTCACGGCCGTCTATAGCCAGAGAGTTTTTCATATCGTGTTGCTTTCGAAACGCACCTGCATCTTCCTGCCCATGGCAACTACAAATTTTGCGCTCTTTAGTGCGTATTGCTTTGTCGCTCTCTCCTTATACAGAGAAATGCTGGGGTTCAAGTTTGTTTTCTTCAAGCGCACCTACGTTTGTCGCGCACTCCGGTCGTGAGAGGCTGGACTAACATTCATTTAGAGAGCTTATAAGATTATCCTTGCGCCTTAGGAGATGTATCGTCGAGTCATTCGTAACTTAATATGCGTAGTGCACACTTTACACGTTAACTGACGAACGGCGAAACTAGAACCTGCTCATTTCCAGTGATTTCTCTTTGTTTCCTTGTTTCTTTTGTTTTAGTCGGTTATATATCAGTCAATAGAACACATTTCTACATTTTGTAAGGCTAGAAAATGTTTTACTGAGAAGTTACTAGTATGGGTGTCGTCACTAATAGGGCTTAGTGTGCAATCCCACATATTAAGTTACAAATGACTCGAGGTTAGCTTGCGTCTGCGCGTCTTTAATGTTATTCAGAGTTGCGCGCTGGTGGGGTTTCGGAAGGCACTGGTTGCGATGCAAGGACTATCGAATTCGTACAGCGGTCATCAGACGGTAAGCAGGGTTCCATTATCCCATCTCTTGACCTCGCAAAGTTGATATGTTACAGCGTTAGCCTATGGGTCGTAGCGCGTCTTGGTCAAATGGAACCACATTTGCGTAGTCGTGCACTACCTTTGTATTGGTAGTAGTTTTGGAAGTATTCAGTCATTTAGTCATTTTTCATGATCATATTTACCGAATCACATTCTTGTTTTTATTATACTTATCTCATTTTATATGATACCCATTTTATGATTATATTAATTTTCGCAACTTTAAGACTTTGTGTGACGTGCGCTAGTATTACGTTTTAGCATTCTCTTTTGCGCACAGTAGCTCTTCCTTTGAGTTGTGGATGTTTTATGCTTTTCGCACGAGACCGGTCCATTACAGCTATCTTTTTGCCGCGCTCTTACTCTGCTACCGATGGATAAGCTTTAATCCTTTTTTGGTTATCACCTAAAATTTTCGGCTAAAGGCATCAACCGCAGATCCCTGGTGCTATCACGTAACCACCTCTCGAACGCCCAAGTCTACTGCTTCTGGGGGGAGTGTCGCGGCTCCGCGATGCGAGCGCTCCTAAAAGTAGGAGGCCGGAAGCACCGGTTGCTGCCGCGCTATCTGGCGACAATTACGGTACTTTCCCACGCTTGCCGCAATCGCCGCTGGACCTCTCCTCGCTTTGGCGCGTTGCCAACCAAACGGCTATAGCGGCGGCGCCTCATTTCGGTGCCTGTCTGCTTCGATAATCCTTTTTATGTTTTCTATTGTGCTCGTGCCCGGCAGTTAGCTCCCGCTTTTGGTGTCTCTTTTGCGTTAGCGGTCGAGCGGATCGGTAGTTGTATTGAATTGAAACTCAAGACAGATTTGGGATCGCTTCGGACGGGTTACATTTGAAACCTTTGGGATTTAATATCTTGTGAAGCTTGGGAGCGGAGAGGTGTCGCGCCTGGTATCCGCCGACGCGTGGCGGTTCTGTATAGGTGAAGCCTCGTGAGCACATTCTTTATTTAAGTTTATAGTCGCGCACCATCAGTAGCACGGGACGGGGCACCCTGTCCCGTGTTAGGGTTTTAGTTAGTTTCTTTTAGTTAGTAGTTTAGTAATAGTACTTTCGTAATACAGTTTAGCGTTTAGTTGTTTTCCTTTGTGTCATAAGGATAAACTATAAGTATTAGGTTGGCACATAAGTTTTGCAACTTTTCCCATAACTTTTTTCCTATTTTATATAGCAATTTCATTTTGTGGCATCTTGTAGATCGTGATGTAAGCTGCAAGTCTGCGCAAACCGTTTGATTTTTGATAACGTAGTACAAAAAATTTAAGCATTTTTTGAGAACTGCTGAAAATCGAGATTTCACGATTTCTTGGCAAATATGAAGCCCTACGAAACCTGATTCAAACATATGAAAAAGTTATTGTAGGCAACATGTAGCTGGAAGTTGGCACATTAGAATCAGTGAAAAAGAAATGAAATTTAAACACAAACTAAGGTGGGGCGCCTTTGAGAAATTGCACAAGTCAAATGCGTCAAGTTTTGAAGGCAATTTGTCAATAACTAAGCTGCGAGAAGTCAGAATTAGCTATAACTTTGCATTATAGGGTAATTCTATGCGGTAAACATGAATATCATATTCATTTGTCGCTAAAATGAAATTCATCTTTTGATCTCAGGAACGAGGCCTTTTCATGCAAAACGGATCTCATTTTTGTGATCAGCATGTCAAATAAGCCCTATAGGCCAAGTTTCAGTAAAATCTGATGCATTCTAAAATTTTTCCTATAATACCTTAAACCTACCGTAATCCTCACATAAGAAGGTAAAATTCGGCAAAAATGTGTGCATTAGAAGCTTACATCATATTCCTTATACAGGATGTCCCAAAAACATGTATCGAACTTTGATCGTTAATATCTCTCTTCCCAAGAAGTATTTTGCCTTGCTTCAAGTACCATTTTGTAGAACTGGCTTCAACTTAGATTCTCCTTATAAAACGAATCACCCATCTCTCTTCATTACTGTGGGATTACGGTAGAAACTTGAAACACATGGTGTCAATGTGGAAAAAGCTGCCGTTTCAAAATTTTTCAAAAAAAAATGTGAAAACTTGTGTGATAGGGTTTTTATGGACGCTGAGTTCAATACTCAACTATTCACGAGATTACGAAGCCTTCTAAACGGTGTAACCGCAGTTTTTAGAAACATTGAAAAAATGGCCGCTACCTCTTAGCTGGCATACTCTTCAATGAAGCATCATATTAAGTTGGGAACTTTACATTATAATCAGCAACTCTAATTAGCCTAGTGTGAAAGTTTTGAGGCTGTTTTGTTGTCTTTCTGAGGCAAAATATGGCTTTTCATTGCTAAAAACCTTCTTTGAAGTTTCTACCGTAGTCCTACAGTAATGAAGAGAGATGAGTGATTCGTTCTATAATGCAAATCTAAGATGAGGCCAGTTCTACAGATTGGTACCCGAAGAAGGGAAAAGACTTCTTCAGAAGAGAGATATTAACGATCAAACGTTCGATACATTTTTTTGGGACACCCTGTATTGCCAAAAAATGAATGCGCTACGTTCAAATAGACAAAAGTTGAATGAAAAGTTGCATTACTTGTGTGCCAACCTAATAATTTAAGCATTGTTTTCTTACACGCTAGGGCAAGCAGTAGGCTAGGTTGCGTCGTATGTAATAAGCGGGCGAGCGCACGGGAATCTTGGGTAAGTCTAGGTGCTTAAGGCCCACCGAGCCGCCACACACCCTCCTCTACATTGTGGACATGAATTAGTTCCAGAATGTTCTAGATTTGGCTTGCGGAATTAGTTGTAAACTCCGGAAAAGTAGATTTTTGCGCTTTAAGAAAATGAAGGGAGGTCGATAGTCTTTTTTTAATCAAAACATGCGAGGATTGCTGCGAACTCGCAAACATGTGTGTAGTTAAGGATGCATCATTCTGTGGTGTAGGTTTGAAATCGATACTATAGGAGCCTGCACGATCGCGAGAATCGGACGTGCGTACGACCATTGCGCCGCGCACGTCCGATGTCACTGAAGCAGGTGCCAGACTTATCCCGTTCAACCGGTTCATTCTGTTCATTCATTCGCTATTAGTCAAATCAACGCGCTGACCAATAGCAGAGGGGTGACCCTGATGAACCTGCTGAGCAAGGTAAGTCTGGCACCTACCTGAGTCGTGGGACGGACATCGGATGTGCACAGTGCCATGGCCGTACGCACGTCCGACTCTCGCAATCATGCAGGCCCCTATACCAGTGATTTGTAAGTTATTACAATGCATACTTAGGATATCACCCTGCAGATAGAATCTGAGTTTACATTTGCAGCTTGACAGAATCGCGATGATTGCATATAGCAAAAAGCTTACATTGAAGGTGTTGAAATCTCTTTTCTTTTAATTGGATGCAGATTAACTTATTCTTGTACGCCTATGTTCCAACGCTTATGCGTAGGAACCCATGCCTCACCGAATAAGACAATAATCGACTAATGCCTTCTAATAAAGTAGTGAGATACGACATTTTGATACCGACTCGTTCACTGGAACTCAACAGTATAATGAACAAAATCTTAAGCAGCCTTGAAGGAATCGGCTCGGCAGAATGACAACTTTGGGATATTCATCGTTTTCGGTTCCCCTGTATGAGCTAAGTCCAAGACAGTGCTTTACAGCTTAAAAGATATTAGTAACCCGCTTTTCCAGACGTGAAAAAGTGCTAATTGCTCAGACAATCGTTAGGGACAGGCGGTCCGCAAACTCGCACTTTCCTGCAGGTGGTCAGCAGAATTTTGGGGCGTGGCCAAACCTCCAGCGAGCGGTACTTCTTTTGCTGTCGTATGTTCTGCCAGCGGGCAGCGATACAGAGTTTCCTGCAAGCGGTCGTCTATTAATTCCTTTCAGCGAGCGCTGACCAAACTTTCAGCAGGCGCTCGGACTGTTTTTAAGCAGTTTCGGGCATACGCCGAGCAAAGGTGAGACTCTATGTGGCAGAGGTGTCATAGCTGGTTTGATTACCCAAGTTTGGGGTGCCCTTTCCCGCGGAAGGTACCCCATGGGCCAAGCGGTTCTTCACAAAAGACCGTGCGGCCCCCAATAATCTTGCATATTCTCGCGGAAACTCCGCGAGAATGCGGCCACTCGCCACGATATATCCACAGAAAAACCGCGACAGTTCCGCGAGTATTCATCGAAAAATTGGCCAACATTCCTCCAAATTTCTGCAAGCGGAGCGCAAGGAATCAACGAATTATCTTTCCGGTGCCTGCCCAAAAATCACATGGCCGCCTGCCCCGGCGATTGTCTGAGTGAGCGCGCGACGTATGCCTGCCCTCTTAAGCGCGATTGGCTTGTGGGTACTGTGGGTACGGTGCCTTCACTCACGAGCCAATCGCGCTGTAGTGGGCAGGCCTACGTCGTCCACCCAGTTAGCACTTTTTCACGTCTGGAAAAGCGGGTTACTGATATTTTTTGAAGCTGCAAAGCACAGTCTTGGACTTAGCTCGTACAGGGGAACCGAAAACGATGAATATCTCATAACTGTCATTCTGCCGAGCCGCTGCCTCTAAGAGAGATTCCACACTGAAAGGCAATTAGCAATATGTGCATGGAACGTACGTGAAGAGGTCCGGAATTTACCATCGGTTTGTAGCATTGTTAAGCGATCGTAGGGAGGATGATCACAGTTTATATATGCTGTGCACTGTCCATCTGGCGTTGCGTGATATATAACACTTTCTGTGGTCTGTAAAGTTATAAATTCTTTGATTTGTATTAAGACGGTTAATCAGTGAATAAAGGACTGCAACTCAAGTAGAATTCTTACATTCCAACAGTCTGCTTTAGCAGGACATATCTTGATATTGTAAAGGTCGGTAGGACATGAACATAAACCGCGATGTGTATCTGCAAGGTAGTAGAAATTACTGGTGGATAGGGCATTTGGAAAATCGTGACGATGGCCGACCGTGCGCTACACGTACGCCACTTCCGAAAACCGCATTTTCTTAGTTTTCCTCTCTATTCGAATGGTTTTTTTACTTACGTACGACAGTATTTAGGCACTGGAAGTGATTGAACTGAGCTTTGAGGCGATGTCTTCTTGTACGAGGTTTCATGCTCCTGTGTGCGCAAAGTCCGCAGTCAAATCCATCGTCACGAACTTATATATGACCTATACTTTATACACGGCTGTCCCGAAAGTTTTGTCCGATTTTTCGAACGTTTGTATAACGACCTAGAATCTTTGAAAATTAATTGATGCAGCACGGAAAATGAGCGCTATGAAAAGCGCTTACTCTTAGCCTTAGTTAGAGCACTCATTCGCCTCGAATTGTTCCTTTACCTTCTTCTCAATAATATTCCTCTTTTTCTCTCTACTGCCCAAAAATATACTGCTCAAAAATCGAGAACACGGGAGTGTTAGGACGGAACAGTCATAGTTGATTCGTTGACCACACTAACTGGACATCACTGCGGAGCACGCGCCGGAGGTAAAACACTTGCCTTAGTACAAATGCGCCATTGTACAAATCGTGCTCTCGCAACATTTTAGCTGCGCCGCAAGTGGTCCGCAGCGTTTGAGCAGTCCGGGCGTTCAGCGAATCGAGGTACATTACGCAATCTAGTCAACTTCAATCACTCAAAGTTCGCTGTTTTCCAAAAGTTGGTCCAAAGTTTCGGAAAAGTAGAAGTGATACAAACACAGCGAGTGTCGGACTATTGAGGACTAGCTGGCTTATCCAGCTCCGCCCGGCCTTGTCAAAAACGATAAAGGTTCCATTTCTATCCCTGTACACCTCTTGTGCACACTTGCACATGCAATTTCCTATCCCCGCTGTGTGAGTAATCACTATGCTCACCTACCTTCCTCACCACCCCCAGCCCCGTAGCTCAAACTTTGCAAAAAAAACAATAAAATCGATAAATGTAAGGATACTTCTAAAAACTGATGGCGTTATTCGGCTATCCACGCCTTAAGATGTTTTTGTGGTGTGTCTTGCTTAAACTCGGTATATAGGGGGTTATTCAAGCCGCTAATGGCGAATATGGTAGTCATTTCGCGAGGCAGCGGGTAAAAATCATAAACTTTGGGTAATTCCCGCCTGAAACCTTAGCCGGGAATTACCCAAAGTGCTGTTTCAAATATCGTGCTAAATTCCCATGATAATGGCGATTCGTGTGGTATAAAAGTTTCCCACGACCATAGTGCTTTCCTTAAAGGACCACTGCCGCGCGCGATACTCCCTTCGGCGGGTTTTGCCTGGAGACCGCCATGCAAAACGACCGTTTTCCCATCTCTTAAATACCTGGGATCTATTGGCCCGAAAGCGAAAAAAATGTCTATTCAAACCCTGCAGCTCACCATAGCTTCACTAATGCGTTATGACAGCGAGCAAGTATCATATTCATAAGCAGTATGCTTGTGAACGTTACAGGTAAGGTTTTGAGCAAATCCGAAACCTCGACCCGTTTACACCCACCGTAATTCAAGAAAATGCACTATCCTGCGAAATCAGCATGATATTCATGTTCAGCGCGTTAAATGGCCACCCTAGACGAAGTTCAAAGCAAATCTCTGTTTTCGACCCCATACCGTAACGACCATAACTCTATGAAAGGTCCCAATATACAGAGAGAGTATGAAATTCGTAATCAGCACGTCGAATAAGTTCTCTAGACCAAACTCCAGCCGAATTCATGATTTTGACTTCCTACCGTACGCCTACCGTAACCACACGGGGAGACGTTCTGCGGAGAAAGTGTGATATCTGTTTTCAACACGTAAGATGACCCTTACACCCGAAGTTTGAGCAAGTTGTACAACAAAAAAAATTTTGGGGCCCGGATAGCCGGATAGTGCCACACTGATGTGTTCGTAATCAGCATGCTCGATTACCCCCTGTGCAAACTTCCTGCCCCGCAGGTCAAACTTTACAATAAAAAATCGATAAAAATCGATAAAATCGATAAAAGTAAGGGATGAACCAAAAACTAATATTGTATTTGGAATCAGCATGCTCGATTACCCCCTGTGCCAGCTCCCAGCCCCGCAGGTCAACCTTTACAAAAAATCGATAAAATCGATAAAAGTAATCGATAACTGTGAAAACTAATATTGTATTCGGAATTCCCATGCTCACATACTCCCCTGTGCCAACTCTCAGCCCCGTAGGTGAACTCTCCAAAAAATTGATAAAAATCGATCAAATCGATAAAAGTAATCGATAACTGTGAAAAGTAATATTGTATTCGGAATCCCCATGCTCACATACCCCTCCCCCCCTGTGCCAACTCCCAGCCCCGTAGGTGAACTCTGCAAAAAATCGATAAAACTCGATAAAATCGATATCGATCGATGACGAAAAGTAGCCTATGACACCCGCCGGGGCCCGAAGTGTATGTGTGCCAAGTTCGGATCGGTTCAGAAATGGAATTTTCTATTCGGAACATACGTACACACATACAGACAGTCATACAGACAGACAGACAGACATACAAACAGACATTCAGCTTTATATAAAAGATTCCATTCCGTTCTGGTGTTTGGAACTCTACAAAATGTTTCTTTAGAGCTCCCGATTTTTGGTAAAGTCATGAAATACACATCTGCAGCAAAAACATGAAAGCTTTTGAACTTTCTGCACATTGAAGTTTGTGTAGTATTGTTGACAAAATTTGTACAAAATAATCAAGCTTGTTTGCTCAAAAAAAAAACAGCTTCTTTTATTTTGGTACCTTGCGCTACAACTGCTCAAGAGGTTTTCTCCAAATAACCGTTAGTACAAAAGTCTAAAACTTGAATTGAGTCTGAGTAGAACGTAGCCCAAGATTTACTTGCATAACGGCTAGCAGCCTTTTCTAAAATTTAGAAAAGTAGCGTCAATTCTAAACTGCTCAAAGAGCCTTGCCTATAACATCGGAAGGACTGCATGGATCAAAGCAGCTCTAAAAGAGGATGAAAATCTTTATGGAATGATATCTAGGTCGTTCAGCGATCTTGTTCTATGAGTTTTGGTGACGAATCAAAAAATTGGACAAAACTTTAATAGTTAGTTTTAAAAATTCTGAGATTGTGTGCTATGTCTATGATCCAACTAGCACTTTCACTTTATGCACGTCTACGTAATCTTTCAAAAAACTTTCGAAAAAGTTCTGTTAGTTTTCGCTGTTGGCCTCCTAATTTCTAATCTTGACCTGTTAAATTGGTCGAAAGCACTGGCAGATCCTCCTTGTGTGTACCTAAACTAGATAACTGTAGTTCAGGTCATTTTAAAAATTTGCTGTTTTGTATACCTTGTAGCCATGTACCAAAGACCGAGAGTGTGCCAATGGTCAGGTTGTACACATTGACCAGCATTCTCAATCTCTGTAACTGTTATCTGCGTCACTTGAGTGCTAATGTCAACTGGATAAAACAATTACTTTAAAACATTTTCTGATATACGAATTGGCTGCCTGTGTTGAAAAGATTTGAGTCTTGAAAAAGCCATTACTTTGTTATCAAACTTATCTGAATATTGTTTAACTTCTTTAGCGATTTGCTGCTAACAGACGTTGAGCTTTTATTTCCCTTACTCTGGCAAAGCTTGACAATATTATAAAGTTATCGCTAAAGTACCTTTAGACTGTATGCGAATATCGCCTGCTAAGCGCGGTGGTTGAGTGTGCCTTTATGAGTGCAAGTATTTCTTTCAAATCACCCAATATAAAAGTTGTCAATTTCGGAGTTCTATAGGGCCCGTCAAGATGACATAGTTACTATCCGGTGTGGACCGGGATCGATTTAGAGTTGAATCAGGATTCTATCATGGTACTAGCCGCAAGCGTTAGCGCTCAGTTTGCCTGCGCTTTCCATGCTACTTATGTCCAGATTTGATGTGGACTCAACCTGGATGCGACCAAATCATATTCAATCAGTTATAAATACGATAACACCTTCAAAATAAATTCAGAGTAAAAGTTACCACAGCAGAAAAAGTTACCACAGCAGGAAAAACTTCGAACATTTTCAAAGTTTCTGAAGGCCACATGGACTGAAAAGGCAAGCACCGGGACAAACATAACATATTAAAGAAGAAGCATATGTTTCACTAGTGATGCAAATGATTGTTGGGAAATGCTGCTTATTGAGAAGGACTCTATTTTATTTGTGCCGACAAGCTCTGGGATTGCTGTTGGGCATGTGAACGGAATAATGGACTGGAAATTTGCTGAGCATTAGAAGTGTAATCACACCTGGGAATAGTCACCTTCTGGAGCTTAGATTGCATGCAAATGCCGAAACAATAAACATTTTCCCATGAAGCATTTCTTTTGTAATCGCTGACTTCAAACATTCGAGTACCAATGCAGGGGCTAAATGGGAGACTCTCGATTGATGACCGGACAGTCGCATGCAGCAGCGCCGTGCGATATGTTAGGTTGTCCCAAAAGTAAACTCCATTTTCAAATAAATTGAGCTGTTCTTGTTCTCCTAACAGACTTAAGGTGCCATTCGATAGAGCGGAGCAAGCTAAAGACTACCGAAGATCCACTTAAGTCGTAATCCAGATAAAATTTGGGGGCAAAAATCAAGATTTTTCAGCTACCCTAAAAATCGGATCTTTCTCCAGAGAATTCGTACGGACTTCCAACTCGGTCTTTATTAGTAGACATATAGTATGTAGTAAAATGCATTTGGCGAGTTCTCTTCGGGGCTTAAAACTGAGAAAAAAAGATGGTCCAAAAATGCCAAAATGCTACTTTTTTCAGGTTTTTATGTAAAACTTGGTAATTCTCGAATATAAGAGCACATGCACGGGTGACTTTTTGAAATTATACATACACCTGTGCGTCACCTCCGCTTCGCGGAGGTTCGCACTGGCTCTCCCATCCGTTTGCCTTTCTCATGTTCGCATAATGATGACTTTGAAACCCGCCATGCGATGCTGAACATCACAGGTGGATAGTAAACAACTGTTCATTCTTGAAGCATCTCTACGTAAGATCGGTAATTTTGAGAGAAAAAAACTTGTTGCAAAAGAACACCTGCGAATTTGATTAGATTACTGAATTTGTTTTGGCTTGGTAGTCGTCATAAGGATAATAGTCACTTTGAGCTAAATTTCCGTGCGAAAATCTTTCCAAGTCTAAAAGTAAAAGCTTGCCAAATCGACTGTCTAAGCGATCTCCACTTCTTGGTGCTGCTGTCGCAGAAAAGCAAACTTTTTGAGCACTTTATGGGCTAGAATTTATGAGGTGCAGATGTACTTATCAGGCAAATCATGACTTCGCAAAAAGTCGAATTGATGACCTAGTTTTGCGTGCCAAAAGCCGCGTGGGCCCGTTTGACGCGCAGTTTTTAAGGGTCCCAGATATCGGATCAGCTTGTGCGTTTGCACTTTTTACCTACATGCTGGTAGGGTGCTATGACCAAAATTTCAGCTCAAGACCTCGCCTACAAAACGCTCTATGAATTTCGTGACAGACAGACATAAACACACACACACACAGACAGACACGCGCTTTATTATAAGTCATGATAGTAAGTCTTGTAGTATACAATGACATACATATGTGGAGGGGCTGGGGACGGAGTTTGCCATTTTTGGACAATTTATGTTTTTCGCTTTCTATGCTTGGAAAAAATTCGTTAGAGGCACATTTGAGTACCACTATGTGCCTACTATATAATACCAAGTTGGAGGTCTGTAGGATTCTTTATTGCAGAAATTTAATTTTCATTTTTCATTTTTCATCCGTGTTCGAGTACTTCACGATTATTTGATTTTCTTTATAACCGAATATCCGTAAAACCGCGTTTGTTCGATTATGCGTATAGTCGAATAAATAGGAAAAGATGTTCGAATTTCTATTCGTTCCGCCACTTCAACTGGCTTATTCGAATATTTGACGACTCAAACTTTTGCAGTAAATTCACGGGTTCAGATATCGTCCTAGTCGATCAAATAATTAGTAATTGATCAAAGATAGCAGGCTGACATGATCTACTTTTTTGCGCCAGTCGGGAGCGATGCCAGAGCGTAGTGGAGACAAGTTTGATGCACGATCTGTTTCGTGGAGTATTTCGCAGCAGTTTTTGGATGCCGTACCAAGCGCGCTGACACTTCTAACAATGAGCTTCGAAATTCTTTGAACATATATGTGGGATTCAAAAAATGTGGGCAAAACTTATTAGCTGGTAAGAACGCGTATACATAGAACCAGGAGCAATCATACAAAGTTCAATTTCTAATCTTCGCTTATGTAGTCTTTCCATATGGGTGAACGTGTCAAGCAATGTTTTGTCGCGGCCAGGTCTGACTGTGCAAATAATGTTAAAACTTCAAACATAAGCCTTTCGAAGATGCGTATAAGAAAATGAAAATATTTTTCGATTCTGCAAGGCAAAAGCAATACCGCCATTAACCCTTGCCTACGCCGACCACTGCAGTTGAAGGACCATGGTCCGTCACACTCTTTGCATAGACATGTACGAAAGGGCCAGTAGCCTTGAAGGCATCACATTGGAGGCATTGGTTCCTCTACCCTAAAATCCTCACTTGCCTTGGCAACCTTCAGCAGCTGATCGGTTTTTAAAAAATGCTCGAACGATACTTAGTTGTTTATAAGTGAGGTAGTGGTCGCAAGGAGCTGTGATACTGTCATTGAGACAGGTCCTACGTCAAAAGGCACGATTCCCACGCTTTTATAGCAGGTGAACATAAATTTGAATCTTTTCACATACTCTCTTCTCAAAACGTGTACATGTGTATCGCTTGCTGTGCAGATTGGGTATAACTCCATAATTAGCATGTATTTACTCTACAAACCGTTACCCATTGCATTTTCTAGTGTTTTCTAACTCTAAAGAGAGCGACTTTCAAACATCATTAACTTGGTTTTAAAAGTGAAAGAAATCAGCTATTCTGTGTTCATCACAAAGCAGGTATTACTCTCTATTAGTCTATCTAATTTTTTAATCTAATTTTTTTCACTTTTTCAAGTGAAGGGGCGTGGTGTTAGCCACGCGCTCGAAAAATTTTTTGGGATGCCCCTCAATATTTTTTGCCTGCTCATAACCCTCAAAATTTAGAAAAAGGGGGCGCATCAGCCATGCCCCCGAAAATTTTTTTATGGAAGGCTAATCTGAATTTTCCAAATTTTAAAGATCATTTTACTATTTGCAAGTACAAACAAGTCATTGCACTTTTCCATAAGCCATGTAAGTAACTCTCAAGAACTACGCAACCCCTTCAACTATTATGAGTACGATATTATGTTGATATATATTTTTAGTGTAAGGTTAGAAGCAAGAAAAATTTGGGTTTTTTCAAAGCTTTCAGAACAGACAGGCGGACTTTAGGAAGGCAAAGTCGGACAAACGAACAAACATACTGAAGAAGGGGCCTATGTCTGACTAGATTCAAATGATCGCGAAGAAATACTGCGCATTGGAAACTCTATCTCATATGTGGCAAGCGTCTTGGACTGCTATCATGTTTGTGAATGTGATAGAATAATAAACCGCAAATTTATTAAGCATCAAAAGTGTGTTCAAATTTGGGAGTCACCTTCTGGAGTCATAGATTACATGTAAATGCTCTAACGAAGAACATCTTCCCATAAAGCCATTTTTTCCAATCGCTGATTTTATCATGATGTGAATGAGATAGAGCATCAATGCGGATGCTGAATGGAAGGCATCGATCGATGCGCGTGCAGCCGCAACCTGTGATGATTACTATAATTGAGACCGAATATTTTTGTTCGAATAATGCATTCAATAGTTTCTAATCGAGTAATTGAATAGTCGAATATCCGTACAAGGCATTTTCGATTGTTCGAGTAGTCGAAAGCAAAAAAGATAGTTCGATTCGTTCATTCTGCCAGTTCAAACAATGACCCATTCGAATATTAGACTGTTGGAAGATGCGGCCAGTGATCACCAATACGGATTTGGCGGGAAGAAGAGGCGATTTGACCCTCTCAGCAGGGCGTAAAAAGGGAAGAGAGAGGGGAGCCGCGAGCAGAAGAGGCTCGCGGGAGTCGAAAACTGGTCAGGAGAGAGCCAGACCTCCCCACGTGGGAACTAACCGAGAATTTATCCAAACGTGACCGTGTAAAGCCTTGCTGGAGGGACAAATCGGGATATTTCCCCCCGATTTCGTGTTTTATTGCTGTTTTTTGTTCGTTGTTGGCCTTGAAGCCGTTGTTACTGTTTGTTTTGCATACGGATAAATTTTATTGTTTCCAATCTGTTCGTGTGTCTCGTCATCAAGGTGGAAACCTTAAAATACCACTAGGCACTAGCCCGCAGTTAATGGGGGCCGAGCCAACACCCTGATTAACTGGAAGATCACGAGCTGATTGATTGATCCGGTGCAGAACCAGTAGCCAGGGCCACATAGGTCGACAAGGGGCAAAAGAATCGATCGCTAGAGTGAGGAATCGATTATCCTTATCAATCCACGCATCCAGGCGCTTACGGAAGCGCTTGTATCGATTGATCTTCAATTTTCTCGTCAATTTCCTTGCCGTGTATCGCGTTTCGTCGCCGTATCGAGTGAAGATTCGTGAAAAGCAATAGGAATTGTTTTCAGATAAGAGTTTTCTTCACCTAAATGGAAGGAAAAGACAACGAAGAAAGAAGAATGAGCCAGGTGAGAGAACTTGAAAATTTGGACATAATAAAGCAGCTAGAGCTCATCAAAATGGGGATAGAGCTGCTAGCACAGGTGCTTAGCAGACACCTTAACGAGAGCAGAGCAGCGGTCAGGTACAGAGGGCCCCTAGAAGAAGTGTTAACTAGTAAGGTAGCCAGTACTGTAGGGCAAATAGATAACCTAGTAGTCCAGATCAAAATGGGTTCTAGAACTAGTCAAGTAGGGGGCTTCACGGAAAACGTAAATGCAACTATCAAAACAGACAATTGCAGGAATGCCTCCAAAGCGAGCAACTACCGGAGAAACCGGTACAAGAGAGATGAAGCCGAAGACGGCTAGGTACAAGGTGAGAGCACCTCAACATTCTTAGTAAGGAACACAAATAATGACTTCGTTCAGATGTGGAATCCGTGAAGCAACAGAGAGGACCAAAGCCAGAGATTGGTCCGACGTACGCGCAGCCCTGGAGGCCAGCGCTGGAAACAAGCGTCAGCGGATGCCTGGCATGTCAAGGTAAGCAGGAACATTTGTTGAATTACATCCAAAGTATGAGCCTTGCGGACCCGGGGGTCTTCAAAGGATGCGAAAGCGAGGACTTTGGAGTTTTCATTAGAAAATTTAGAAGAAAGTTTGGTACAATCATACGGGATGGGCAAACACTGGTAGATATTTTGGGAAATGAGCATTTAGCGGGGCATGCAAAATCCGCGTATCTCAGTATCCCTTTATCGGTAAGGCGCCAGGGATTCGAGAGGGTGGTAAAAGAGATGGCCGCGCTGTTAGCGTGCGACTCAACCGCACAAGGCTTAGAGCGCTCACGGCCCTAAGAAGCCTGCGGCTGAGACCGAATCAAGGAGGGCCGGATTCTGTGTAGTCCTGGAGAGCTTAGCCAGGAAAGCGAACCCTCAATGCAGTATTGAGGAGCGATTCATGGAGTGCGCACAGATACTCCTGGATAATTTGAAAGACTGGCCCGAGTATGTGCAGCTAGTAGGAACGCTGCCTAAGGTGGATCCGGGGAATGCTTACAATACGATAAAAGAGGTAGCAATAAAATTGAGCAGTCAAAAAGACAGTGCAGGTGGGATCGAAGAGAACAACGGCAGAGCTCTCCCAAGAAAGAGGAAAGATTCGCACACAGTAGGCGTTTCCAAGATAGCAGTCAGAGAGGGGGAAGCGCAACAGGGAAGAAAGGGAGGCGACACAGCCAGCAAGGAGCACGGACGTTGGTCGAGGCTCTTCAAACGAAGGAAGGAGATGCTACGGGTGTGATCGCTTCGGGCACCGCATACGAGACTGTACCAGCAAGACAGGAAATGACCTTAGCGGCAAGACATCAGGTCCAATAACATCCATGGTATTCAGAGCAAGGAACCTAGTGGTGAAGAGTACTTGGGATAGGACAGATTGGCTCATCAGAGACAAGACAATACTGCCAGCAAGAGCATTGAACATGCGAATATCAGCACTGATAGATACGGGGTCGATGATCAGCATCATGCCCGTCAAGATAATTGCAGATGCAAAGGACTGGGGTCATGACGTAGACACCCTAGAGGTTCTGATGGTAGACGAGGGAAGTATCTATGATGCATCGAACAATGTCATGAAGTTCCTAGGAGGAGTAAAAGTGGAAGTAGAAAGAGGGAGGACATAAAAGCAAAGTGGCATTTCATGTGACGAAGGGCGGAGATGAAGTACTACTGGGAACAAACGCGCTCGAAAGCTTGGGTATCGCAGTAACGTTCCTGAAAGTGAAGACGGAGGGGACGGCAAGAGTACTGGAGCGAGTGGTGATACCTCCTTGCCAAACGAAATTGATCCGCATCAAATGCAAAGAAGAGCAAAAGGGGAGGACAGAGAAAGCTTTGTGGTCATCAAGGAAAGAGGTGTCAGATGGCATCTTCACTATAAATGAAGCGGAGGCAAAAGTACCAGTGTTCAGCATAGCTACAGAACCTTTGGTACTGCATCACGGAAAGACTGAATGGCACTATAGCTACCATGCTACGAAAATCTACGCATGTACCCACAGAATGGGACGTGAGACTGCCATTCTGCATGATGGCCTACAATATGATTCCACATAATTCGACGGAGAAAGCCCATATTTCGTCCTGCATGGAATGGACCCAATCATTCCATCAAGTTCGATCCCGTCTTCGGGGATAAGTCGTTACCAAGGAAGCGGAGGAGACCTTGAGTACAAGACAAGTTGCTACAAGCCATTACAGATGTACAGGAGCGAGTCAAAACATATAACGAGCGTAAGCGAGCCAGGATGAAGATTGAGTATGATAGAAGAAACAATGTCGAAAGAGAAAGATATCCAGAAGTGGGATGGTCTATATGAGGTGTCCAGCGGAAAAAGGGAAAACCTCACCAAAGCTGACGTGTGAGTGGACTGGACCATTCCGAGTCTCAAATGTTAGTGAAAACTCAGCATTGATAACCAGAACTGGAGAAAATTCAGAGCCCATTAAAGTTCAATTTGACATGTTGAGAGTAGTCCCCGTGGAAATACCTAATGATCGAATTGATACTATAACTTCTAGAGGGAAAAAGGGAAGAAAACCACATATAAAAACAAGATGTACTAAAACAGTTCTTTAGGGATGCCTACATCGAGGAAGAGGCACAACCTGGTCACCTGCTGCACCACTGCTTAGATGACTGTCTCGCAAAATCGCAGCTGAACGAGATTAAGGGAGTAAACTTCCCTGGAGCATTCGGTCGAGAATCAGTGGGAAGCGTGTGGAAAGCCTGGGTAGGCTGTACTATATTCGGAAGGAAGGATCTTGTTCTGGGAGAGAAGATCAGATTGTATCGGCAAGGATCGGTCTGCTTGGATTCGAAGTCGCTGGTGAAGGCCCTGCAGCTCGCGTCTGAGAAATGTACAGACTGGACCGAGTTCATATGTACCAAGAGCGGCATACAGAGGGATACCCCAGTCTACAGTTACGACGTGATAAGCATGTATAACGAAGCAAAGAAGAACTTCAAGGTAGAAATGGCAGTAGCCGAAAGGAGCCAAAGGCCCAGAAAGCAGGGACCCGTAGGATACCTAGCACCGAGATGCGCCGCGGCCTTAGAGAGGGATGGCCCCGGAGGAAAAGTAATCACTAAAGTAGTCATGCAGTTCGGGCAACTCAAGAATTCACTGGAGGAATTGAAGCATTGTCGAATATGGGTAATCGTGTGGCCGATGGACACGGGGAAAGAGGAAGAAGCGATCACAGACACCATATTGGCCTGTAAAAAACACCTGGAAAAAGGAGGAGAACTGATATTAGTCTGGCCACTGATAGTATGTCGCGAGGTTCACACATGGAAAGTCATGGCGGAACTGTGGACGATAATCGACGCAACTCTGAAAGAATTCGCAAGCACGGACCAATTGTACCTTTTGGCATCGAATTGTGTTGAAAATGGTAGAGTATGGATAGAGGCAGGATCGCCTGAAAGTTCATTACAGCTCTACGACCCTACTGCGGAGTAATGAACGCTAGACACCTATATGAAGCCATTAGGATGTGAGCACCCGGCGCAAAATTGGAGCATCCCACCTCCGCCGTCGACGGCTCCCCGGAGGGTAGAGATGTTGGAAGATGCGGCCGGTGATCACCGGTACGGAATTGGCGGGAAGAAGAGGCGATTTGACCCTCTCAGCAGGGCATAAAAGGGGAAGAGAGAGGGGAGCCGCGAGCAGAAGAGGCTCGAGGGAGTCGAAACTGGACAGGAGAGAGCCAGACCTCCCCACGTGGGAACTAACCGAGAATTTATCCAAACGTGACCGTGTAAAGCCTTGCTGGAGGGACAAATCGGGATATTTCCCCCCGATTTCGTGTTTTATTGCTGTTTTTTGTTCATTGTTGGCCTGGAAGCCATGGTTACTGTTTGTTTTGCATACGGATGAATTTTATTGTTTTCAATTTGTTCGTGTGTCTCGTTATCAAGGTGGAAACTTCAAAATACCACTAGACATTAGCCCGCAGTTACAAGACGAATGAAAGTTCCGCAGATGGGTTCGAATATTTGCCCGGCTGATCAATTATTTAGTGAATGATCGATGAAGATAGCATGGTTGGTATGGAGCAATCTTCTTTGAGGCAATCGGCGATGTCAGAGTGTGTCGAAGACAATTCAAATGCGCAGTCAGTTAATGAAGATGCTATATTGGATGCGCGGACACCAATAATGTTCGAAATTCTTCTCTGAGATTCGTTGCGTACCAGCGGCGTCCATAAATGGCTTGGGTACCCAGCAACGTTCCACGTTGTGCACTTAGCGTAGCATAGCAGCGGCGTTCCGTATTCCGTAATCAGCGCTGCCAGCGGCGTACCGTTGTGACAACAAGTGATGTCCTATCAATGCAAGCAGACGAGCGGCGTCCCACCACATTATCCCACGCTGTAAGCGCAAGCAGTACCCCGCATGGGATATGACGCAGTGGTTGGGCTGCCTTAGCATTGACATAGATAATCACGGTACATGACAGAGATATGGTTGGTGTTCTTATTGGGACGTCACAGCATTCAGCTGAGTGTTGTAGAGTGTCATGATCCCTTGATTCCTCAGACAGCCGATGGGATACCTACGAGGAGCGGTCCAAATATGGTATACCTACGGAGGGCACTCTTAACATTGAGGGGCGGGGCGAGGGGCGGTCCACTCGTGATGACGTCACATAGGAGCCAAAAACGAGTCCACCGAAGAACTCGAAAATCTGTGCTCCGGAGGGCCCCAAATTTGGGAAAATCGCCAGTCTGCACCACTCGCTCAGACGCTAGTTAGCGGTAGCGTCTCCTTGCTGATGTTGATTGGTTTTGGCTATGGTCCGTTCCTATAACATTGCTCCTCGTTGGTTATGCCTTCATAATCCTCTTCCTTTGTATTCCATTACGTCTTTGTCGCTCAGCTCTCACATATTAGATTTCCAGTGTCTTCCTTTGTCAGGACACACTCTTCCACTAGCATCGCTCTTTGCAAGCATCAGCACCAACACGTTCTCAGATAACCGCCGGGGGCAGGCGGCCATGCGAATTTCGAGCAAGCGCGGACCGGAAAAATAGTTCGTTGATTTTTTGCGGCCCGCTTGCAGAAATTTGGAAGAGAGTTGGCGAAATCAAAGACGAATGTTTGAAGAACAATCGCGGTTTCTTTATGGATTAGCTGCGGCGCAGTGGCCGCATTCTCGCGGACTTTCCGCGAAAATATGCAAAAATTTCGAGGGCCGCACGGTCCTTTGTGGAGGACCGCGCAACCCCCAGGTACTTTCCGCTGAGAGAAAGTACCTCAAACTTGAGTAATTAAACCAACGGTGACACCTCAGCCACACAGAGTCTTACCTGCGCTCGACGTACGCCCGAAAATGCCTTAAAAGAGTCCGAGCGCTTGCTGAAAGAAATTATTTGCCGAGCGCTTGCAAAAAATGCTGTATTGCTGCCCTCTGGCAGAATATGCGACCGTAAAGGAAGTGCCGCCCGCTGAAGGTTTGGCCACGCCCCAAAATTCTGCTGACCGCCTGCAGAAAAGCGCGAGTTTGCGGACCGCCTGCCCCCGGCGATTATCTGAGTTTTTGATACTCTTTTATTGTGTGCGGTTGCACTCTTCAACCTTTTGACAAGCACCTTCCTTTGGACCATATCAAGGTAAGTGCCGCTTTGGTTTGTACGTCTCTGAGTTTAACCGGTTAATCCGGCTCACCCCGTCCACTACGTCATCAGTGAGACCAATAGTGGATGGGGTGAACCGGATAAAAATCGAATAAGTCTGATATCGGCCTAAGGTGTAGGCGATTCATGTGCGTATAGCGGGCGTGGCTCTGCAGACATTTTAACACGTCGAAAAACTTGTTGACCCTCCGCTTTAAAGCATTAGTTTTATTACTCTCTAGCTGCCAAAACCTGCCACGCATATACGTTGGCAAGCGATGGCAAAGCTCCGCCCGCTATACAGTGGGTGAAAGGAGATACCAAAGTGATTTGTTCGGAACTACAGTCAAAAATGTAAAAGATTAGGAACAGCAGGCTTTCTTGCCTTAGAGCAATTTTATGGTGAGTAATTTGACACGACCGATTTGTTATATGTGAAATTTTTTTGTCTTACCTCATTTAGAAGTTTTCAGTTCTTATTGTCAGTGAATTCCGAACATCTTAATTTCAACGATCCTTTCTGGCGCTTATTGGAACGCGATTGCTCGCAGCTTTTTAAAAGTCACTTGGTTGTCTGCTTCTGAGGCTGACAGAGGTTTCTGTTTGGAAAACGAAGGAGTTTTGGCTGTGCATCGGAAACAGGGCTCGGCACGGGTGGCTTACGGGTCAAGCTGGATATCGTACTGGAATAAAATGCAAGGGGATATCGTTTAACCGAACCCCGCCCCTCCTCCCTCACACACAATCGCCTTCTCCCTTGATGACACTTTTACCTTTCATTTTCTATAGAGGACGTAAGCAGGTAAAGCGGGGATGCGGCACACAACCGTCGGATACGATCCCCCCCCCCCTTGGGCAGGAGCTCGGCACGACCCCTCTCCCTCATCTACCCTTGCCCCTGCCCTTACGACCATAGGTGAGATAGGGGGAGCCGGGCTCTCCCCAGGTGAAGGGGATCTCGGCTGTTTCCGACCTTCCAGGGTGAAGGGGGTATGTGAGCCTAAGGGGGGGGAGGAAGAGAGAAAAGGTAAAAAAAGCGTGGTATGAAGAGCTCTAATTTTTACCTTATTTAGGTAAAATTTTAAAAATTTTTTTTCTAGAATCTAAAAAAATAGTAAATAAAAAATTGACTTTATGAAGATCTGTGCTCCTATTTCATTGCGTCAACAAAAAAACGAAAGCACTAAGATCTGTGCTTTTATTGCATCAACAAAAAACGAAAGCATTAAGGTTTACCCCAAAAGATGTACAAGTTAGGAACAACTTACAATTTCTGCACGTCATCATCAACAATATCATTATCGCTAACGTCAGAGATAACAAGTTCGCTGCCTGAAAGATCTTCTTCTTCCTTCAGAAGATCATCGGAGTAGAAGTAGAATTGCGTCAAAAAGCGTTCTGAGTCGAACATGGATTTGAAACGTTTTTCTTCTTCTAAGCGCTTTCGTGTTTTTTTCTGGCCCTCTGTAGCACCAGGAAGTCAGCAGGAAGTGACCATCTTCTTCATACCATGTTTTAGGATATTTTAAAAAGTCATACAATGACAGCCTGTCTGGAACACTTATAGCAACTCTTTAAATGAAGTTTTTAGATAACGATATGCTTAGTAGAAGGTTGACAAATCTTAAGTAATTGCTTAGATGCTCTACCGTTGTACGAGTTCTGCGTTGCGTTCTGATAACAGAGTAGATAGAAAACCCCCTCTCCACCTCTGCCGTGCTAGTCGGCATGGCTTTGCTAGTAGGCCCATCAGATTTTTGCGGTAAGTCATGGGGAAAGAGCCAGATTGCATATGTTTTCGCAACACGGGAAGGAAATATTGCATACTTTTTTGGGCCTTGTCGAACTCTGGCTTCATCTCCTCTGGCATACGTCTTGTTAGCTGACGAGAAAGCTGCTCAACTTCTTCTTCAACAGCATCTGCGGAATAGCCGAAAAAAGTAGATACTATGCTGCGCGTTGGTTTTCTTAATATCATAGGTCGTAATGTCACAAGGCGAAATACTTCCAGTAGCATAAAGCACAGAGTTAAGTTCGTACTCCAGTCGGGATCTAAGAGCAGTAGCTATGCTTTGTACTAACACCTTACTTTTGTTCATATCCATATTCGTGAATTTAGCAGCCTTGAAATCTTCAGCAACCTGAAGACCAGCAATGGACTTCTTGGATATTTCCTCATTGAAACTAGGCAATCTGCTTGGATTTCTGATGTACGAAATAGAGGGTTTCGCTCAATTGCCAACTCTGTATCAATGTCGACAACATTTTCGTCGGCGTAAGATTCTCCTTCTGCCTCGCTGTTGAACTGGAACACATGCGAGTCATATGCGATTTTGTAAAGTATTCTGCCCGCCGTTTCTTCTTCAGACTGCTAAGCCTTCCAAAACCTTGAAGGATATTTCAATAACATGTTGTTCTTCTGAATGCCTTAAAGTTTCTGATTTATTGAAACCAACCATTCTCTACAATCAGGTGAGTCTAAAGCGTTTTCACGAAAGTGACCTTCTAGGTTTACAGAGTGATTCCAGAAATGGGCGGATTTTTGTGTGAAGGTGTTAAATTCACCAATATCCCATAGCTTTTTGAGTATGTGCTGATAATGATGGCACAACTGTCAATCAAAAGCGCATTTTTTACAAAAAAACAAACATATAACAACGATAAGAACGCTTAAAGAGACGCGTTCGCTCGCGTTCCCGTTAGTGCTGATAACGATGTAAATTGGCAGCACATTTTTGTACTATTACCTTGCTCCACCTCGCTCTTACAGTATATTGGCTCTTATCGGTCACCGGAACAAGTGCTTTTTAGAGCCGGGAAGCGAAGAAGCCCTAACATGCTATACCATTCGAAATCTGAGATCATGGAGAATCGACGTAGACCGTCGACTTTTTTCTAGGTCTTCTGGTCGCGAGGTATGAGGGATGATTTTACGTTTTTTGAAAATCAACTGATTTTGTGTCCTCACTTTCTGCTCTCCAAATGAATGCTACGAGAAAGTCGACTACGTTTGTTAATGAAGACTTGCTCTTTAACACAGATAGATAATCAGCAGTGATTAGGTCTTCATTTGGCAGAAATGCGTTGTTGAAAATGGACATGTTTTCAGATAAAATGCGGTGTATCTCTCGGTAGAGGGGGCTAGAAAGAAGTCGACGGTCTAGGTCGAATTTACTTTTCCTGAGCTTGGTACATAGGTTGCTGGGCGAAAAAACTTACCAGTTTTCAAAAATGGGGTGGAGATATTTGCTACTAGCTGGCTTACCCGGCTCCGCCGTATGTTCCGAATAGAAAATTCCATTTCTTAACCGATCCGGACCAAACTTGGCACACATACCCTTCGGGCCCCGGCGGGTGTCATAGTCCACTTTTCGTTATCGATCGATGTCGATTTTATCGATTTTTTTTGCCAAATTTGAGCTACGGGGCTGGGAGTTGGCAGAGGGGTGTAATCGAGCATGCTGATCACCCCCACGGGGGTGATCAGCATGCTCGATTACCCCCCTGTGCCAAATCCCAGCCCCGTAGCTCAAACTTTGCAAAAAAATCGATAAAATCGATAAAAGTAATGCACGATTTAAAAAACCAATATTGTATTCGGAATCCCCATGCTCACTTACCCCCCTGTGCCAACTCCCAGCCCCGTAGCTCAATCTTTGCAAAAAATCGATAAAATCGATATCGATCGATGACGAAAAGTAGCCTATGACACCCGCCGGGGTCCGAAGTGTATGTGTGCCAAGTTTGGTCCCGATCGGTTCAGAAATGGAATTTTCTATTCGGAACATACGTACACACAGACATACATACATACATACATACATACATACATACATACATACATACATACAGACAAACGACATTCAGCTTTATATATAAGATTAGCTTGCTCCACCTAGCTCCATCAAGAATACCATTCGAAAGCTGAGATCATGGAGAATCGATGTAGACCGTCGACTTTTTTCTAGGTCTTCTGGTCGCGAGATATGAGGGATTTTGTGTTCTTTAAAAATCAACTGATTTTGTGTCCTCACTTACCGTCGCAATATACCCAAAAGTCTAGCTTTGAACAAAGAAGTGTTGATTATATCACTAAAATAAGATTGATTAATTTTTATGGAACTGTAACGCTCAGGGACGTATTTATTAACGCTCGGAAAGGGTTTGTGCTTTTGTAGACGCTTTTTTTATAAATAAATAATATGAATAAACATAAATACCATTTCTTTTGTAAACTTATGAGTGTACTAGTTGTTTGAGGTACTTAGTCTGTAAACCCTTCAATAATGACCTTTATTTTATATTCTCAGAGTACAAAACCAATCTCAGCCCAGGTGAAGGGGATCATCCGGAGTTTGGCCTCAAAGTGAAGGGGGTAAGATCTATCACTCCCCCTATCGCAACTATGCTTACGACCCCCCGTTGTGGCGTGCCACATACCCCCGCTTTACCCTGGACGTGAGTTGTCATTACTGCCTTATCGATCCCATTCCTGCAAAAACCAAAAATTTCCTTTTTCAACAGGTTCGCCGGTTGGGCGCGCCAATTCAAACCTGCACCAAAATAAACGAAAGACTTGTTTACACGAAGAGAAAATGAAGTGACACCAAAATTAGTGGTAGATGGGCACTAGAGAGTTAGGACTGTGTATGAAGAATTAGAAAAAATTATGTGAACTAAAGGCGTGGCAAACTTTTTTTGGTGTTAGGTGGCTTTCCAGCCGCCTGGACAGCCACCTGAGGTGGCTGTAAAAAGAAAAAGTCATAAATTTTCCTTTCTTCACATAATTTTCTCACGTGTTCAACATAGCTTTGTTCTACATACCCTACAACTAAGTTTTTGAATCTTGCTAAATCCCCTCTTTCTCGCCTAGTTACAGCTCTCTAAATATTTTGTATGGCGGCGGCAAGCCTGCTCCAAGCGCGCAAAGGTGCGCATCGGACACAGCATGCCACCAATTTGGAGAATACAAACATCTTTAGTCCTTTTTCGTCCTTTCGGTATTGTTTTAAGGTTTTGTTTCATTGATTTTCGTTATTCGTTTTGATCCATTTAGAATCGCGTCATAGGTGATGTCGTATGTTTGTGGCGAAGTCTAAGGGACATCGTTTTTATAGAACTGAAAAAGCCACCTCATGCCGAGCTATGATCGAAAATCTCGAAAACCACTGATGTAGCTAAACAGCTAGATTTGCTCACGGACCTAATTTACCTTCAACGATGCAACGAGGATTTCGAATCGGCTATAGAGTCATACAAGAAAGGCAAGCCATGTTCTAGTTCTCTTTGTGGAGTGATTCATCTCCGTATTTAGCTGCTCAACTTGCCACTGCTCGTAGCAACCATCGATCTCTCCTGTGTGTACCGAGCTTTGGCAGAGATCAGCGCGGAAGAAGGTTGGTTAGGAATTCTAGGATGGGAAGAATCGCAAGGTGTTTGTAGACGAGCGTAAGCAAGCGTTGGAGTTTGCTGGCCTATCTCGCAAACTGCCCAAATGAGTGGAAACTGTTCTCACATTCAGCTAACCTTTCATGTTTCTGGTTGGAACTACGAAGGTAGGTGCCAGACTAAGCGACTGTTTTGTTCAGCTGCAGAAGGCGCGCAGAATTAACATTAATTTTGCGCGGACCTGCAGCTGAAGCAGGCAATCGAGCAGAATTTATGCTAATTCTGCGCACCTTCTGCAGCTGAACAAAACAGTCGCTCAGTCTGGCGCCTATCAAACTAGCCATGCAGCAATCACAAAACATGACTGATCTTGAAGAAGTGAGTTGGTGTTTTTGGACATCAAATCACCTCCGTTCATTCTTTTAGGCTTTATCTTGGTGTCTGAAAAGTATGACTATATCAAGAAAGTTGGCCATAGGATGATTGATTGCGATAGAAAGGTAGTGAGGGTTGCTGGAGGCTCTACAAGAAGAAAGGCCGACTGGTTGGTTTTGATTGCTTTTGCGAGCATCGAGAAGATAGGTTACAAAGGAAAAGTTGTGCCCCTGTATATGCGCAAATCTTCAACTTCGATTTGAAACCGAAAAGTATTGGAATACGGCATACGCCTATGCCAAGTAAATCTGTAGCTCTGTTTGCGACACTATACATTCTTGCTCCAATTCTATTTCTTATACACTATATTTACCTTTTGTCTTTTTGAGAACTCATGACTTTTGAATCTAGAAGGAACCAAAATGCCGAGCTCGAATATCGCTTCTAACGGCCCGCATAGACTTCCCCTGGGAATCACCATTAAAGAGTGCGGAAAGATTAGTCAACTTTGCTCCTTCGAAGAAGAAAGGCCAAGCAACCATGGTTTGGCACAGGTATACAGCACAATTCATCTGCGCGTAATAAGCACCTATCTTAGGCCCGTATGCACGTACATCCCCGCTGGGGAGGGGAGGGGATCTGAGAGGGGATGCGTCATATCTCGTTACTCTAGGGGCCGCATGCACTAACCTCCCCGCTGGGGAGGGGATCGCAGCTTAAAAGAAAGCTTTATATTTCGAAACTCCAGATACCTGGATTTCACGCTGTGTACCTATCCGTAAGTACTCCTGTTACCCTTCACTATGAACAGGAGCGAGAAGCTAATTAATCACATTTTCCAGCTTTAGTAAGATCCCTGATGATCCCCGGCGCTTTTCTTTAAAGTCATTTTTCTTTCTCCATAGTTAACGAAAACCTTCCAAAGTTGTGCTGAACATCTAACACAACAGTGCTAAGCATGTTGCTGATGAGAACAAATGAGTTTTTGAGAAGTCGAATTTTCGGTAAACCTCAAATTTCGACCTGTGGATCATCGAAAATTTCATGACTTCAAAACATCATTTGCTCTTATCAGCAACATGCTTAGCAATGTCGGGTTAGATAATCTGCACAACTTTGGAGGTTTTTCGTTAACTTCGGAGAAAGAAAAATGACTTTAAAGAAAAGCGCCGGGGATCATCAGGGATCATACAAAAGCTGGAAAATGCGGTTCGTACGGCTTCTCGCTCCTGTTCAACATGTTCATAGTGAAGGGTAACAGGAGTACTTACGGATAGGTACACAACGTGAAATCCAGGTATCTGGAGTTTCGAAATATAAAACTTTCTTTTAAACTGCGATCCCCTCCACGCGGGGATGTTAGTGCATGCGGCCCTAGGTGTCTTTCTTCTCCTTTCTCCATCTTGCTTATAAAGTTTTTCATACAATCATACCTGCGCATAATGGATGCCAGGTTGCTTCCATACAAGTTTGGTTTTTTGCCATTTTGTATGATCCCCAGGGGATCCCCGGGAGATCCCCTGAGGATCACCTCTCGTTTTCAAAGAGATTCATTTAACTGAGCAGTCAATGAAAATGCTGTAAAATTGTACTCAGGATATACTACGGCACTGCTTAGCATGTTTTGACAGGAGAAATGGAATCTGAAGATTGTGAATTTTTCGATGGTCCCTAGCTCGCGAGTCAGGGATTACCGAAGATTTCGATTTCCTGAGATTTCACTAATTTCTACTGCAAACATCTTTAGCATTGCCATAGTATATCGACAGTACAATTTTACAGCGTTTTTGAGATTTCAGGAAGATAAATGGCATAATTGAGAGGTGATCCCCTGGGGATCCCCAGGGGATCACACAAAATAGTGAAAATCTATTCAATTCAGCCAGCAACCTGCCATCTGTTATGCGCAGGTATTAAGGTATGAGAACCTTCATAAGCAAGATAGAAAAGAAGAAGAAAGATACGTAGAGTAGCGAGATGTGGCGCATCCCCTCTCAGATCCCCTCCCCTCCCCAGCGGAATATACGTGCATACGGGCCTTAGGTTTTGACATTTGTTGGTGATTTTTTAGCTGCGTAGAACGCTCTTCTTGAGCTGCTACATCACAAATCCTCACTGGTGCTTGATGATGCAGAGCTTCTTGAATCTAGACTAAATCTTCGTAAGTGCCGAGTACCGTTTTCGTTTCTTTTCTCTTATACTCATTTTTTTCAGTGTATAAAGTACTCTAGCAGACTGAACCGATCAAAAGATCTTAGCTGTTCAAAGGCTGAACGATGGAAGATGTACGAACTGATCGCTGGCTCGTTTTGCTCATAGGGGTAAATGCCAAGTATCAATAGAGGTGACAGGAAGGAATTGTTGAAGCATGCTGTGAAATACTACAAGCTGATGTTCCAGTAAGTATACAGCTTCATTTATGTTCAAGATGTTCGTTATAGTGACATGAGAACACGAATGTAAAAATTGTCTGTTTGATGAGAGCTATAGGAAACCTACGCTAATTTTAATCTCCATCTTTACGCATCCATGCACATGACATAATTTGAGTCATTTTTGCGTGACACAGAGCAGTGATTTTTTATCTCTTGGTTTATATCTGTCTTTGTACGAAATCTTTTTATAGAAGCGGCGTCACCGATAGAGAGAAGTGCACTGCTGCAATTTTTATAGCGCAAACATTTATGGACCTTGAGCATTTGATGAATAGCGGGATTGGTCTGGAAAAGTATTTGAATTTGAGACAGAGACTGAAAAACTGATGCAAAGGTTTGCTTGAATTTTTGCGAGAACTGATTGACTGCACATGTGGATCTTGCTGTGCCAAGCGAAAGCGCTGCTTTGAGGCCACATGTCGTCAGAAATTCCCCTCCAAGCTAAATCTTTTGAAGGAATTTGGTCAACTCAACTCTCAGATACCGAAAGGGTGTCCTTCGCTCAAAGTAGGATTCTTATTTATTTTTAGATTTTGCAGATCTGCAAAACCAATCTCAGGCATCAAGGCGGCTTTAAGTCGAGCCATGGGTCAGTTTCCCATACAAAGAGATGATCGGGCAGAAGCATCCGTGTATCTTTCGAAGACAGATACGCTTCGAGATGAAGTTGATGTCAAGGGAAGTGAAGAAGAGGAGAATGAGGAAACCACGGACGAACTGGATGCGAGACTGAACAAAGCAATAATGAGAGAATCTTCGAATATGCATGTTTCACCCAATAGAATTTCATAAGTAAAAATTTATTTTTTCTATACAATGTATTAAATATGTCTGGTTTGAAATGAATGTCTCGTCTTGTCTTTATTCTTCTATCTTGCTATCTACAAACGCTGGAGATGAGAGGGAGGGGGTAGAAAACGGGGTGGAGGGTCGTGCTGAATTTCTACACGGGAGGGGAGGGGGGGGGGGGGTCGTATCCGGCGGTCGTATGCTACATTTGCCCGACTCTGGTCTAGAGCTAATTTGAGTGGGGTTTAGAGGCATAATTGGGGTTTGGAGCTCAAATGGTCAAGTTACAGTATGCCTAAGGGCTAGTAACAATATGCCACGGGGACATCCGGAGCACAAAATGGGAAGGTTCGGAGAACGAGCGGCGAACCTCCGCCGAGGAGACCCCGGCCACCCCCTGTCTTGCCCTCCGGAGGTATCCTATCGACTATCTGAGTTTGATCAACGATATCCATTGATCGAAACTGTGGCAATTCATGCGCTAATTTCGGCTTAAAGGCAGCGTCCAGGCAGATCCGAGCTCGACGACCACGCCCACTTCCCTCGGACGGCCAACCCCTTATGAACGAAATCTCCTCAGCCTTGACGTGTTTTCACATGACCAACACAGTCGAACTTACAGCGTTTACCTGTTAATACTTGCTTTCAACAAGGATAACATCAGAAGCACTCCTCCGGGTTTTCCCAAAATAGCTCCAAAAAGTGGTTTTCTGAGAAATTCACGCTTTTTGAGTTCCATATGCTGAATCAGCGCCATGGAAAGGCCTGGATAACATAAAAATATAGAAGTCGAGAATCTGCCTGGACGCTGCCTTTAATGAAGCCGGACTAGCAATTTCCAAACTCATTGCTGCAATCAGTACTCAGACACTCGCACTATCTGGCTACCGTTCGACGGCCGGCTGGTCCGTTACCGACATTTCGGCCGGAACGGTCGCCAGGCTGCCGCCGGCCGGTACTCGAACAGCCGCCGCCCGGTATGGGCGGCGGTGGCGCAACGGAATGGCACTGGGCCACAGCATTTCTTTCTCTACATTCTAGCTTTCGTTCAATACTGTAATTGCAAAACAGAATTGTACGAATTCACATCAACGTATTTATTATAACCACAACACAATGCTAAGAATTACTGACAAAGAATGTTTCATAAGATTCATGAAAAACACATTTGACTACAGAGCTAGTAACGCCTTATCATGACCATTTACGCAACAAGTTCACATATCGTTGGACAACCCTTTGAATTGCGTCGGTAAATCGAGAATGTTCTTTACGGAGTTCTGAATGCCACACATGAGCAACAATGCTGTGTTCGATAACCTGTAAATGAAACGAACTAATGACAATATTCAACCGACACAGAACTTACATGCTAGCACAGAGTTGCGATAATTTTTGCTATCAGAGCAGTACCGACAACATAAGCATTACAGTTGAATAGATGATTATCAGTCACTGCAAAACACCGCATGCTAGATTTAATGATATTCAAGAATAACTTACATCATTGGAATGCGTCCAGCAGCCGGGACCGTAAATCATCAGAAATGCAGTAGATTAGATAACTGCCGACGCAATATATTGAGCACACAGCAGCAACCAACGGATCGACGATCCCTAGATGAATTAGAATCAACAGCAGAGCAGGAATAGTCCAGAAATCGAAGCACAGAGAATATATGATGGAGTATCTATTCGAAGCCATATTCGATTCACGAATATAACAGTGTTAACTAACAGCATTCAACCATTCACTGCAGTTCCATCAGAAAAGCAGGAACCCAAACACAATGCATATTGCAGCTGTCTTCTGAAAAGTGAACATTTAGTTTGTACTTTTTTAGTTGAATCCAAAAAGGGGACACATAGAACACGTCACAGCAAGTTGCATTTAAATTCACTGACGTTCTGCTTCTTCGCCATTCAAGTCAAAAAGAGCAGGAAAATAGGAGGGCGATACACCAAGAAATTCGTTCAAATCTGAAAAAGAGTGGAATGAGTGGAATTTAAAGTGGGCTACATCAACTAGCAAACTCCGATCCCATACGTTCCAAATGACCGCAAGGCATACCATCTTTCCAGGGCAGATACACATATGATCGGCTCCCAGATTCGTGTGGAGATATATTGCAGACTTTGCCTGATAAGATAGAACTCGACGTAACCAAAATGAAAGCGCAACAATAACAAAGGAGAAATAATAAAGAGAAGCCTTCTGCTTACCTGCTTAAAGGCACCGTCCACCCTAAATTGAGGGTGTTCAACTTTTGACAGCATATAACAGTAGGACCTCCAGTCAAGCCAACGCCCAAGTCGCGGCACAAAATGCCGCTTCGGAAGCGAGAAAATCGCTTCGAAATAGCGAAGACGCACGAGGACTCCTATCCATGCCCGCCCCTCCCTATCCATGCCCGCCCAATTGTGGGCGCTCATTCAATCAACGTCCTGGAAAGCCGACCTGTGGTTTCTCCGGAATGGGGATTTTCACGGATTTTCGACTTCATATTTGGAATCAGGGACATGAGAGGGTTCTGAAACGACAAAAATGAAAGTTGAGAATCTGGGTGGACGGTGCCTTTAAGATACATGCATCCCCCGATCATCGAATTTATTTTCTTACTGTACACGCAATCTTGTGCGCTTCCCGAGCACAGTGGAACGTCCGCGCCGGCAATTTACTCGCACGGTCGTCAGCCGGCACCGCCCAAAATGATGGAACGTCGGCTGGTCGCCGGCCGGTGCGAGTGTCTGAGTACAGTAACCACAATCGTATGAAATTGCGACCCTTTAACGAAAGTGTATACTCTTGAACGGCATACCATTCTCCTGCCAGCGTACGAGCGGCGTACGACTGTCCTACCAGCGGCGTTTGCGTGTTTCAGATGAGCATTGAACGCCGCTACGCAACGAAAGTCAGAGTTTAAGCGACTATCGCTATTGACCGCTGCCTTCACAGACCACGCGTCTTTTATGCCTAAGGCATACCTCCCGCGATTTCGCGAAGTCGCTACCTTTACGCGACGCGATTTGCCAGATGTCTACAGATTAATTATTCGCGGGTTTTGAATGCGGCGCGTAGATTCCGTAGGTTGGAGCAAACGGAGCAAGTTTGACTCCAGCAAAAGAGCGCTTACGACGAGTTGAAAGCTATTGTTGCAAAGCCAGATCGCGCAGCGACTGGAATCGCTTGAGGTATGCCTTATTGCTAGCCTTACACACCTTGGGACCAGTACCCTCAAAGGCAGCGCTTAGAGGAGGTGTTTGTTTCTCCGAACTAGAAGTTACTATTCTTACTCGCCTTGCCAATCTCTAGTAGCTCCTCAGGCATAAGAAATTTGCCGAACGATACCCTGAAAGGCCTGATTGAGATGGTCTCTGAGACCGAGCTATGAGACTGTCTTGGAGACTGCCTATCACGTCAAAAGCGATTTCAAATTCGTCGAAACTCGAGAAATTTTTCATACTTGAACGCTCGCAACTCCTTCTAGGTAGTTGCTAGGCAGATAATAAGCATATAACTGTGATCAGCGTTTCAAGACGAATTCGATGATATACAGCTTGCTTGGAATGGCAGGGTTAATTTTTGACCATTTCCTCGTTAGCATTTTTGTGTTAAACCCACCACATCTACGTTCTAGACAGGGTTAGAGAATAATTAATTTCAAAGTATTTCCAGCGATCCCAGATTTACGTGTGAACAACACTGGTCCACCTGACTATGAAAGCAATTTGAAATCGCCTTTAGACGTGATAGGCAGTCTCAAAGACAGTCTCACAGCTCGGTCTCAGTCAGGGACCATCTAATCAGGCCTTTCACCGCTTCAAGGTATCGTTCGGCAAAATTCTAATGCCTCTTTCGAACAAATGTAATTCTAACGAAATCCATCGAGTGGCAAGGAAGTCATGGTTAATGAAAAATGTTGCGCAAGAACTTTCGGACCAACCTAATATATATATTAGATCGTTCCAAAAGTAACTTCGCTTTTTTCAAACGGGCGGCATTTGAGGCAGCATTTCATTCCCATTCTAAAGGTTATGAAATTGTTGCAACACAGTCAATGAGCTTTAAGAAAACAACCAAAATCTCGACCTATGCTTTACGAGATAGTCAAGTTTCACATTTTCAAAAACTTTTATATCAACCCTTCGAAAAAGTGCAAGTAACGTCTTCATAGAGCAAACCCTACAGAATGTAAAACTACTTTTTACTCCTTTCCATAGCTTCGCATACATTTTTAACAGAATTTTAGATGCTACCGATTTCCATATTGGGCAGCGAAATCCTCGTAAAACATTAAAGGAAGAGTAGCTCGGGCACTATTCGACGCTGCATTTTCTCCTCTTTTGTCTCCGATTCGTTTAGTTTTTGGGATAAAATCACCATAACTCATTTTTTTAGCGAGCCCCAGTTTAAACCCGAAAAACTCGAAATTTGATATCTCGAGCCCGTAAACCCTCACTTGCTTTGTAAAATTAGTGCTTACTCATAATACCATCTTGGTAGTCTCAAATTCCAATATTTATGATGTTTGATGCGATTGTGGCTGATTTAGGCGGGAGACGGTCAAGAGGCGTGATTTCTCTGGCTGTCACCAACTTAAAACTCCAGTTTAGTGCTATGCGATTCTTCAAAAAATTACCGGATGAAGTGCATTAGCTTACTATCTGTTTGAGGTCACCACTTGCTGAGTTTCATGGTTTTTGCTATAAATCGGCCTGAAATATTTACGAATTTGTTCTGAAATGCATTTTCATGAATTTTTGACCTTCAAAACTGCTCTTTTGAATTTTTTCTAGAGTATCAAGATTGAACAACTCATGCAACTATCAAATATATCTTCTTCTAGATTTCATTTACTTTTAAAAAGTTGCAAAACACTTATTATTTGCTATTTGGTGTCCAGCTGGCAATAGAAATCGCGCCTCTTGACATACACCCGATTTAGGCCTGCCAAAACTCGATGGTTTTGTCAAAAAAATCTTTTGAGAAGTTACGGCAAGCTATGAAAAAGAGAAAAAAAGTTGTAGTGTATTCTATAAGAATTGCTCTATCGTTACTTGAACTCCTTCTGAGGATTGATATGAAAGTTTTTAAAAATTGTGAAAGTTGATCATCACAAAAAGCATGGGTCGCAGATTTTGGTTATTTTCTGAAGGCTCATCAGTTTTGCAACATTTCATAACCAGTTGAAAGAGAATGAAATTCTGCATCGATGCCTTCAAGATCTCTCAGAAACCTTTGTTCCGTCACATGTGGTGCCCGTTTGAAAAAAGCGAAATTACTTTTGAAACGATTTAATATATGTATATATATTTACAGGATGTCCAAAAAATGTGAACACTAACATCCAAGTTCGACCTTCTATGAATCTTGGCATTATTTAAATATCTTTTGATTTGTTGTTGAATGGTGGCTAAGATTGTATGATAACAATTTATTACTTGGCTAACGTTTAGGCGCCAACGCCGTCTTCAGAGCCTGTAACCAAGAACGTATACGTGGCGTACTTACTGAGCCCTCGTTACCGTACGATTCAAACTGAGTTGAGCACGAGACCAGCAAAGAGCTAGAACATGCTTTACCTTATTCGACGTCAGTCGAGGGATTTGACCGCTCGTGGTCAAGCTGTGCAGAATGTGATGGTAAGTTTTTGTTCTCCATGCTGTTTATACTTTGGTAATCAAGACCGCAAAGGCTTTGGTACGGTGATAACTCTTTGATTACGGTAATGCACTCGTCCTTTTTATTCATTTTGGGGTTACGTGATGCAATCCAAAATGCTTCGAGTGTCTTGCGTGGGATAGTTTTTTCTTCGTATGACAAGATTGTGGCAGCAATTTCAAACGGCATATTATCGTGCGTCGCTCTGCTATGTGCACTTAGAGGGGTGGAGGATGCTTTGCGTTTTGCGAGCCCAACCAAGTGCTCTTTGATCCGTAGACACAATGATCGGTCGTCCACTCTCTCCCACATATTCTTCACCGCATACTTGACAGGTAATGAGATAGACAACCCCGCGTTCTAAGCAATCACCTGGTCTTCCAAAGGGACATATTACGCATTTTGATGTTGAGCAAATGTTGTCATATGCGCGATTGCGAATTAATTGCTTTTTGAGATTGGGAGGAGGAATGTCTAAAATTCGTACATTGTCTTGCAAGTCTGCTTGATGTAAACTCCTCCTAACAGCTTTGCTAAAGTCGTCCGTTACGAAAGGTATGCAAAAAGATATTTTTTTGGGTGTCTTTCTCATGCGGTATGCATCTATTCGAGAAATTACCATTAACGCCACTCACTTGCAAATATCCATCAGATAGTGCAACTTCTTTAGCCATCTTCAAAGATGCCGTACGTTCTTCAACGCCAGAAGAGACCTTTTTAGCTGTTTTTAACATATTATTCAGAATAGATCTCATGTTCCGTGATGTGCTGAACAGTAATGAATTAAGATATTTTTGTTGGTAGGCTTTCGATACCACTTGGTCCAAATTCCGTTACGTAAATAGACCTCAACATTCAGGAAAGCTAGCCAGTTTCGAAGGCTTTTCGCGGGTAAATTTTATACTTGGCGATTGCGCATTCAAGATGTCGAAACATGTATCGACTTCCTTTTGGGTGGCGCATACAATATAGCAATCGTCAATGTACCTGCAGTACAAGAGAGGTTTACGCGCTAGCACCGGACTTTCTACTTTCGACATAAAAATTATCGCTACTATGGGTGCCAATCTTTGTCCCATGGATAAACCTCTAATTTGCTCAAAGTACTGACCAGACCAACGGAATATGGAGTAATTGAGGCACTCATTCAGCAACGTCATTACTTTCTTATATTGAAGCCATACATATTAAGCAAGTTGTAGTATTCGCATAAAAGTTCTTATACTGCTTGCATAGCATCCGTATTGGAGACGTTGGTGTAGAGTGAAATAACAGAAAGACTCCATACTACATTCACCTCCCAGTTTTGCGCTATGCAGCCGTTCAAGAAGCATGTTGGTATTTGAAAGATGTGCAGGAGTACTTGAGAAGCTGGGATAGTATCACATTCAGCAACCAGGAAATTTTATCATTCGGTCCCCCCCCCATACAGTTTACAATGGGTCTACCTTGTAGTCCAGCGAAAAGCCTAGTCAAAACTGGCTAGCTTTCCTGAATGTTGAGGTGTATCTACGTAACGGAATTTGAAAAAACAAGTGGTATCGAAAGTTACCAACAAAAATATCTTATTTCATTACTGTTCAGCACATCCACGGAACATGAAAAGATCTATCCTGAATAATATGTTCAAAACAGCTAAAAAGGTCTCTTCTGGCGTTGAAGAACGTACGGCATTTTTTAAGTTGGCTAAAGAAGTTGCGCTATCTAATGGATATTTGCAAGTGAGTGGCGTTGAAGGCAGTGTCCGGGCAAAAAGTCGATTTTGAAATTTTGTGCTTACCCGGGCCTGTTCACTATGCTGAATCCGAAAATCCACATTGGAAAACGCGAAAACGGCAAAAAAGGGCTCTAACGCAGGAGGGAATTCGGAAGTGGGCGGGGTCCTCCCCACTGTGAATTTCGCAGTCCCAGCTTCTGGAGCGAACTTCCCAATTCCCCCAGCACCCTGAGATCTCCACCGGCTAGGTACGAATGCATGACTTGAAATCGGAACCGAGAAGATCGCTCTGGAAGCTGGGAGCGTGAATTCATAGTGGGGAGGACCCCGCCCACCTGCTGATTTCCCTCCCGTGTTAGAGCCGTTTTTCGTCGTTTTCGCGCTCTCCAATGTGCATTTTCGGATTCAGCGTAGCGAATAGGCCGGGGTAAGCAAAAAATCTCAAGATCGAGTTTTTGCCCGGACACTGCCTTTAATGGTAACTCCTCAAATAGATGCATACCGCATGAGAAAGACACCAAAAAAAATATCCTTTTGCATACCTTTCGTAACGGACGACTTTAGCAAAGCTGTTAGGAGGAGTTTACATTAAGCAGACTTGCAAGATAATGTACGAATTGTAGAATTCCCTCCTCCCAATCTCAAAAAGCAGTTAATTCGCAATCGCGCATATGACAATATTTGCTCAACATCAAATTGCGTAATATGTCCCTTTGGAAGACCAGGTGATTGCTTAGAACGCGGGGTTGTCTATCTCATTACCTGTCAAGTATGCGGTGAAGAATATGTGGGAGAGAGTGGACGACCGATCATTGTGTCTACGGATCAAAGAGCACTTGGTTGGGCTCGCAAAACGTAAAGCATCCACCCCTTTAAGTGCACATAGCAGAGCGTCGCACGATAATATGCCGTTTGAAATTGTTGCCACAATCTTGTCATACGAAGAAAAAACTATCCCACGCAAGACACTCGAAGCATTTTGGATTACATCACGTAACCCCAAAATGAATAAAAAGGACGAGTTCATTACCGTAATCAAAGAGTTATCACCGTACTAAAGCCTTTGCGGTCTTGATTACCAAAGTATAAACAGCATGGAGAACAAAAACGTACCATCACATTTTGCACAGCTTGACCACGAGCGGTCAAATCTCTCGACTGACGTCGAATAAGGTAAAGCATGTTCCAGCTCTTTGCTAGTTTCGTGCTCAACTCAGTTTGAATCGTACGGTAACGAGGGCTCAGTAAGTACGCCACGTATACGTTTTTGGTTACAGGCCCTGAAGACGGCGTTGGCGCCGAAACGTTAGCCAAGCAGGGTCAAGCAAGAGGTGTGGCACATGATCGCTGGTTACGACCCCCCCCCCCCTGATTGCTGTCATAATAAGACCCCCCCCCCCCTGAATCATATACCTAAGATAGCATTACCAGAGTTGAGAAAGAGGTCAAGCACAACTCTTTCGAAACCCCCCCCCCCTTCCCAAGAAAACCCTCAAACGACCCCTTCTTACTCTTCTTAACCTTTGGACCTCAAAGTGTGACATTCTGGAGGACACCATCTTTTTCTAGAGAGTTTTCGGATTTCTGAAAGCTGTACGCCCAATTTTCTGTGACTGCACTTTACAATCACACGTAATTTGACGGCTGATTTTGATCTGAATGGGCATATTGAAAGGGCCACAATTTTCTTATGGGTGGGGCGTTCGGCTCCAAATTTCCAATGTAGCAAGAAGAAGCAATGTGCTCAATACTCATACCAGCAATGGAGCGCTTTCTGAATTTTGAAGGCAAGTTAAGGGGGTGTGCCGCACCCCATCAACTATATCAAAAAAACATTTTTAGCAGACAGTGTTTATATGAATCGATAGCCTAAACCTTGTAGATTACATAGGACTGTTTGGAGCCTGATTTGTCTTCTTAGCTCTAAGTAATATTCGGTGAAAACACAGCGATCAAAAGCGAAAAATGGGAAAAACGAGATTTTGGTTGGCTTCTAATTCCACAGTTTGCAGGTCTTCTGAAGCGGGATTCCTGAGGTGGACAAAGAAGGAGTAGTGTTTTGTCTTGAGTGCAAAAACGGATAGCTAGTTCACCTTTGAAACAAAGTTAACCATTTTGAAATTTGACCATTTCATTTAGGTAGCCTAGTATCTTGAATCTTCAGAATTCGCTCACACTTTGTCTACAGAGGTTAATTGACATGCTAATTATGGATATGATACGAATATCATGTTATCACTTTTTATCAGATTACCCAACTACGACCCCCTCCCTCCCCTTTTGACTCCTCAATACGACCCCCCAGGTGTGGCGTGCCGCTCCCCACGCTTGACCCTGCTTATCAATATCAGCGACCACGCAATGTTGACTCAAGCGCTTTTCACGGTATTCACTGCAAAGGTTCGGCGAAGTCTAGGGCCATTCGAGTCAAACAAGCTCTTCAAAATTCAGTGAAAAAGCAGTTTTTTTGAACAATGTGACTTTTTATGCATTTTAGACCAAAAGTGCAGTACGTATCTTCTTTCCAGAAGGCGACTGGTTCCAAGTGTAACAAATTTCCATACTTTGATGTTGTATATGTGCAAAAAATTGAGATTCAAAAAACTGATAGTACTGATTGAAAATGAGTGGTGGTTTTATAGCCGTGACCAGCCTTGAAACCCGTTTCTTCAAATTTTTCAATTGTTCTCCGGCCAAAATCAATGAAATTGAGGAGCCGTTCTGGTCAATGATAAGAAGTTAGTTTGCGCACAGAATAGTGGTTTTTTAGAGAATTTTGAGCAAGAGAGAGCAAACCACAGTGATTTTTAGGGTGGCTTTATAGCTATGCCAGCACTGTAGGATAATTGTTATTGATTAAGAATCGGAGGAAAAAATGGGACAGAACTTACTACACAACCTAATAAATGATCAGTTGTCCCTCATAGTGATCTGCCTCGCGTAGTCGATCGCAACCTCAGAGTGCGCGAGATACTAGCGCTATGAAAGGCGCTCACTCTTAGCCTCAATCAGTTCATTTGTTCACTCATTCGCTTCTCTTATATTTACTGTTTTATTATTTCATTAACAAATATTCCTGGCTGATCTTGTGCCGACAAGACAATGCCGACGAAGGGTGGGGTGTCCGAAGCTTGGCACAACAAGAACTATCAGTACACTTTATCTACAGGGTTGGGGAAAGTCTTTAGACAATTTCTGATGTTACTGTATGTTCAGATTTTCCAAATATTCTTATATGCTAATTAAATGCATTTGCTTCTTATACCCTTTGTTGCAAGCCCTCCAAAAACTGGACTATTATGAGCGTTGGTGGCGAAGATGCACGAGGAGAAGATGGCTAATTAGCAGATTGTGCGGGCTAATCAAATTTTACAAATCAGCATCTTTCTCACCTTGCGTCGTTTCCAGGATATGAACAGCACCCAGAACTGTTGTAGGAGTGAAAATTGGCTACTGCGGACACTCACGAAAATGTGAGGATCGTTCGCTAGCGCCATCGTCACAGTCCTCGGCGGAGCTTGATTGAGCTGGCTTCAGAGCTGTCCGTCTCTGGTAGAACAGTCTCCGACATCCTGGAACAAGGCCTTGGGATGAAGCTTCTCAAGATGCTGAAAATGCATGGTTTTTGCGAAGACATGGAGCTGAAATGACTGCGCGGATGCCATCGAGGGCTTGAACGTCCCTTCAAGGCACACCACCAAACGATACTTTTTTCTGACGTCAAAATTGCCAGCATGAAGCAGGTTTTTGATCACCAAAACAACAGAGTCATTACCTAAACGCCCCAAGAAGCCAATAGCAGGGGTTGACTTGCAGAAGGAAAGCTTCAGCCGGTTTTTGTGACAATTTGCGTGGCGATCGCTTCCGACAGCAAGTGTCGCTGGTTTTCAGGGTCTCAGTGCTCAAGGTGGACACTGCTACGCATGTGAATGGCATACCGAAGAAGGCATTGTTGGCCTGGATCAATACCTATTTGCCGGGGAGCGATAGATGCTCATAGCAGGATAGCGCACCTGCGCACTAAGTGAAGGCTGTTCAAGCATGGCTGCACAGCAACGTTAAAGACTTTATTACTCCTTGGAATGGCCTCCGTATTGGTCGGATTTGAATACCCTTGACTACCGCAAGTGATTAGTTCTTTACATCAAAGCCTGCGCTCACCCACATAAGACTGTGGAGTCCCTGCGACGTGCTATTCAGAATACATGAGAGGAAATCGACGTGGAGTACCTCCGTGCCACCGTGGACAGCTTTTCCAAACGTCTTGAGCCTGTGTTCGCGCCAAAGAAGGGATCTTGAAATGTAAAGTTGCTTTTGTAAAGTAGACTGTTTGATAAGCATTATATAATTATTTCATGTAATTATGATGCATAGTTTCGCGACTCCGATAAAAATACCGTGTTGAAAGACTTTCCCCCAACCCTGTATCATCGGCTCCCAGATTCGTGTGGAGGTGGAGTCTTGCCAACTCATCGCGTGGCGGTTTTTGCTAGCGAGAGATTACGAAAAGCAATGCTATGACGTGGAGGTTTAGCAAGTTTACTTGTGTTATCAGGTAAAGTCTGCAATACACCTCCACACGAATCTGAGAGCCAATCATACATATACTTCATTTTTGAATATTTTTTGAAATGCCTTTTCAAATATGGCAGTTGCTTTGATGCAACACATAAACTCTTGCTACAAAGGATTACACTTCCGTTCACAAGAAGTTTATTATTGCTCAAAATGTTGAACTCAAAATGCCAAGTTTTTATCCGACCTTATTATAGCAGACCACGTGAAGAAGGCGTCTTGAAGTATCAAACCATTCACCATTTTTGCACACGCCATAATACTTGAAGGTTTCATTAGGAACTAAAAATACTGAGTTTTTCCCAAATTATTGCAGTTGGTAGGTAAGCACATATACTGTGTAGTGTACTATTAGTGAAAAACTTACCGCACTCTCCCGGTAATCGTAAACTTCGGTTCGCATCCATGTTTTGCCTCAAAGTAAACTTAGAATTCTGAAGCCAACGCCACTGATCAGCTCGATCAGTTGGATCTCCTGATATATTAGGTTATCCCGAAAGTTCTGCACTATTTTCAAAAATTCATAACTCATGAGATTCCCAACCAATTTGCTTGCGTTTATTTTTGTTCGAAAGGGCAAATCATTCTCTTCATAGCGGTATCTTAATGGCTTCACGATAGGCATACATTGTATAGATAGAGGCGGTGGAGAAAGAATTACTCAAATTTTGAGTTTTCTGTGTAGAATCATAGAAAATCTGAGTCGGTAGTAATCTGGTCGAAACTCCGAGTTTGAAGCTCCGCGTTAACTCAGAGATAACTCTGAGTTCCGTTTTTGAAACTCTGAGTTACGCTTATTGAAACTCTGAGTTCCACTTTCGTAATTCCGAGTTCCAACTCCCAAGCTCGGAGTTTTGCTTTGAGGAGCTGTTAAGCACTTTGCTGCAAAAGCGACGTTAAAGTAGATCGAACCTGTATGGTCTAACGTAAAGATCCTATCACTAAACCGCTAGACCATGACACACCCATGAACCCTAAAGTTGCTTTGCCATAATGTACTCACTCATTCCATTAACACTTAGCAGGTCAAAACAAGTTATACCAAAGCCTCACTCATTTCCATTTCTATCGGGCAATGATGGTTTATCACGAAGATTGGTCTTTTGCGCAGCTGAAAGCTTCAAACAATAGAGAAAACGGATGGCATACGCAATGATAAGAATTACTATTAGGATTTGCGCACAGAATAAATCCTCTGGGCAAAGTTTGCCCTTCCATGATTTCGTCTTACTTACCGTATACCTACCGTAACCGTTCCATATGTCACTAGTGTATGTAGCAGATAGATTGTCCGTAATCTAAATCCCGAATAACCCCAGTGTACCAAATTTCGGCTAATTCCGCCGCTTTAATTCATCTACCGTAAACCTACCGTAACCTTATCAGATGACACTGCAGTATAAAATGCATGTCATATTCGTGATCATCGCCCCGAATAACCCCAGCGTACCAAGTTTTAATCAGTTTTGTGATTTTCTCCTATCTACCGTAAACCTACCGTAATCTCGTCAGATGACACCACAGTATAATTTGCATGCCATATTCGTGATCAACGCACCGAATAACCCCGTGGGCCAAGTTTTTACAAAATTTCAAAATTTTGTAAATCACTGCGCACCACGATACCCCCATCATGCCTGCTTAAACTACGAGCAAAATGTACCCTGGAGGACTTTTTAGCTGCCCCTCTTCTTTTGCGCACTATTTCTCTTTCTCTGGCCAAACTCAGAGTTATCTCTAAGTTCCACGATAGGCTGGAACGCGCATCAAACTCAGAGTTATTGCAGACACTAGTTGCGCGTTTGGTGTCGCTGTTTCTTGTGCAGGACGATTTGGACAATGTTGCGCTACTAGGAATAAACTATCTGTTAAGGAGAATTCTGCCATATCATCGCTTTCCGGATCTGATCTGTTCAAACACCTGTTTTGGGGGTCAAAAAGTTGCGCGTTAGCTCAGAGATAACTCAGAGTTAACTCTGAGTTATAACTCTGAGTTTCGATAGGTTTACTACCGACCCTGAAACTTGCAGTAAAAATCGGAGCTGTCAGTGTATAAATACTTTTACATGATTTTTCTAATTGTGCAAGGTTTGTGCTGATTGAGCGTCTCATTGAAAAATTATGATTCTCGGGAAAAATGCCAAAATAAATCAATTCGCTCTTTTGTATTGCTTGCTCGAAAATCATAAGTTTTTTTAAAGACTTTCATTCAGCGCAATCTTTGTCTTTGTACAGTTTAAAGGGCGGGTATTAGAACTTCTAATACTGACAGCTTCAATTTTCATTGCAATTTTCGGATTTGTTATGATCCCACACAAAAGATTCAAAGTTTGAGTAATTTTGTTGCACCGCTTCTGCCTATGCATATGCTTAAACAGAAAACCTCTAAAGTACCACTATGAAGAAAATAAATTGCTTTTTTAGACAAAAATGAAAATGCGCAAATCGGCTGGAAAAACCAAAAGTTATGATTTTTTGACAGTGGTGCAACAGAACTTTCGGGCCAACCTAATATATTAGGTTGATTCATAATTAATGCACGTTTTTCGAAATTCATCTTCAAAGCGCTGCAATTCTTTCCACACATCAACTTTCAAAGAGCAATAAAGGTTATTGCAAAGAATAAATCTTTGGCTTTACAAAGCATGCTTTTGTTTATAGATGAGTGTGACGAGAAAGTCCGTAAAATTATTCGAAAAATGCCAAGAATTATTTATAGAGTCTCTATTTGAGAAAGCATAACTTACTCTTAAAGGCAGTGGATCGGCAGAATGAGTCCCGTGGCAAAACAAGGTCACAGGTAGGAGCCTCCATAATGAAATCTATCTGCCAAAGTCCGATCTTTCTCTGCCACTTCTAACCCCCGAAATTTCAAAGCGAAAGCAGCGAAGAAAGCGCAAACTTTGCTCACTGCGCAACCAATGGTCAATAGAGCAGCGGCACAAAAAACCCGGATTTTCTGGTATTTTTCTACGACGAGTTACTGCAATAGGTTCAAAGGTAATCTTTTTCTAGCTTTTTCAAAAAAGCGGAAAATTGTCTATTTCTGAGAATTTTCAAAATTTTCGCCACTAAAAAGGTGCAAAATCTCACCGTTGTTCTATCATTTAATGTGCTTCGTCTAGTCCTTGTGTACAAAGCAAAATCGCAGCCATTGGCTCTTGTTTCAAAGTTTTATACGACTTCGAAAGGCCACAATGACCGGCCAAGTTTGTGGTTGAATCTCTCATCTCAGAGCCTTTGGCAAAATTCTGTTTAATAGAGATTTCTATAGCAGAAAGCTTCGCAATTGTTAGGCTTTTTTTTGTTGAAATCAGCATCTTTTGTTCTCATGGAATTAGAGCAAAAAGAATAAAAGAAAAGAATTTTTATTTCAAGTCTCTCATAATCCAAAGCGTGGAATTCGCTCTCTTACAGAGTGCCACGAAAAAGAAAGAATATGCAAGAAACTAGAAGAAACGCTCTTTCAGATAGTATTGAGATTTTTGAGAAAGATTCAGTTTCCTTGAAGAACCAGCGCTTGGAAAAAGAGGTGACAAAAACGCGCATTAATTATGAATCAACCTAATATTAGTAGAAGTGCTTGTGGACAAGGTAGTCTGCCAGATTCCACGTCATTCCAAATTTTCGCTCAAGAAAGGCTGTGTGCCCAATCAAGCACTTCTCTATGTAACAAATGATGCATACAGTGGAGCTGAGTGCAGTGGTGCTTTTGAATGCAAAATTCACGCAAGCAAGATATGGCATGCGACGCGAAGTTTAGCGAACTTCGGTGAAGTACGGTGATTATTTTCTTCACAAATCAGAGGTATTGTGCTCATATCGCAATAGCTTTTTTCGCTGGAAAAATAGCGTGCCTGAAAAAATTGATTGCAAAATTCCGACTTATAGTTTTGTTATCTGCTTCAAGTAATGTTTTGGTGACCTGACTTGTACGTCTTTATCAAGGCTGAAGCTAAAAATACCTTGAAATTTTTGTTGTGCTATAAACACGTAACATAGTGATATGATGGATAAAGGATTCCGCCACAGTCTTTTTTGGCAAACGCAACGACAATACACCATCATATAGAATGGTCAAGGCTTGTGAAGGATGCTATTCATCTTATTAAAAGGTGTCGCAAATTAGGGGGTGTGCCAAGGTCTCCTTGTCGTAGATTGTTTAGCTAACTAACGACCCTATGGCTCGCTGGCAAGTAGGTGGGGCAATTACATTAGCCGTCTGATTATAACGCACTAGCTGGCTTATCCGGCTCCGCCCCGCCCTGTCAAAACATTATGAACAACAAAACCCTATCCTTGTACAACCTTCCCCTACGCCTGCTTCTACATTCCAATTCTCTATCCTCGCTGCGTTAGTTAATAGTTACCAGCATGCTCACTTACCCCCTCCCCCCTCCCTCAGTGCCAATTCCCAGCCAGGGCCCGGCACGCGTTGGTTTGGAGCTTTTTTGAGAACGAAGTCCCCTATGACTTCGAGAAAATTTACGAAGTCCCTCTCGACGTAAAAAAATCGGCAAAGAAACCATTATTCAAACAAAATAGCAATAAAAAGCGAAAAAAGCGCATTTGAGGTACCTAATATAACAAAAAAGCAAAAAGAAAACATTTCGAGTTGACTGAAGGCTCTGACATTGGGTAGGATACCATTCCAGTGCCCAGAATGTCGAAAACCTCCTAGGCCAACCAAATCTGTGGCCTCAACAATCTGGCGATGTATTTTTCGCCGCTTTCAAAGGACACCGCATGTGATTGGAGCGCGATTATCAACGCGTAGAATACACTACTTTTGGTTCAAAAAAAGAAGAGAGGCGATGGTTTTATTCGCTCTCTTCACTATATGATAGATTTCTGGCCGTTCTAATCGTCCGAATCAAAAAGGTCCAAAACTTATGTGAACTCTCCTATTTATGCTCCGGACCAACCCAGTTGGTTTGGTGTTGGTCTAGAAACCAACAAATTCGGGAACAGATACTCAGACAATCGCCGGGGTCAGGCGGGCACCGGAAAAAAAGATTGCTGATCTCTCGCAGCCCGCTCGCGGATTTTTTGGAAAGCAATCAGGACTTTTCGGAAGACCGCTTACTGAGTTCTCGATTCCTCAGAGATTCAGCAATATATCTGCAAAAGATAAGAGCGAAAAAAATTCAACAGGCGGTCTCTCAAAAATCCGCTGACTCAGCAAGCGGTCTTCCAAAAAGTCCTGATCGCTTTCCAAAAAATCCGCGAGCGGGGTGCGAGAGATCAGCAATCTATTTTTCAGATGCCCGCCTGCCCCGGCGATTGTCTGAGTATTAGGACACACAAGTTTATGAAACTTTTTACATAACATAGTTTGAAGTAATATATACATACCCCAAATTCGGAGCCATGTGAGTGTTTATGCGCTGTAAACAAGCCGTTTGTTTGTTTGAGGCTTGCGTTTGAAATTGGCGCGTTTGCGGAAGAACACGTTCAACTTTAAAACCTGACATGTTCGTCATTTTTTTGGCACTTCCTCCAGGACCTTATAAAAAATGATATCCCCATTTGTCTAACTTCTAAAACGAAATCCAGTCTGGCCCCAAACCATCTGTGCCGGGCCCTGTTTCCAGCCCCGTAGCTCGCCCTTTCCGAAAAAAATTGAATCGATAGAAGTAATAGATAATTTTGAAAAATTATATTGTATTCGTAATCAGCATGCCCACTTACCCTACTCCGAGTACCAGCCCCCTAGGAATCTTGCAAAAAATCGATGAAATTGATAAAAGAAAGAGACGATTTTAAAAACTAGTATTGTATTCGTATTCAACATGTTCAATTACCCCCTGTGCCGACTCCCAGCCTCGTAGCTTAAACCTTGCAAAAGATCGATGAACTCGGCATCGATCGTTGACAAAATGTAGCCTATAACGCCGCCCTTCCCCAAAGTGTATGTGTGCAAGTTTGGTCCGTATCGGTTCATAAAAGTTTCTACTCGGAGCTTAGCTTGATACATACCTGGCTTAGGTGTCTATACGTAGGGTGGCAGCAACGCAATTCGTGCGTATTGATTGCAGCGAGTGACGCTGCTGCCTCCCTCTGCAGCAGCTAGAGCGAAAAGTCGCGTCTATACCTAGCGAGTAATTTTTGATCAGCGCTGCAACAACTTTTGCAGCTGAGTTACGCTCACTTTTTCTGAGCGTATCTCAGCTGCTTTGAGCTGCAAACAGCTGCTTCTACTTAAATCTTCCTCTTTTTACCAATCTTCTAGCCGCAACTAGCAATATCAAAACAAAGTTCGTCTTTCTGGCATAAACAAAGAGATAAGTCCACAATGAGAAAGAACATTCCAAGAATTCCAAAACATCCGAAAGGTAACTACTGTTTTTTACACGACCGGTTTCGGGGCTAAGAACTAGACCGGTAGTGTAGCTTTCTTGGTGCCCCATCATCAGTAGTTCCCAAGAAAGCTTCAAAAGGTATTCATAAACACGATTACTAAAGAGTGGTGAAGAGCCAGAAACAATTATGAGAGTTAGCCAATTTAACAAAATATAACAGATGCAGCGTAGAGGATGGCGAACATGAGCACAAAGAGAGTGATAGACACGATGGCATGCATCAACTCAATTTGAATGTGACCTTGTTATTCCGGCGCGTTATCTTTAGTCCACAATTCTTGCAGGTCATGTATCAAAGGGAGGTGAATAGCCGTAGGAAAACCATACTTACGTAAAATGAATGGCCTGTCATGTAAGGTGTGGTATACAATATTTATGAAGTAACTACCTTCCCATCCATTATTTTTGGATATCTTACCTAGATCTATTACTCTTTCCTTAAACTCTAGATAGCCAGAACAGTTTCTATAAATTCTGAGTACTTTTGAAGTAAAAGTATTTATTAGTATGTATCTAGGTATGTTAGATTTCCAGTGAGGATACCTATGAACTCTAAAATCATAGCTATCTGTTTTATTGTACAAACTAAACTTAACATTATTCCGGTTGCTAGTATCTATAGTTAAGTCTAAAAAATTTGTAACTTTGTTATTACTGTTTGTTTTTTCTATCTCCAATGAACTGGGGTAGATATCGGATATGTGTCTCTCAAATTCCGATGCATCTTTTGATACATGTAATATATCGTCTATATATCTAAATGTGTGGTTGAACATGTATTCTCTATGGTTATCGGGTGTGTTCACCAGTCTTCTTATAAATTCATATTCCATATAGGCTAGTGTTAAATCTGCAATTTGTGGGCTGCATGAGGCTCCTTGGGGAATACCTCTTACTTGTTTATAGATTATACCCCCAAAGCACAGATAACTTGAATTTAACAGCGAATCTATCATGTAGAGAACGTCTTCTTTTTGAAAAATCTTGCCATGTGCTGTATGTGTATTGGTATATGAGACTTTACCACCGTATATTCGAATGTATTTGAAATCCTTCATGCACAAGGCTATGAGCTTGGTGAGATTTTGTCTAACAAGAAGCATGAACAAGTCATGAATGCAGTGTAAAATTATCAAACTGGAGTTTTAAAGACGGATATAGGAAAATAGCAAAAAGAACTGAGGAAACCAACTACAGGTTGGCAACAATTTCAATAATTAGAGAAGCTGACGGTGTAGCGAGATAAAATCTTGCCTACAGAGGAACTTAACCATGTCATCACCTGAGGGACACTCTCATATTGCTGGGACCATTGCCCTGATGAGGGTCGAATGTATAGTATACTCAAACTGCTTCCTTTGAAAATACTCGTAAATGGCTACCGTTTAAGATTGGAATAATGAAAAATGGAAAATGAAGAACTTATTACAAAGTAGACTATGATTTTTAGATCAGACTCAGAACATTTGAGCTAATCCTTCTTTTTTGATAGTAAAACTTGACGATAGCGCAGTTATTTTGAATAGTTTTTGCACCCAAAATGCACGCAAGAAGCAGCCGATTGCAGCGCTGCACACCTCGCTGGTCAGCTGAAGCAGCGTTGCCTTCGCTGCTCGCTGGTTTTGTCCATACCTAAGCAGCGAGGTATGTATCAAGCCTTACATACAGACATATAAACACAGACAAACCGACATTCGGCTTTATAAATGAAAATATAAGTCTACATTTATACTTTTTCGGGGAGCTACCTACGAAATCCCATGCCATGAGCGAGTCCTGCAAAAGCGGAAAACCAAGTTCATTCAACATTTTTTGGGAGTCCTATCACAATCTTACTAGTTTGGGAGAAAAATCGACCTTTTCTATATTACGCCCTCTCATCCAAGGTCCCTCTTCACAGAGACTCGTTCAAAGAAACTCGCCATCTCCACTGTGTTGAGATTTTGTCAACTTATACTGAGATTATCATGAAGATAAGACGCGTTTTTCCACGATACCATAACAAGGTTTTTCTTTTTTCTGTCTTATCACAATAATTTTGTGAGGCAATTTGAAACCAAGTGATGACTTCTGATTCCTTATTAAAAAATTTTACTGGGTTAGATTTTGCCAGAAATTACCATAGTAACACTCAAAAGCAGTCCAAACTCAATACTACAATGTATTCTAACAAACTCAAAACTCAAACGCCTTAATTCTGAGAAGTTTGCCAACGAAAATGAACATTATTTTCTCGTGCCATATGTACCGCCCACAACCGAATTTTCATGAAAAAGAAGTGCTTCATGATTCGCCTAAGGAGCGACAATATTTGTCCTACGATCTCATTACAGAACGATATCTCAAAATAAAAACTGCCCTACGAGCCGCCTATAAACCGACATTTATCAGAAGAAATTTATGAACAGTGTGGGTTGCCCAGACAATATCTTGATAACTACCCTACGAGTCCCTTGCAAACCGTGTTTTGAGAAAAATTTTCCTCCGGCCGCCTACAGCTACAAGCCCCATAAAACAAAATTATGAGATGCTATAGGGCCTCCCTATAAACCAGTTTTTTAGGGAAGTCCTGTGGCTGCGTACACAGGTATTTGAAGAAGAAGAAAAAAAAAGAAAACTCCGCTGACCGCTGCAGAACAACATTCAGTTATTAGAAGGAACTGCCCTACAGGGTGCGCCACAATTATTTGCACGTGTATCATTAAGCGCCATACGAACATAAGACAGGATCAGCCAGCGGTCAAGCTTGATAATGTTTTCTTGGTTCTATAACATTGTATCCTAGTTGAACGAAGTAAAATTGCCTGTTTGCTTTTCGGTAAAAATTCATAATATTTCTCTGACTTTGTCGCGTGCTGCAGGCGAGTAGAGGCCCAGAAATTTGCCCAGCATGTGTCTTTTTAGTGACCGCTTCTCCAGACAAAGATTTCGCTATATAATAGACCTAGTTTTAGACTTTAAGATCACTGAGGTTTGGAATCTTTGAGAGCATTCAAAACAAAAATTTTGACTACTTGATAATTTGCGTCAGCTTGCGTTTTTTCTGTCACGAACGGCATTTTGTAGAGTATGCTTACGGCATTCTGTGACATTAAATCAGACCAAATTTCTCATTGCCACTGTTGTAGCATTACTTTGAATATTTTGGCGCAAATAATTTTGGCGCCCCCACAATGGTCGGTCGCCTCATCGTGGCGTGGGGGTGACACTGGGTGCCGAACTGCGATGCACAGCCGAGTGTATACTCTGGTAGGGCCTCCCAAGCTGTGAAGGAGTTCGACGTTTCCGGTTTCGGCCGGATGCCTAGCTAAGAACTGGCCACGCCAGATCCTCCGCCGTCTAGCTTCTTCTGGTCGCTAGGCGGTCCCTCCCCGCTCCAAGCCCGGGGTCAGCGATCGCCCCGTGGAAATCAAGAGTAGGCCTAGTAAGCCACCTATTGTAGGGGAACAAATTCTATTACTCAGACAGCAAGAAGATTAAGAAAAAACCCTGTACATCGGATCCCGCCTACGGCGCCGGGTGGTAGCAAGAACGATGTCAGGGTACTCAGGGCGCCTTTCGGATTGGACAAAAACGACACGTCTGCCCGGACGACACGCCATGGAGATCGCCTCATGCTCTGCACCTACAACGCCAGGACAGTCTCCACAAAGCCGACCTACACGCTCTTCTCGACGCTGCAGAGCACATCAACTACCACATCATCACTCTGCAGGAAACGAAATCCAGGAAGAAGGACGTGCGACAGATGAGTGATGGGACCCTCGTCATTCGTGGTGAAAAGGTTCCATCACGAAACGTGGGAGGCGTCGGCTTTGTCGTCCACCCATCTATCGTCCATCTTGTCGATTCGCACGAGATCCTATCACCTCGACTAGGCATTCTACGACTACGACCTCCACATCAGAAGACCATCAGCATCATCAACTGCTATTCTCCAACATCAGCAGCTGACGAATCAGAACTAGATGCTTTCTACGAAGATGTGGAGGAGGTCGTCCGCAACGAGAAGTCCTTTTATAAGTTTGTTGTGGGCGACTTCAACGCGAAAATCGGGATGCCACTGGAAAAGGAAAATAGGATCGATAAGTTTGGATATGGGCTCCGGAACGAAAACGGCAACCGTCTTGTTGGGCTTCTCTCCGCCGCACGACTTTTCCATGGAAATCCCATCTTTATGAAGAAAGAACATCGCCGGTGGACATGGGAATCGCCCAACGGAACGACCCACGCGGAGATCGACCACATTCTCACCAACCGAAGGTGGAGCTTGCTCGATATCTCAGTAGTTCCATCCTTCTGCAGTGGCTCCGATCACCGCCTCCTTCGAGCGAAGGTACGATTCAGTCGAAGACTGGAAAAGAAGGTCTGCCACAGTGCCGCAAGAAGGAAGAATGTCGTTTATGACGGTAACAGGCTGGAGGAGCTCATATCAAGTTGTGACTGGCCCATTGAGGAGGATCCAACGTACGATTACGATCGGCTTCTGAAAGGATTGCGAGCCTGCGGAGAGTGCGCCTCAGTGACTTCCGAGAAGTATGTTGAACGCGTTTCGAAGACCACCAAGGAAATGCTTGAAAGAAGAAGATTTCTGAGGCAGGATCCGAATGCAACCCACCTCGAGCGACTGATAGCCAACGCCAGTTGCAGAACAGCTTTGCAGGAGGATCTCAGGAAGTACAGGCAAGCCAAGATACTGGAAGCAGCCGAAGGAAGACGAAGTCTCAAGAAGTGCCGAAGGGACCTCTGTGAATATCGCGTACCGATGGCTGCACTATTGAACGAAGACGGGACTCCGACTTCTTCCCGATACAAGATGGAATCTATCGCGAAGAACTTCTATACCAACCTCTTCCGCTCATCAACACCCGTGCCGATGCCCGTTGTTCCCACTGGAGAAGTACCACCACGAATTCTACCTGCTGAAGTGCGCACAGCGATTCAGACCATGAAGACGTCCACGGCTCCAGGACCAGACCATCTTTCCGTTGAATTTCTGCGAGCTGGAGGACAACGTCTACACGAGATCCTCGCGTCGCACTAACAACTTACCTTCAGAAGGAAAGGATTCCCGACCAGTGGAGAACATCAAGAACCGTCCTTCTTTTCAAGAAGGGTGAACGGGAAGATCTTCGGAACTACCGTCCAATATGCCTGCTGAGTGTGCTGTACAAGCTTTTCACGAAGATTATCCTCGCTCGCATATCTAGGACACTGGATGAAGCCCAACCCCAAGAACAAGCTGGATTTCGCAAAGGATTCAGCTGCATGGACCACATCCAGACGGTTTCGAGGGTCATAGAAGTCTGCCGGGAATACCGACTGCCTCTCGTCCTAACCTTTGTCGACTACGAGAAAGCCTTTGACAGCGTCGAAATTAACGCCATCCTGTCTGCGCTAGTCGATCAAGGAGTGGACCCAGCTTACGTGAGGACGTTAGCCGACTGCTACAAGGACTGTACAACGACGATGCAGCTATTCCATCGCCCCCTGACCATCCCAATTGGGAAGGGGGTCCGACAAGGCGACACAATCTCGCCGAAGCTGCTCACCGCGGCCTTGCAGTGGGTGATGAAGTCATTGGACTGGGACGAGAGAGGCATACGAGTTGATGGGAGATTCCTGTCGAACCTTCGTTTTGCGGACGACATCGTTCTCTTTTCGAGCAGTATCACTGAAGCAGAGACGATGCTGAAGGAACTGAACGAAGTAGGGAAGAAGATCGGACTGCGAATCAATCGGAAGAAGACTCAGTTCATGAAGAACGCCCTTTGCGAAGATGCAGAAATGGAATTGGAAGGCACCCCTATCACAGAGACGTCTTCTTACGTGTATCTCGGACGTTCGATGAACATGGAGAACGACTTGAGGAAGAACTTAACAGGAGAAGAAGAGCAGCCTGGGCCGCCTTCGGGCCTCTGAAGGAAGCCACCGACCAACTGACGGACCCGGAGCTTCGTGCCCACCTGTTCGACTCAACCGTTCTCCCGGCGCTCTGTTACGCAGCTGAGACTTGGGCTGACACCGTCGCCACTTCGAAAGCTTTAAGGACCACCCACAGAGCGCTAGAGCGTAGTCTTCTGAAGATGACCCGATACAAACAACATCTCGTCGGACTTCGCAGTACGGATATGAGGAGAATGTCCCGTCTTCGTGACCCAGCGGATTACGTTGCGAAAGCGAAGCATCGATGGGCCGGTCACATCATGAGAAGAACAGACGACAGATGGACACTAAGAACATCGGAGTGGATTCCTCGCGAAGCCAAAAGTCCTCGAGGAAGACCACCAACGAGATGGGCAGACGTGTTCGTGGAACGGATGGACCAGCTGAGAAATCAGCTGGATACGATTCTTGCACCTGGAACTCGTGGACGCAGCCACCGACGTCAGCCAAGAAGATCGTGGATGTCAGAAGCGAGGGACAGGGAGAAATGGAAACTTCTGAGCTGCGGGCCCGCACGTCACGTGAAGCCGGGCCATCTAAGTATCTAAGTAAGTAAGTAAGTAATTTTGGCGCACCCTGTATTGCCGCTTACATAGTACTAGCGGGTAGTCATCATAGTGCCATGCCTGTGCCTTTATGGCAGTCGTTCTCTATCACTTGCAAGTATGCAGTATATTAGAGCAAGCCTCAAGCTACATAGTACTATAAAGGAAATTATTATGTGTGAAATTCAGCATCAAAGTTATCGGAATTTGACCGCAGGCAGGTGTACAACGCATGCTAAAATTTTGAATACAATCGCCGCAGAGAATCAACTTTTACATCGTTTTGAAAGTAAATTTATTAGCGTGTCGAACTGTATTCATCTGATTAAACATGAAGAGAAAACTACTTTAGATTCAGTGACTGCCACACTTCTACATTTTCAAAAAGATTTCAAAAAAAGCTGATCGTGGCACGCGTCCAAAGTTTCCAGACTTTTTTTTTCGCCTTAATAGAATGGTTTTCTGTATGCAGCTACTATAGCGATAGTAGTAAAAGCCTCCTTTGAACTGTGGACATGAAATTGTACCAAAATGTTCTGAATTCGACTTGCGGAATAAGTTGTAACCTCTGGGAAAATATATTTTTCCGCTTTTAGAAAGTAGAAGTCAATAATCTTTTTTGTCAAATACATACAGAGATCATTGCGAACTCCATGTATGTTGTTAAGGATAATTGTGTGGTAGCATTTTGTGGTATAGGTTTTGAAGTCGAAACTACCAGTGATTTGTAAGTCATAAAAATGTATACTTAGACTACAACCCTGTAGATGAAGTCTGAGCTTACTGTTGAAGCTTGACAGAATCACGATGTTTTGCACAAAGCAGAAAGCTTAGATTGAAGTTGTCGAAAATATCTTTTCCTCTGTTCGGGTGCGGAACTTATTTTTGTAAGCCTTGTTAGCTTTGCGTAAGAACTCATGCATTACCGAATAAGAAAAGTAATCGAATAATGCATTTTGTCAAAATAGTGAGATGCGACATTTTGATACCGACTCATTCGTTGGAACTCGAAAGTATAACGCTGAACAAAATTTTAAGCAGCCTCAAGAGATTCATACCGTTTACCGATGATTAATGTCCGTTTTGCATCAATTGAAAAGCTATAACTTCGTCCAGACTCCCTATTTTCGAATGTGGTCAAAACGGGAGGCGTGCAAGTGTTACCCGGGCAGCCGCCTGGCGCCGCAGCCAGCCGCCAGAGCTGGCACCAACGCCGCGGCTGAGCTACCGTAAACGCACTCTCGTCGTACACAACCCTCAATGAGAGATTTTCGCAGCAGCCTCGCACCTCATCGCGCTGAGGTGCGAGAATTCCCTCAGAGGTCGCTTTACTGCCACATATTATATATCGGTCAAGACAGCAGAGAATTTCTAGTTTATTAGTGAAATACAATACAAAGAATATATAAAAACCAAAAAGTTCAAGGAAATAAATTGATGGAATAATTATAAAAATTAAATTAAAAGCATAATACAAGGCTGTTTCAAAGCTTTGTACGATTTTCATTTGCCCTGTTTTAACCAGCTATTCTCTTAGAGTTTTGCGCTTATGGCATTGTCATAAACATCGTCTAAAAGTACTTCTCCTGCGCTTTTAGTACTCGCTCATGCTTGGCGAATCATCTTTCCAGTGCTGAAATTTCAAGCCCCGAAGCAAAGCTGCCAAAATGCAGTCTTTTTACAAATTCCAAATATTCATATACTCCGATGTGATTATTGCGGATTGGGACTCCCGAATTTTCGAAAAATTAAGACAGTCATTGAAATCGGACTAAAAGCGCTGATTGAGAGCGGCGTTCACAAGTTAAATCCCATAACGATTTAAGCAGGGATAGAAAAAGGACAATTATACACTGTCCACGCAATGTGTGGCGTAGGTTTTGAAGTTCGTGAAAAAAAATGAATAAAGGAAGTTTGGAAAAAAAATCTCAGGTCCCAATTTTGTCTGCCACCAACAAAAGAAAAATCGCGCAACTTACAAGCTTATTTTTGACTGCTCGAAAGAATAATTAGGAAATGAAAATTTTGGAAAAATTTTAGATTGCGAGAAGGTAATGAGATTTTTTTGTATATTTTTATTATTTGAGGAAAAGTACTTCTAGACGATGTTTATGACAATGCCATAAGCGTAAAACCTAAGAAAATAGCTGCGTTAAGACAGGGCAAATGAAAATCGGACAAAACTTTTGAAACAGCCTTGTATTATTATTAATTTAATTTTTATAATTATTCCATCAATTTATTTCTTTGAACTTTTTTGTTTTTATATATTCTTTGTATTGTGTTTCACTAATAAACTGCAAATTTTCTGCTGTCTTGATCGACATATAATATGTGGCAGTAAAGCCACCTCTGAGGGAATTCTCGCACCTCAGCGCGATGAGGTGCAAGGCTGCTGCGAAAATCTCTCTGCGAATGGTTGCGGACGACGAGAGCGCGCTTACGGTAGCTCAGCCGCGGCGTTGGTGCCAGCTCTTGCGGCTGGCTGCTGCACCAGGCGGCTGCCTGGGTAACACTTGCTACGCACCCGGTCAAAACCAACAAAAGCAGCAAACCTTCATTAATTCAGCGCGATCTGTTCACAGTGATATTGCAAGCGCGAAGAACGTGCATCAAAAAACCAAAAAAAAATTTTGGAAACCCTGTATAGGCTGTATCAGCCGGCATCGGTCCGACGCCAGCATGCGCGACGACGCACCGTCGCATGCGACGTGCATTAACGCGTGGTCCGCGGAGTCCGCACGCTTCGCATCGCATCGTCGCAAGTCGCTGCAGGCGCGACGTCGCATAACCAGTGCTGGTTGATACAGCCTATATATGAGAGATCACAACTCCCTGCAAGTTTTCTTCCTATGCCTGATAATCAGCTTATTTTGTAGCCACAAGCTATTAGTACATGTGTTTATCTCTCTCTATATATATATGTAAAGCAAAAAATTTGTATGTTTGTGCACATTGTGCAGGTTGTGCAGTCTGTGCAGGTTGTGCAGGGTGTTCACGGTGTGCGGGGTGTGCAGGGTGGGAAGGGGGGGGGGGGGGATAAGTGGACATTTGACAGGACCGGTCGGAGCCGGGTTTGCCAGCTTGTAGAATTATTTCCAAGAAGGAGTTCTGCAAAAAGAAAAGATAAAACCCGAAATTATTCACTTTTTAAGCCTATCTCTTATAGGCCTAAAGGTCCCAAATTATGCAAATATGGAAATTTCCATGTACCGAATAACTAACTTTTTTTTATAAAGTGTAGGCAAGATGTCCCAGTCTCAAGCATACAGAAATGAGCGGAGCTTGGCGATTACCTTGATTATGAGGAATTTTCTTCCCATAGTGTCCCAACAACGAGCATATACAGTCGAGTAGATTTCCTCCTTAATATAGTGTCCCTGCAGACGCGACAACGTTGGGGCGTCAATAATTGCCTGACGAGTTCCCGAGCTAGTGTTTTTCAGTGTTTTCTTTGCTTATTCTATGCTTTTTAGGTGATTCGATGCTGATAAAGAAGAAAAGGGTAAGTTAGAGAGTAGTTTCTGTTTTCTGAGGCAGGCGCTATACTCCTCGAGGAGTATAGCATGGCGACGGGCGATCGCCAGTCGCTACGACTGGCGATCGCCCGTCGCTAATCGATACGTACCAAACGTGTAGTCGCCGATATTGGCGATCATTACTAATTTCCCACTTCCATTTCAAAGTACTCACCAGCCGGTGAGGTCGCCCTAAAAAGAATGAATTGCAAGACCAGTGATTTTCACATTCAACACTTAACGGTAACTTGTTTGGCGACTGGCGATCGCCCGTCGTAGCGACTGGCGATCGCTGGTTTTACACGTATTTGATGCATATCGATCGTCGCCATGCTATACTCCTCGAGGAGTATAGCACCTGCCTGAGAAGTTCTATCATCGCATGTTCACAGATATCCACATGGAAGCAGTTCGCATCAGCTTCTTGTCTATTTTTTTGTCACTTCATGTCTCTTTCTTCTTGTGAGGTACTTCTTTGAATGCTAGTGGGTTTCTACGATTGACTAATTGTCTTTATCACATGAAGTACTTGATTAGAATGCTATCTTGTGGATGAAAGCCGAAGTTGTTGCAAGACAAGCCAACTAGCGTTCAAAGAAACGCCTCACAAGAAGGAGGAGGTTTGAAAGAAGAAGTGACAGAAGAAAAGGAAATGACAAAAAAATAGACAAGAAGCTGACGCGAAATGCTTTTACGTGGATATCTGTGAATATGCGATGATAGGACTTCTCAGAAAACAAAAACTACTCTTTAACTTAGCCTTTCCTCTTTATCAGCATCGAATCATCTAAAAAGCATGAAATAAGCAAGGAAAACCCTGGAAAACACTAGCTCGGGAACTCGCAAGGCATTTATTGACGTCCCAGCGTTGTCGCGTCTGCAGGGACACTATACAGGGTGTCCCAAAAGTATGTATCGAACGTTTGATCGTTAATAACTCTCTTCCCAAGAAGTCTTTTGCCTTGCTTCAGGTACCGTTTTGTAGAGCTGGCTTCAACTTAGATTTGCAGTATAGAACGAATCACTCATTTCTCTTCATTACTGTAGGATTACGGTAGAAACTTCAAGGAGGGTTTTAAGCAATGAAAGGCCATATTTTGCTCCAGAAAGGAAACAAAACAGCCTTAAAACTTTTACACTAGGCTAATTAGAGTTGCTGATTATAACTGTAAAGTTCCCAACTTATTATGATGCTTCATTGAAGAGTTATGCCAGGTAAGAAGTAGCGGCCATTTTTTCAATGTTCCTAAAAAGTGGGATTGCACCGTTTAGAAAGCTTCGTAATCTTGTGAATAGTTAATTATTGAACTCAGCGTCCATAAAAACCCTATTACACAAGTTTTCACGATTTTTTGAAAAATTTTGAAACGGCAGCTTTTTTCACATTAACACCATATGTTTCTACCGTAATCCTACAGTAATGAAGAGAGATGAATGATTCGTTCTATAGTGCAAATCTAAGTTGAAGCCAGCTCTACAAAACGGTACCTGAAGCAAGGCAAAAGACTTCTTGGGAAGAGAGATATCAACGATCAAACGTTCGATACATACTTTTGGGACACCCTGTATTAAGCAGGAAATCTACTCGACTGTACAAAGTGTCCCAAAAAATGTACCTACTGTTTGATTGTAACAACTCTCTTGTATTAAAGGCTTCGAAATGTTTTAGCTACCATTTTGTAGAGCGAGGTTAAACTTAGGTTTACAGTATGGCACAAATCGATCTTCATTACTGTAGGATGACGGTACGAACTTCGACAAAGATTTTAGGCCACTGGAGGCCATTCTGCTTCGGAACAAAACTAAAAACAAGCCAAAAACTCTCATACTACGGCAATGGGAGCCGCTGATTTCGAATTTGAAATTACCACTTTACTGTGATGCTTGTCTGCAAAGTTATTCCCGGTAAGTCGTAATAATTCATTTTCCAGCATTTGTCCGAAATGTAATTACACCGTCAAAAAAGCTGAAAACGCTCGTAAAATGTTGTTAGGTGGAATCAGCATGCGCGAAAACCCTAGTACACGATTTTTCAGAATTTTTGAAAAAAATTCTGTTAGGTGGTATATTTCACAATGGTTCCATATGCTGGAAGTTCTTACTGTAATCCTACAGTAATAAAGAGCGATTGATGATTCGCTCCATACGATAATTCTAAGCTTACCCTGGCTCTACAAAATGGTAACTAAAGCTTCTCGAATCACTTTATTACAAGAGAGTCATTTACAATCAAATAGTAGGTACATTTTCTAGGACACTCTGTATACAGTGCTGGCCAAAACTATAGATCCACTATAAAAAACTGCCGTAGTTCATCTGCTTTTCAACGAATTGATCTGAATTTTGGTACAGCTGTGTGTTCAACAGGCTTCCATCAGTGACCGGAGCGGATCCCGCTTTCGTTAGATTATTCAGGAGAAAAATCAAAAATTTCGAAAAAAGCAGGCTCGAAGGTTGGCCAAAACTATAGATCCACCTAAGATTTTTGTCCGCTAAAGTAATTCTCGACTTCCAAAGTCTTTTGTGCATATACATAGTCGAAAGTCAAAGCAGTGGCTTTAGTCCAGCTGCGACATACTTTAATAAGAAACGCTTATCTGCTCTTTTTACTTAAAAAATACTTTCACGCGTATTTTGTTCCCAAGAATGTGTTTTTATGGCTAATTTCGCAGTTTCTTGACTGGTTTGGAAGCGATAGGTCTCCATCTATCTTATAGATGCTCAGCAGTGTGAGCAGTAGAAAAAAATTCGAGTTTTCGTATTCAGAGCGCACCCGACATAGACTTAGCCGCGGGCCTTCGCTCGAATTTTTCCCTTCAAACTCTTTCTGGATTGTTGTCATGAGCGTGAACTGGAGTAATGACATTGTTGGTATGTATTAGAGTGCGTATGCAGTGGTTGCAGGTCTATGCAGATCCCATTATGCATGCTAACTGAGGACTTCATCCTGCAAAAAAGTGATTTGCAACAAGCCTCAAAGTTATTTCTGATTCTGATCATAATGCTTATGTGAGTCACAAGACAACATACAGTAGAGGGTGTATTCACTAATTAGCAGCTAAACAATGGCAAAATTCAAGGAAGGTACCATTTAGTAAGTACTTTGAGATTGCCGAACACACCGCAAGACTTATGCTTTGAAAAGGTGTTGAAATGCGACTTCGCGAACAATCGTGACTATGACTTGCAAACTTCTTTTGTGTAAATAATGCTAAATAATGTTTCTACATTATTTTGAGCTTGCAAAAATAGCGTACAGCAATTTTGAAGGCAAAAATTCGAGCGCAGGCCCGCGGCTAAGTCTGTGTCGGGTGCGCTTTGAATACGAAAACTCGAATTTTTTCTACTGCTCACACTGCTGAGCATCTTTAAGATAGATGGAGACCTATCGCTTCCAAACCAGTCAAGAAACTGCGAAATTAGCCATAAAAACACATTCTTGGGAACAAAATACGCGTGAAAGTATTTTTTAAGTAAAAAGAGCAGATAAGCGTTTCTTATTAAAGTATGTCGCAGCTGGACTAAAGCCACTGCTTTGACTTTCGACTATGTATATGCACAAAAGACTTTGGAAGTCGAGAATTACTTTAGCGGACAAAAATCTTAGGTGGATCTATAGTTTTGGCCAACCTTCGAGCCTGCTTTTTTCGAAATTTTTGATTTTTCTCCTGAATAATCTAACGAAAGCGGGATCCGCTCCGGTCACTGATGGAAGCCTGTTGAACACACAGCTGTACCAAAATTCAGATCAATTCGTTGAAAAGCAGATGAACTACGGCAGTTTTTTATAGTGGATCTATAGTTTTGGCCAGCACTGTATTAAGGCATCGGTTTCTTGATCCAGATATGTTTGAAAAATCTAATTAAGCATGAAATAAGTAAACAATCCCCAACCCAAACGGTAGCTTTGTTTTCAAACATGCGCTTGTCTGCGACTGATTGTGGCCAACAAAGTGAAAGAGATGGGATTTCGATTTTGAGGGAGGGTGTGCAAAATGCTGATTAGATTGCCACAGATGAGAATGGAAGCTTAATTGCATCCTTGTTAAAAGACATAAAGAAAGTTTTTCAATGATACGCAAAATGTGAATCAAAAAGGGATTTTTAATGGAAAAAGAGTTGTTCGGAAAATGGTCTTACAAGGGAGGTCCGATTAGTCGAAGTGGGCTTCGCAAGTGAGTCTTATACCACTTTGGCATTAAACGGTGATTCGAAATCTGATTTCATTATCTGCCGAACGCCTCTGCATGCCGAGTTATGAATATGTTCTTGGTGCGAAAACTGAACGCATAATCTAAGTGAAATCAAATTTTATGCTATTTTGAGCGCTCGAACAGAGCAGTGTTAAGTATGTTAAGTACGAATGTTTTAAACAGATGAGTGTTCTTCAAAAGCACTTTAATAATCAACATTGGACAACTTGAGCAGATGTGACGAATTTTGTTTAATTGTGCTTTTAATTTAACTCAAAAGCCGCTCATACAATACCACTCGTAATTTGTGAAAAATGGCGGCGGCACTCAACATATTACTTCTTCAGCATCTACATATTCGTTCAAACTGTCTTACAGTAATAAAGGCGTCGATCCACTTGTCAACGGTGTTACGGACGTCATACATTTGACGCCTATTTAGCGTGGCGCATGAACTTTGTGGTCATGATCAACGCAATCGACGATGATCAGATTAGATTGATATGAAATATATGTTTGATTGCTCTTCAAGCTGACCAAGCAATTTGAAATCACTCGATTTGAGTTTTGATAGCCATAGTCGATCGGGATTCAGCAAAATCCCTTTTCGCTTGTGAAGTCCTCAGCAGTAAAAACGCATGGGAGGTGGATATTTGTACGTGAAAACGGGCTCGAATTCACTTTTTGCTTTCTTTCGAGCTCGAAATCCTACCAAATTCTCATTCTAAAGGTCTATATGGAAACTCGAATCTCATGAACCGAAGGCTGCCAGTATTTTTTTACGACGTTTACCTTCATGATTTGCATTGATGCACAGGTAAAACAGTGCTTGTCTTTGAGGGTTGTCAAACTAAGATTCCACTTACTAAAAAACAAAAACACTTGTTTGTTTGTTTTCATTGTTTTCATGGAAAATCCTTCAGGAACTTTTTTTCATAGGAACAGCAAAACAGGGTGGATGTAGGGAAAATGTAGAAAAATGCTCCTTGAGGCTGCCATGAAGGAGCAAAGACAGTCTCAAAATGCAAGGCTGTGAAAAGTTAAGAAAAAGAACGAGGCAAGATAAAGCCTTTTCAACCTATCATTAGTCCTGAACGACTGCTTCTTGTGGATAGATTCTTGTCATTCACAATTACCAGCTGACAGCCGCACTCCCAAGCGCTTTCAGTCAAACTTCCCTTCAAAAAAGCGACAAAGAGGTTAGCGACATTAAGTAAGCTTTCAAATAACTCTTTCAATCTTCACATTATATATACAGTATATATGCTTGTAGATTGATCTGCAAGTAAATCTCTGCATCTTTCAAGTGATCTTTCTTTAGAGGTGGAGTTCATACTTGTAGATAAAACCACACCAGTTTCGTAGAGAACTTGGCAAACTATCAGAAGTTTTAATGCTGCGAGAAGCCATATAGAGTAGAGTAAACTCTTGCAAACAGCAATGATTTGTGGGAAAGCTAAGCTTTGGACCATGGTAGCATCCCCGGCTGAACTACAGCTAATGGTCAAGCCACTGAATAAAGAATGCAAGTTCGAGTAATGAAACGTTGTGACAAGTCCGGGTTATAAGTTCTGCAAGTGAGAAGGCGATTGTATAATGTCTGAAATCGTCATGCAAAACGTAAATAGCATGTCCTTCTAGGAATGTAAGCATTGTGAAACTTCAAGCAGTTCAAAAACTTTTAGATTTAGAAGCCCGTGTGAGGTATGTAGGGATCACTCGTTCTCAAAGGATTTGCAAATTATGTGTGCTCAGTTCATAACTAAAAAGCACCCAAATACTTGACTGCGCCACCACTCTGGCCATCCGACTGCTTTTATCCTTATACAAAAAACATCGCGCACTGAAGCTGACCCGATTAAATAGGCGTCAAATGTGTGACGTACGTAACGCCGATGACAATCGAGTTGACGCCTATATTACTGTAAGACAGACACAGGGTAGCTGAAGAAGTAATATTGTCTTAACTTACGCGGCGCCGCCGCAGTTAGGCTCCCGCCAGAGTGCCGAAATTATGCCAGCATTTCGATCGATACACGTGTATTTCGTTGGGGCGGGGCTAGCTGACGTCCCCAACGAAATACACGTGTATCGATCGAAATGCTGGCGTAGCGCTGGCATAACTTCGGCACTCTGGCGGGAGCCTTAGGCGGCAAGCGCCGCGTCGCGCGACAAGGTTAGGCGGAATAACGGCGGCGGGCGCCGCGTGAGTTAAGTGCCGCCGCCAGCCAATTTTTTCACAAATTACGAGTTGTATTGTAATTCGACGTGCAGAGGCACTCTGCAGATAATGAAGACAGATTTGGAATCAGCGCTTGATGCTCTTTATAGTCACATCAACATCATGTGAAAAGGCACTTTGACCAAACGAATCTCCCTTGCTAGAAGAACGGACATTAATTTTGCACCAGCTTAAAAAATCGAATAATGCTTTTTATCGAGGAAGTAAGATGCGACATTTTATACTGACTCATTCATCGAACTCAACAGTATAACGTTAAACAAATAGCGATATAGTGCATGGAACGTACCATCAATGTCCCAGAAATGACCATCGCTATATTGCATTCTTGTGACGTAAGGGTGAAGACAGTTTATAATAGCTATACAACGTCCATTTGGTGTCACGTGATAAATAACACGCTCTGTGGCCTGTAAAGTTGTAAGTTTAATCTCGAATAAGACAGTGGGTTAGTAAATAAAGAGTTGCAATTTGAAGTAAAGTTCTTACATTCAAACATTTTTTATCAGTAGGACATATCCTTATATCGTAAAGGTGGTCGGTGGGACATGAACATAAACCGCGATGGGTATCTGAAAAGTGGTAAAAATCACCGACGGTGCTAACCTTATATGAGGTTTTGTCCTTTTTTTTCGAACGTTTGTAGAACAACATTAAAGCCCTGAAATCTTTTAAACCTATATCGGCAGCATTTTCTTCTTTCTCCGTTGGTTAGTGTTCCAGTTTTCCTCGTATGATTTGCACTTGCACAGTCAGTTGCAACCTTGCGCGGGATGTGAGCTATAAAGGCGCTCGCTCTTAGCCTTAGTCAGTTCACTCACTCGCCTTGAATTGTTTCTTATTCTCAATGAATATTCCCCTTTTTCTCTACTCTACTGCCCAAAAGTCGAGAACTCGCAGAGTGTCGGAGGCGGGACGGAACAATTATATTCTAACGCAATCTAGTCGATTTTGTTTGTACAAACGCTTGATTTTCAAAATTTTGATTCAAAGTCTTGGATTACAGCGATTGTCGGACTATCGGAGCTTTCCGATTCTTCCCCTCTGCTGTTCGAAAGTTTGAAAAATTCCTTCTTCGAGCTCCCGATTTTTAGTAAAAGTGAAATACACATCCGCACCAAAAACATGAAGGCTTCTGAATTTTCTGCACGTTGAAGTTTGTGTGCTGTTGAACATCATTTGCGCAAAATAATAAGCTTGTTCGCTTCAAAAAACAGCTTTTTGGAATTCTCGGTAGTTCAGTGCGTTAACCTGCCCAAGAAGTTGAGGTTTTCCCCCAAATAAACAGTTATTACAGAAGTCAAAACCTTGAATGTAATCTAAAAGTAAAATCTAGCCCAAGGTTTACCTACATAACAGCTAAGCACAAAAGCTCTAAGTAACGTTAGGTGTTATGTAGGTATTTAGAAATATAGCGTCAATTCCGAACTGCTCAAAGAGCCTTGACGATAACTGGAAGGACTGCATGGATCAAAGAGCATGCGCAGCTTCCAGAAAGAGGATAAAAATCATGGAATAACTAGCTGGCCTACCCGGCTCCGCCGTATGTTCCGAATAGAAAATTCCATTTCTTAACCGATCCGGACAAACTTGGCACACATACACTTCGGGCCCCGGCGGGTGTCACAGTCCACTTTTCGTTATCGATCGATGTCATCGATCGATAAATATCGATCGATGTCATCGATCGATATTTTATCGATTTTTTGCTCAGCATGATAGATTACACCCCCCTGCCAAATTCCAGCCCCCTAGCTCAAATTTTGCAAAAATTACAATACAATTACATACAGACAAACAGACATTCAGCTTTATATATAAGATACCTAGTCGTTCACCGGTCTTATTCAACGAGTTTTGGTGACCAATCAAAAAAAAAACTGACAAAACTTCTGCACATATTTCTTCGTACGTGTTATGCATCATTTTGATTTTATCGGTTTTACTACCTAGCGCATTACACTTTAGTAATGTATTAAATAAATATATATATATACATCAAACCTCAACAGTTACTTAATAGATCTCAATTCTGAAATTATGTATTTCGTCTCTATGATCCAACTCACTCTTTCGCTTTATGCATGATCACGTAATCTTTCAAGAAAAACTCTCAAGAAAGTTCTGTTAGTTTTCGCTATTGGCCTGCTAGTTTCTGATCTGACCTGTTAAATTAGTCGGAAGCTTTGGGAGATCCTCCTTGTGTGTACCTTAACTAGATAGCTGTAGTTTAGGTCATTTTGAAAATTTGCTCTTTTGTATACCTTGTAGCCAAAGACCAAAGACCGAGAGTGTGCTAATGGTCACGTTGAACACATTGACTGTCAGCATTCTCAATCTCTGTAACTATTATCTCGTCACTTGAGTGCTAATGTCAACTGGATAAAAAATACTTTGAGGCATTTTTGAAATTACACGAATCGGCTGCCTGTACTGAAAAGATTTGAGTTTTGGAAAATCATTACTTTTGTTAGTAAACTTATCTGAATGTGTTCAACCTTCTCTAGCGATTTGCTGCTAACGGACGTTGAGCTTTTATTTCTCTTAGTCTGGCAGAGCTAGACAGTATTGAAAAGTTTTAACAAAGGTAACTTAGGCTGTATGCGCATACTACTCACTAAAAGTACATTAATGAAATGCGCCTATCAATAAGCACATCGATTATTTCCACACAGTGTAGAAGCCATCAATTTTAAAGTGTCAATGAGGTCTGGCTCAAGAATACTGACATAATTGCTTGTTATCCGGATAACCGGTCGACCCGGTTAAAGGCAGTGTCCCGGCAGATTCGCGCTCTGGGGAATATTGCTATTGTGGGGTTCCTGGTCATCCCACTGACCTCCAGAGGCGGTCCGGGAGCCCTTGAACCGGCGCGCGCTCGGACGCCTTCGCTTGCCGTTCGACTCGGGACCCCACGACCGCTCTCGCGCATTGTGCATGCTATTCAGAGCAAAAATTACAGACAGCAGGAGGTGGTCCTTTTAAACCCTTCGCGCGCGATGCCCGTTTCGCCGCGTGCGGCGCCGCTGGCAAAGCTAACAAGTCGCATTCACAGTCAACGGGGAAAATTCTTAGTTTGAAGCATGTAATATACCTGTGCCAAAACCTATCATCATGTTGAGCACGAAAGATGTAGAAAAATGATGCTCCGTCCTACTCATAGCCTTGTCAATGGTAGTGGACATGTTGTCCAATCAGAGGCGCGCCGTGATAGCGAGCGGTTCGAAAGGGCTTTCCCCCGCAGGCGGTAGTGCTCACTTCCCTGCGCTCCCCACGCTGCTTATGTACAGATTTGATGTGAACTAATATCTGCGATCGAATTGAAATCAGTCAACTATGCGACACCTTCAGAATATGGCCCGTAGTAAACCCAATTCACTTCAGATGATCTCAACTGAGGGGCTGAGTTGAGGTATTCAAGATAAACTGACTAGCGGTCACTCTCACATGCTTAAGAATGCGACCTAATCTGAAGAGTTAGCGTCAGGGCACGTGCCGCGTCCCATTTTGAGATAATTGATCGAAATAGTGTGCAAGGGATGAGACGCAGAGAAAAATCCCGTAAATTGCTCGTGAGTAACTTACGGGACATCGTACTTGACGTATTGTTGCAGTACAAGAACGCGCAAAACTGCACAATACCAGTGCCCAAAAAGGAAAGGATCAATGGACAGCTGATTTCGGCAAAAAAAGAAGAATAGGTTTTTTTCCTATTTGCAGAGTTTGTTTAGGTTTTTTCTACAAAAGCTACTCAGAGCGACAATCTTTCTATTTATCTATTCGATTGCACAAGAGGTGTAGGTGTTTCCTCTTCGATAGCGCGCAAGATTATGCCTGAAAAGCGATCCGCATTAGATCAATAGCTCGCGGGATGCTAGACCGAGGCGCCATATTATCAACTCAGGTCCTCTCAGAGCAGATTCCCCGAAAGGGGGTTTACTACGGGCCTATATTTCCAGTATGAGCGTTAACACTGAAGTAGGTAAAGGTTCGGATACTTTTGAAGTCCATGAGAGCCAGGTGAACTTAAAAAACAAGTAGCTGGACGAACAGACAGACATACTGAAAAAGAAGCGTATGTTTCACTAGATCTCATGCATATGATTGTTGAGAAATGCTGTGCATTGAGAAGGACTCTATTTCATATGTGCCGGCAAGCTCTGGGACTGTTATTAGGCATGTGAACGTGATAGAATAATGGACTGCAAATTTGGTGAGCATTAAAAGTGTAATTAAATCTGGGAATAGTCACCTTCTGGAGCTTAGATTGCATGCAAATGCTGAAACGGAACATTTTCCCATGAAGCTTTTTTTTGTAATCGCTCACTTTCAGCAGACATTGAACGAGAGAGAGTACCAATGCAGGTGCTAAATGGGTGGCGCTCGACTGATAGCCGGACAGCCGCATGCAGCGTGTGGTACAGTATGATAACGAAAATCCGTGTTCCAGTAATTCATTCGAAAACTAAGATTATTAGATTTTCTTTATAATCGAATATGCGTAAAACTGCATTTATTCGATTATGCGCAGGGTCAAGCGTGGGGTGCGGCACGCCACACCTGGGGGGTCGTATTGAGGAGTCAAAAGGGGAGGGGGTCGTAGTCGGGTAATCTGATAATAGTGATAACATGATATTCGTATCATATCCATAATTAGCATATCAATTAACCCCTGTAGACAAAGTGTGAGCGAATTCTGAAGATTCAAGATACTAGGCTACCTAAATGAAATGGTCAAATTCCAACATGGTTAACTTTGTTTCAAAGGTGAATTAGCTATCCGTTTTTGCACTCAAGACAAAGCACTACTCCTTCTTTGTCCACCTCAGGAATCCCGCTTCAGAAGACCTGCAAACTGTGGAATTAGAAGCCAACCAAAATCTCGTTTTTCCCATTTTTCGCTTTTGATCGCTGTGCTTTCACCAAATATTACTTAGAGCTAAGAAGACAAATCAGGCTCCAAACAGTCCTATGGAATCTACAAGGTTTAGGCTATCGATTCATATAAATACTGTCCGCTAAAAATGTTTTTTTTTGATATAGTTAGTAGGGTGCGGCACACCCCCTTAACTTGCCTTCAAAATCCAGAAAGCGCTCCATTGCTAGTGTGAGTATTGAGCACATAGCTTCTTCTTGCTACATTGGAAATTTGGAGCGGAACGCCCCACCTGTAAGAAAATTATGGCCCTTTCAATATGCCCATTCAGATCAAAATCAGCCGTCAAATTACGTGTGATTGTAAAGTGCAGTCACAGAAAATCGGGCGTACAGCTCTCAGAAATCTGACAACTCTCTAGAAAAAGATGATGTCCTCCAGAATGTCACACTTTGAGGTCCAGGGGTTAAGAGGAGGAAGAAGGGGTCGTTTGAGGGCTTTCATGGGAGGGGGAGGGGTTTCGAAAGACTTGTGCCTGACCTCTTTCTCAACTCTGGTAATGCTATCTTAGGTATATAGTTCAGGGGGGGGCTTATTAAGACAGCAATCAGGGGGGGGGTCGTAACCAGCGATCGTGTGCCACACCCCTTGCTTGACCCTGATTATGCGTATAGCCGAATAAATAAAAAAAGAATTTGTTCGAATTTTCATTCGTTCTGCTATTCAACTGACTTATTCGAATATTTGACGATTGAAACTTTTGCAGTAATTTCATGGGTTCAGAACCGTCCTGATCGATCAAATCAGTAAATGATTGAAGATAGCATGGCCAACATCTACTTTTGTGAGGCAGTCGGGAGCGATGCCGGAGCGTAGTGAAGACAAGTTCAACCCTTTGGGACCTGGTGGTGGCGACTGCCACCATCAACTTCAAAGGGCAGTATTACTGGTGCAACAGCAGAATTCTACTACATATTGCTACAGGTAGCTTCAGGCAACCTTTGCCTTCCTAACAGTGATTCGCAAGCGCCATTGCATCCATGGTGGTACCAGCAATGTAGGAATCCTTGGGCGCAGCTGAGTGACAAAAAGTCGATAGCGGTTGTCTGTCGCAGCATCTGCCAAAAAAATATCAATTATCTCCCTAGATAGTATGAATTCATACTAATAATATACTATTAGCAGAAGTGTAGAGTATGATGTTACGCGAGCACATCTGCTATGAGTACGCGATTTCATCTTTGTTGGAAAAAATCAAAAAATTGAAAGAAATTTGGGAGAAAAAATTAAAAATAAAAACGTCTTGTTGCTGAAAAAGTTCCAAACTTCGCTGTATTGTTATTCGAACGCCACCCGATCATAAACAATAGGTGAGCACTTCTCTCTCTTACTGGGAAAATGTCAGGTCCTAAAGAGTTAATGCGCGTTCTGTTTAGTGGAGTACATATTTCGCACAGTTTCGGATGCCGTACAAAGCGCGCTGACACTTCTAACAATGAGCTTCGAAATTCTTTGAACATACATAAGTGTGGGCTACAAAAGATGTGGGCAAAACTTATTAGCTGGTAAAAACGCGTACACAGAACCAGGGGCAATCATACAAAGTTCAAGCTCTGCTTGTAGTTTTTCCATATGGGTGAACGTTCAAGCAATGTCTTGTCGCAGCCAGGATTGATTGTGTAAATAATGTTAAAATTTTGAACATAAGCCTTCTGAAAATGCGCTGCTAATACAGTGGAAATGTTTTACGATTCTACTAATCAAAAGCAAAACCGCCATTGACCCTTACCTTCGCCGACCACTGGTCCTTCATCCACCTTGCATAGGCTTGTACAAAAGGACCGCTAGCCTTGAAAGCAGCGCCACCTATTCGAGGCATTGGTTCCCTCACTTGCCTTGGCAACCTTTAGTAGCTGCTTGGGCATCAAAAAACCCGAACGCTACTTTAAAGCTGTTTAAGGCCCGAGTGAGCATGTCGCAAGGAGCTGTGGTACGTCATTGGAACAGCCTCTACGTCAAAAGACAAGATTCTCACGCTTTTATAGCAATTGGACATAAATTTGAGTACTTTTCACGACTCTCTTCTTGGAACCTGGGCATGGGTATCGCTTATTGAAATGTTGTTCTGACAACCTTCGTGGTATCCTATCCTCGGGTATAATGAACGCAGAAGTTATAGGCTATACCAACTAGCATCGATCGTGGAGTCCCCGTAGCGAAGCTATGTACGCGCCTCGCGCGCGCAGTAACTTGTACCTGAGCGCCAAAATCGATGTAGAGATGGAGTCAGTTGCTGAAACTTCTTATGTTTGAAGCAGAAGCAGACTTTAAATACAAGGTAATTACTTACTTGGTAACTTTCGCATCTTTTTCACTAGCGGAAAGACCAAAGGATATCTCTAACGTGTTGTTTCTCATTGTTGCACCAACTCACCCTTGCAACCATTCAAAAACTTAGGATAACTTCAACAAAAGGAGCCTCATTAAGATGTGCTTAACTGTCTTGAGAAAAATCGTTACAAGTTCGCCTATAGAACCAATAAAGGGAACGCCTGAAACCGACGAAGCCCCCGACTAAATTATGAAAGGATTTTGACGAAAATCACAAGAGATAGCAAAGACTTTGAACAACTAAATGTTCTAAAAACTTGCATAGGCTGTATTCGTAACATTCAGAGGTATTCCAACTCAAAAAGAAGCTTCCTAGAAAGAAATCTCAAGTTCGATGATTACTCACAAGGGGCGGACCCAGAGTCGAAAGTGCGAAATGTGGTAAGCCATATATCATCTAAATCAGCGTGAGACGCTGTTGCTCGCTGACATGTCAAGTTTCGTTAAGTAGGATCCACACCTGAAAACCAAGTTTGGTCGTCTGGTGTACTGGATAAGCGCGGAGCCTATGGAGCAGATGGTCGAGGGTTCGGATCCTTTTTCCGTTTAACATTTTTGCAAGTTAAGAATATGATTGTTTTGCGTTATAAGGGGTATCCCGCGCACATGTACGGACTTTAAATCATATTCTACTGCTGAAAAGTTGGAATTTTCGCAATTTTTCTTTCACCAAGGTTCTAGCCGCTGGTATGACAGTCAATGGAATCAAATCTAGTGTATGTGTGCGACAATGTGCTAGTGTGCCTGCTCCCAATATAAAATATGAAATTTGAAGCAGTATTTGAGTAAGATTTTTTATGCCTAAATCTAAAAACAGGGGTATACATTATGAAAAAAAATGTCACTCACATACGTAAGATATACCGCTGACTGTCATACCAGCGGCTAGAACCTTGGTGAAAGAAAAATTGCGAAAATTCCAACTTTTCAGCAGTAGAATATGATCTAAAGTCCGTACATGTGCGCGGGATACCCCTTATAGCGCAAAACAAACATATTCTTAACTTGCAAAAATGTTAAACAGGAAAAGGATCCGAACCCTCGACCATCCGCTCCATAGGCTCCGCGCTTATCCACTTCACCAGACGACCACACTGGTTTCCAGGTGCGGATCCTACTTAACGAAACTTGACATGTCAGCGAGCAACTGAGGCTCATAACTCCTTTTAGAGAACCGCTTGGCAGATAATGTACACAGATTTGAAAGCAGCCTCTCACGCTGATTCAGATAATGTATAGCTTACCTCATTTCGCACTTTCGACTCTGGGTCCGCCCCCTAAGAAACAGAGTGGCATTAAGCATGGAATTTAAAGCGAAGGGAGGCAGTAGTGCAGATTTGCAGGATACAGTGAGGTTTGGAATATTAAGCCTAAATACTTTCACAAGATCATTAAATAGCCACATCTGCGAGCAACTGCTTGGCTCGTGCCTAGATTGTGCGCAAGCGCAACTTCGCCAGTGCGCTACGTAACTTCGCTAGCGCGTAACCTCATCGCGAGGTCCGCACGACCGATCGTGGTTAGTACAGCTTATAACTACAATGGCGGGTTCAAAGAAAGTCGCACATTTCATTTCTAAAAAAATCTTATTTTTACTCATGCTGCAGTCTCAATCTTTTGATCCAAAAATTTCGTTAAAAACTATTGTCTAATTGAAAATTCTCAGGTCTGTTCAAGGCTTGGAGAGTCAGGTTGGCGGATCAGACTAAGCCATTATCCTTGCTTGAACCTCTCCGATTATCCTTGAGCCATAGCAGTCTCAACTGCTGTTCATCTGGCATCGTAACTCATATATATGCAGGCATATAAGTTACTCGCATTTGTTCGTTTCTTTTTTCGCTTGTGATGAGCACATTATTCCGTTTGAGTAGTTTCTTTTGCTCATACACATCGAAGTACGAGCATTTTTTTTGTTCTTCGAATGTAAGGACGACTGGCCCCATTTCCACACTATTCTATAGTTTGAATGATACACCTTGTGTAAGGGAGAAAGAGAAAGATAAAGATAGAATTAACGAAGTATGAGGTACCTGCTGGTGTACGCTGAACAGTGCGAAACAGAGAGCTCTTAGCGTTACTCTTCTTTCATTGTTCGAAATGCTCTTGTATTCACTGCGCTCAAAAAACGTTTGTTTACTGTGATTTTCAAACTCTAATTAGTTCTACTAAATCTTTGAGATGTAATAAGCTTTCGTAGCTATGTTGTCTAATGTTTTGGACACCCATCACGCGATTTCACTCGCGAGCGACCTGGCAATTTCTCAGATGTCTTTAGATGCAGCAACATTTAAAGACTACAAATGCATAGTATGTAGAACGTTCGTAAACTGATGAAATGCTATTTTTCTGTACATTCAGAATGCTTTATGATGAGTTATAAACAAATGGGGTGTGTCGCAACTGAGATCTTGTGAATAATGCGCAAGGCCTTACGCTTGAAAATCTTCTGTACATCGCCTATTCCAAGCGGTCTCATCTTTACCATGAGATTGGCACACTTTGGAGCTTCAAAAAGTTCTGCGGTAAGGCCGGCCTCCTTTGCATGATGATGTATCCGTACTAAATTTTTTACGTCCTTCGTGAAGCTATCTTTGAGGCTCTGAGGCTACAGACTAGTATGATTGCAGTAGTATACAGGGTCATTTCTGTGGGATGACGCTTGCGCTGGACAAAGCAAATGTTCAGATTACGGAAGCTTTCCTGCTAAACACGCTAGAAACTGTTGTACTCTATTCCAACCTCATCGAAGAAATTTGCGGACAACAGAAGACTAGTTTAGAGGCTAAAAAGTGTGCCAACCTTTTTGATAAGGTTGAGAGCTGGTCTGAAAAGGCGACGGGTATACAGAATTTTCCCAAAGCTTGAACAACATATCTATCGTGAAAGCTTGTTACCATCGGTTGAGGAGGTCAGGAGTGCCCGACCTGGATGGTCGTATGAGGTGTAAGGCTAAGGGCATACCTCACGCGATTTCAGTCGCCGCGCGATTTGGCAATTTGCCAGATACTTCAAATTCAATATTGGCAGACCCCAAATGCACAGCATATTTAGTTTTGGTAAGTTGATAAAATGCCCTATATTTCGTACATTCAGAGACCCCTTACGATGAGTTATGCACAACTGGAGTATTGCCAAATCGCAGCGCGACTGAAATCGCGTAAGGTATGCCCTTAGCCTAAGACTGAAGGAGGAGGGGAAGAAGATCTAATCAGATTCGGATGTTGAAAAAATTGAGGCAATACTACGATCGTGTAAGGTGAAGAAGAAAATAGGTGTGATTATCACAACTCCACCAGAACTGAAGAAATGACTGTCGTGAAGTATCGAAGTCTAAATTTTGATTTTCTATCTCTTAGCTTACAGATACCGCAAGGTCACCAAAGAAGTCTCCTATGTGGGTTGGGTATAACCGTAATTAGCATGTATTTGAAGCTCTATAAACCGTTACCTATTAGTACGGTAAAGGTTCGGCTTTCCTTGAATCTTGGCATTGTTATAGTCACTTTTCGGTGGGATTGCTGAGCTTAACCAAGATTGGTATAATAACTTTTATTGGCTGACGTCGACGTTTCGGCGATCTACGCCTTCTTCGGAGCATAAGCATCTATTCACTATTCATCTATTCATAAGCATCTATTCACTCAGACGTCAAGGGCCAAGAACAAAACAAACCGAGGAGATTAGCTAAAGACATTACCAGAGCCACAAGAACTTATACTCACCTTAGACGCAGCACAATCGGTAGCTGGAGAACAGACCACCTAATGCAAAACTGTGCCTCCAACCTCTATTTATACGCCTGAGTGACCTGACCTCAGTCAAACCCACAGAGGGCTTGATAAGGCGCGAGTTCGGTGGTGATTGCAAGGCACTCGTCTTTCCTATTCATTTTTGGATTTTTCGCGGCAATCCAAAATGCTTCTAACGTTTTGCGTGCCAGGAGTTCGGGCTCAAATGATAAGATCTTTACTGCAATCTGGACTTCAGCACCTTCATGACGGCTTATTCGATATTGCCCCAGTGGTGTGGAGGGCCTTGATTTATTTAGCCGATCTAGATGTTCCTTGATGCGAACACAAAGTGGGCGCCCGGTCTCTCCGATGTAGGTGTCTCCACATGATAAACATGTGATCCGGTAAATCACTCCTGACACCATACAATCACCCTCTCTGCTATATGGGCATATTACACAACCTGGAGTCAAACACATACGGTCATAGATACGGTTGCGAACCAGTCGGCGCTTCAAATCTGAGGGTGGTATATCAACCACTCTAACGGCCTCTTGCAAACCCGCGCGTTGTACGCAGCGCCGCACTGCCCTGCTAAGTTCATCCGAAACAAACGGCAAGCAAAAGGGGATCTTATCCGCTATGGAAGCTGGATTGATCCTACTGCTCAAAGAGCCGCGTTGTCGGACAGAGCAGCCACTGGAGTAGCCATTTGATTTGGCGATCTGGGAAGCCATGTACAAAGATACGGCACGCTCCTGGCTCCCAGATGAGACTCGAGCTGCTGTTTTGAACATATTTGTAATGATAGAATTTTTGGTTTTGCGAGGGTGTGCAGACAAATAATGCACCAATATATTTTTGCAGCTGGGTTTGCGGTACCACCTAGTTCTGTACTCCCCACCAGCCAGATGAATTTGGACATTGAGAAACGCAAGCCAGTTTTCGTGGGGCTTTTCCCTGGTGAACTTAATGCTGGAAAACTGCTCGTTAAGCGTGCGGAAACATATGTCCATCTCAGTCTGAGAAGGACAAACTATGCAGCAATCATCTATATAACGGCAGTACAGCAGCGGCTTGCGCTCTAGCACTGGCGCCTCTACCTTAGACATGAAAGCAATGGCAAGTGTTGGTGCTAAACGTTGTCCCATTGCTAGTCCCCTTACCTGCTTATAGTAATGGCCCATGTCATTGTATGGTGTCAGGAGTGATTTACCGGATCACATGTTTATCATGTGGAGACACCTACATCGGAGAGACCGGGCGCCCTCTTTGTGTTCGCATCAAGGAACATCTAGATGGGCTAAATAAATCAAGGCCCTCCACACCACTGGGGCAACATCGAATAAGCCGTCATGAAGGTGCTGAAGTCCAGATTGCAGTAAAGATCTTATCATTTGAGCCCGAACTCCTGGCACGCAAAACGTTAGAAGCATTTTGGATTGCCGCGAAAAATCCAAAATGAATAGGAAAGACGAGTGCCTTGCAATCACCACCGAACTCGCGCCTTATCAAGCCCTCTGTGGGTTTGACTGAGGTCAGGTCACTCAGGCGTATAAATAGAGGTTGGAGGCACAGTTTGCATTAGGTGGTCTGTTCTCCAGCTACCGATTGTGCTGCGTCTAAGGTGAGTATAAGTTCTTGTGGCTCTGGTAATGACTTTAGCTAATCTCCTCGGTTTGTTTTGTTCTTGGCCCTTGACGTCTGAGTGAATAGATGCTTATGACTTCGCCTTTCCAGGCTCCGAAGAAGGCGTAGATCGCCGAAACGTCGACGTCAGCCAATAAAAGTTATTATACCAATCTTGGTTAAGCTCAGCAATCCCACCGAAAAGTGACTATAACAATGCCAAGATTCAAGGAAAGCCGAACCTTTACCGTACTAAGAGATGTACCAGCAAGCTGTGTTCGGCTAGTCAAGGAGATTCTTTCTTTGAGACAAAAGATCGTCTCAGAAAGACAGACCATTCTCTTCCTCTGCCGCTGCCACCAACATCAAGTCATCCCGAACTTCATTACGAAGAAACGACTACACGAAGTGTGCGGCCTTCCCGAAGGATCTAGTCAAGTCCATCGCATCGAGCAACATCTCCTGTACACTGCTCTCCGAACGAAGAAGAACCATATGTTCTCGCTGCTATTGAAGTGTAATTATAAAGAACAGTGCTGTAGACGTCTCTTGCCCGATCACCTTTGGAGGAGGATAGAGGGTGAGTCGAAGTTCATTTGTGATCTAATTCGCTCTGATGCCAAGGCTAGGTTACGAGATAAATTCGACAGGCTGGTTGGTTATGGGCAAGATCAGAGTCCACAACTAGTAACTAGTATAAGCCTTAGAACCGAAAACCAAAACTGTTCTGAGGATAACCGTAATGTCTCGCCGAGTGGGCCTCGTGTATCTATTATTGGTGACGCAATCGTCTCGAATGACGCACTCTCAGTCTTGGATCTCGGTCCAAGTTTTTCACCTGTTCAATCGATTGGGGCTAGGGTCTCTCGAAAGATCGTAGGTAGTCTGCAATCTCTTCACGAAGCACTACGGCGCAGAGCGAACCAGGAACAGCGCGAAAACGGCGCGTACAATGCAATAACATCATCTTTTCCTGCCATGCCTTTTCCACGACTCCTGTTCAAACCACAAGAGCCTAATAGCATGGTAGATACACAGTTTCGTGTGTTTGCAACCTCTGTGTTCTCTATCATCAGCAAATGCCGCAGAAACCGCGCAAATCATAATTTAACACTTTCACAGCGCCGCGGCCTGCGGGAGATCCGTGATCTCTGCAACGCAGGCGAGATCAAAATTTTTGTGAGCGATAAAGGAGGGGAGTTCGTGGTCGTTTCACGTGAATTGGACATGGCAATGACACGAAATCATCTGGCGGATCGCAGCGTTTACCAACCTTCCTCTGCCGATGAATTTAAGAAGCAATATCGCCGTCTCAATAGGGTTTGGTCAGAAACAGCTCACTCTGCAGGCTTACCTAAAAGTATAATAGCGCGTTTAAAATGCGAACTGCCTGTCTGTCCAGTCTTATACACGCTTATCAAAACGCACAAACCTCCCGCCGCAGGTCTTACGTCCAACAATGCATGCGATTTCAAAGTAAGGCCAATAATCAGCAATGTAGGAGGCCCGACAGATAGGATTGCGTGGTTTATCAATCTAATCTTGACGCAGCTATTACAGTATATTCCTGCACACCTCTCTAACACTGGTATGCTACTAGACCGCCTCCGCAATACGCAGTTTAGCTCTAACTCCGTTATAGAGTCGTTTGACGTTACATCGCTCTATACCAATGTGTCAAACGATGACGCAATGCAAGCCATCTGCGAGCTTCTATCTCAGCATCAGTCCTCTCTGCGCTTATATGGATTTACCATAAACACCTTGATGACCCTTCTAAGCGAGTGCTTGAGTTGTAACGTTTTTAGATGGTCGGGCCATTACTATAAGCAGGTAAGGGGACTAGCAATGGGACAACGTTTAGCACCAACACTTGCCATTGCTTTCATGTCTAAGGTAGAGGCGCCAGTGCTAGAGCGCAAGCCGCTGCTGTACTGCCGTTATATAGATGATTGCTGCATAGTTTGTCCTTCTCAGACTGAGATGGACATATGTTTCCGCACGCTTAACGAGCAGTTTTCCAGCATTAAGTTCACCAGGGAAAAGCCCCACGAAAACTGGCTTGCGTTTCTCAATGTCCAAATTCATCTGGCTGGTGGGGAGTACAGAACTAGGTGGTACCGCAAACCCAGCTGCAAAAATATATTGGTGCATTATTTGTCTGCACACCCTCGCAAAACCAAAAATTCTATCATTACAAATATGTTCAAAACAGCAGCTCGAGTCTCATCTGGGAGCCAGGAGCGTGCCGTATCTTTGTACATGGCTTCCCAGATCGCCAAATCAAATGGCTACTCCAGTGGCTGCTCTGTCCGACAACGCGGCTCTTTGAGCAGTAGGATCAATCCAGCTTCCATAGCGGATAAGATCCCCTTTTGCTTGCCGTTTGTTTCGGATGAACTTAGCAGGGCAGTGCGGCGCTGCGTACAACGCGCGGGTTTGCAAGAGGCCGTTAGAGTGGTTGATATACCACCCTCAGATTTGAAGCGCCGACTGGTTCGCAACCGTATCTATGACCGTATGTGTTTGACTCCAGGTTGTGTAATATGCCCATATAGCAGAGAGGGTGATTGTATGGTGTCAGGAGTGATTTACCGGATCACATGTTTATCATGTGGAGACACCTACATCGGAGAGACCGGGCGCCCACTTTGTGTTCGCATCAAGGAACATCTAGATCGGCTAAATAAATCAAGGCCCTCCACACCACTGGGGCAATATCGAATAAGCCGTCATGAAGGTGCTGAAGTCCAGATTGCAGTAAAGATCTTATCATTTGAGCCCGAACTCCTGGCACGCAAAACGTTAGAAGCATTTTGGATTGCCGCGAAAAATCCAAAAATGAATAGGAAAGACGAGTGCCTTGCAATCACCACCGAACTCGCGCCTTATCAAGCCCTCTGTGGGTTTGACTGAGGTCAGGTCACTCAGGCGTATAAATAGAGGTTGGAGGCACAGTTTTGCATTAGGTGGTCTGTTCTCCAGCTACCGATTGTGCTGCGTCTAAGGTGAGTATAAGTTCTTGTGGCTCTGGTAATGTCTTTAGCTAATCTCCTCGGTTTGTTTTGTTCTTGGCCCTTGACGTCTGAGTGAATAGATGCTTATGACTTCGGCTTTCCAGGCTCCGAAGAAGGCGTAGATCGCCGAAACGTCGACGTCAGCCAATAAAAGTTATTATACCAATCTTGGTTAAGCTCAGCAATCCCACCGAAACGTTACCTATTACATTTTCTACTGTTTTCTAACTAAAAACTTTCAACATCATTAACTTGATTGCAAAAGTAAAAGAAGTAGGTTTTGTATCCATCACGAAGTAGGCACTACTATCTACTAATCCATCTAGAAAATAGACTGTATATCGCTTTCAAGTAGTTTATTGAGAGGTTCTGCCAAAATCTCAACCAACCGCGTTTTTTAACCTAAGCGCTTCAACTCCATGGATCACCATAAATCCGAGGCAAGTCGGGGACGCTCAAGCACCTATTTGCAGAGTGTTCGAGGTTTCAAAGACAAAGTTACTAAGGTCGTACAACCGCTCAGAAATCAGGCTGCGGAGCTTTGTAGCCTTGTGCATGACCCTCTTATTTTATCTTCAGAATCAAAAATTCGCTCCATTCGATATGCATATTGAGCTTATAGCCGCTTCTCGCTAAAAAATAAATTTGGAGCTAAACACCCCACCCCGGTCTTTCAATAGACCCATTCAGATTTGAATCGCCGTCAAATTATGTTGTATACAGCCACAGAAAATCGAACGTACAGACATCAAGAATAGACACTCTCTAGGACAAGATGATGTCCTCCAGAATGTCATACTCTAAGGTGCCGGACATTAAGAGGAGGATGAAGGGGTCTTTGGAGGCTTTTAGAGGAGAGGAGGGGGTCCTTCTCGAAAGACTTGTCCCTGACCTTCTACTCAACTCTGCTTATTAAATACATCTCAAATCCTTAAGACAAGCTGATTAGTGCCACACTAAAGCGATCGTTTCGCAAACGGCAATGAGTGACTGAATGGTCGAATGGTTAGCGTGGTGGCACATGAAGTTGACGCACTTAGGTTCGACCGCGCGCGATATGACAGTTTTGCGGCTGTCAGCGTCATCAAAATTTCATGTGCATAGCGCATGCGGATTGAGATTATATGAGGTTATCAGAACCTACGATCAATCCGCGAGCTGCCGCCGGAGTTGGCAACTTTCCGCGATGTGTAAGCTGTCAATAAAAATCGCGCCTCTTGACATACACAAAGTTTGCCGGCATTTATGATGCCACCAGGTAGGGTAGATTATTACCAGCCCGAGTGTGGGTGTATGTCAAGAGGCGCGATTTTTATTGACAGCTTACATATCGCAGAAAGTTGCCAACTCCGGCGGCAGCTCGCGGATTAATCGTAGGTTTTGATAACCTCATATAATCTCAATTCGCATGCGCTATGCACATTAAATTTTGATGACCCAGACAGCCGCAAAACTGCTACCTCACGCGCCGTCGACTCTAAGTGCGTTAGCTTCATGTGCCACAACGCTAACCATTCGACCTTTCAGTCACACATTGCCGTTTGCACCAGCAAGAGGAGGAACGCTCTGGTAAGTGGCCGCCTGTAAGAGGGGTCGATACATTGCGTGAGAGACTTTGACCTGAAAGGACAGCTGATTGATATGAGCGAGAGAGAGGCGAAATCGGTGCAAACGAGATTTTGAAAAGATTGTCAAAAATGATGGTGTTCTTTATGGTTCTAAGGCATTACTAGATTTTTTCTCTGTAAGAAAACCTTAGTTTCAAATAAGAAAAACTCATATAATGAGGAAAATAATAGTTTTTTGATGGAAGTAGAATTTTTTGATTTTTTCGCCTGACGTAAGTAGTGTGATATCGCCGCAACTCGCAAATTCACAGACGCCGTCGGCAAAGGTGCCAGCACCTCGACTGGTAGGGGCACGTCAAGATGCCAGCAGTTCCTCCCTCAAAAGAGCACGCTATTTCCCATGCTCTCTAACCTGCCGGCAGCAGCCATCTCGCGGATTTCGACGAGCTGCCGGCAGGTTGCCGGCTGACCTCACAAAGTTGCCGGCAGCTCCTCCTGCGCTTCCGAATATTTTCCTACAGGAGGATTTCTGGAACGCAAATTTTGGTGGAGGTTTCTATGGAGTCGAGGCGGCATTTTCATCAAGAATTCTTTGAAAAAAGGCCTGGAACGGCCTAAATTTGAGGTTTTAGTTTCTGGCACATCATGGAAAGGTGCCAGCGACCTGCCGACGAGACTTGCCACCAGGTCGGGTGATTATCACCGGCCCCCATGTATTGTACTATACGGACTTGATTGACCGATTGACACGACACACCAGATACACAACGATTTATTGGTTATTACCTCAAACTTGGGTAAATAAACCGTTGTCATGATCTTTTGAATAATGCATAAAATAAAGTAAAGAAGAATACAAAAAAGGAGGCGTGCGTGCGATTGGATCAAGCGAGGTGTTTTTATAGCGCTTCTTTCTTGTGTTTTGTCTCAGCGACAGCGTCCGCGCAATCGTTGCCATTTGGTCGAGACACTACAATAGATTCTTTCAGAGAAAAGATAATTTTGCAAATCGTAACAGCGATATATACCACGATCTGCAACTCTGCAGCCTCTTCTAAAACTTTCCTCGTTTTCAGTAGAACATGCTTAAATTTTGCCATTATTTAAATTGTGACATACTACAAATTGCAGGAGGGTAACGGTAGATGTGTAGTATGCGGGAAGACCATGAATTATTACAAAATTGGCTGAAACTTGACGGAAAGGGCTTCTTCGACGTGCTGATCACGAAAACAGCATTGAATTTGCATGGTATTGGTTGTTTTGTAAGACTGTCAAGTTTAACGAGTTAGCTATTCTCGGAACTTGATCCCTCTACCCTGTTGTATTGCATCTTAACAGAACAGTTCTTGACTAGATGATTTTATCATTATATTATATATATCAAAATGGGGGACATTAATGGGGAGGGGACCACCAAGCACCCGGGAGGTGCCAGCTCATCTGGAGATTCCGGGCACCGCCCAGTTCGTGGGGACTGTCGGACCGTCTAATTAGTCCTCGTCTCGACATGTCCATTCCATAGCAAAGCTCGTCCTCGAGCTTTCATCTTTGACCATGGCTCGGGAAGAGAAAAAACCATGTAACTTTTGATCATCTCGGAGTGCACATTTGACCATTTGACCATCATCATCATCACCATAGTCATGTCGTCATCAACCATCATCATTGATCGATTTCTAGCTTGTTGTCGTATCGTCATCGATTGAATTCTAGTCTGTTTGATGTCGTTGATTGATTGCTGGCGTATCGATCATCATTGCTCGAGTACTGATCGTTGCTATACCATTCATCTCATCGAGAACCATGTATCTTTTCGTTGTTTGCTTTCATTATGGGGGGGGGGGGAATCGAACTTCATCGTTGAGTTGCATCTGCTGTGCGTCTTCATGTTGCATCGAGGAGGAGCCGGTAAGAGAGAACGCCAGAAGGCGAAGCGCACGCTCCCGTACGTCCCGTCAATAAAGTAAAGCTCGTCCTCGAGCGGAAGACATATATACGTTGAAGCAGAATGGATTGTTGTTCAATATGGAATTGAATAAGAGGATGAATATCGTGGGGGATTTTGCAGGAGAGATGAAATCACACATAATAAAATGGTATAAACATTACGACAAGTAGGAATTCAAAAGTAAAACATGAAATGTTGAACGAAAAGATAGAATACATAATTCTATGTTTTCGCTACTGACAAATATCAGCATAAATGCATCGGTATTTCACAACATTTGGTTATCGAGCTCACAACTCGAGAGGAAACAATTTCCTAGCGTTGCTCACAAGGGCGTAAGTGTTTGAAAGCGTTTTTCGACCCGCCAATCGAAAAAATCTTTCTTTTTATAGTGCGTATGCTTGCGGCAAACTTACTTCGTACCAGTAGCAGCTGCGTTAGTGAAATTTTATGAGGTTGCTACTGGCACTTCTCACTCATTACGAGGGAGTCCAATCCGTTGTTTGTCTCAGACGCTCTGAACGTCTGAGATTAGGCTCACTAGAACGTGGAGTCTCTGCCTCTGTGTGACTAGATTGTGGTTGCACAGAGACTTCACGCTCCTGCGGCCTGCTGTAATACAATTTGAGTCTGTTCACATGCACCGTTTGTGACTTATTGTTGAACAGACTTTTTATGGTGACATTGGGACGGCACATGGAGACAATCACAAATGGGCCTTTCCATTGGAGTGAGAATTTTGGACGCACTGTGTCTTCATGCAATAATACAAGATCTGCAATGGAAAGGTCCTTACTGTATACCTTCTTCTGGTAATCGTAACCAGCTTTGTAGTCAGCTGTTTTCGCTGCTATGCTGGATCCCACTTCCACTATCGTAGTCTGCAAGGCTGTCGCGAACTGGCCTGCGAAGTTATCTGTGGCAAAAGTAAGAGTAAAAGGTAATTTGTGAACAACGTCCATCCATGTGACCGGATGTCTGCCATGTATCACAAAGAACGGACTGTACCCTGTCGTGTCGTTTTTGCTACAATTGTAAGCAAAAATGATGTGTTGCAGGAATTCCGTCCACAAGTCTCTGGTTTCTGAGCAGTAGACTGTGAGAGAATCCGTAACAACTTTCACCATTCTTTCAACCTGGCCGTTCGCCTTATGGTTGTAGCTTGTGGTAAGATTGTTCGCAATTCCCAGAGTTTTATTAACCTGAGTGAAAATGTCGCTCACATAGTTTGAGCCTCTGTCGCTAACGATTTCGTTAGGGATCCCGTGCTTGGATACCACATCGTTGATTAGCGCTTTTACTACAAGATCCGCCGTTTGATTTACTAAAGGCGTACAGATAATGTACTTACTGAAAGCGCAAACCGTGATAGCTATGAATCTGTTACCATCAACACATTGTGGCAATGGTCCTATTACATCAATGTGGATACGCTCAAAAGGACGCTGAGGGATGGGAAAAGTTCCCAGCTCCTCGTGAATGATGTTTCTTGCAGCTGTTTTCACCTTTTGACAGGCTGCGCAAGATCTAACGTAATTTGCGATATCCTGATGCATGTTTGGCCAGTAGTACTTATCCGAGACCTTTATGTACGTTTTTCGAATTCCCAAGTGGGAACCTAGCAAAGGATTATCATGAAGAAGTTTTACGATCTGTTTTTGAAGCTCAGGATCGTTAACATATAAATATAACAAGTTTTGGTCTTTCGTTGGCCTTATAGTACAATGCACCATTGAAAATGGAATATTTGTCTAACGAACTCAAAAACTGCTGTGGAGGGTTTTCAGCATTCCCTGTTAAGAAGGTGATCAAACTTCCAAAATAAGAATTTTGCTGGCTTTCCTGATGGTTTCTAAGCTAGGAATTGCGTCGGGAGTAGTAGAAATGCTCATTACTACCGGATAACGGCTCAAAAAGTCGTAAAAAGTGTTATGTTTACCCGGTCGATATTCAATTTTCAGATCGTAAACTTGTGTCATGATTTGGTATTTTGCTAAACGTCCAACAAGGTCTGATCTGTACAGTAGTGACTTTAACGTAGCATGACCAGTAATAAGTGTTATAGAGGCATTAGCAACATACGGGACAAATGTTTGAGCGCAAAGACTATGGCAAGCGCCTCAAGCTCTATGATTGAGTAATTTTGTTCATGCTTATTCAGCGGGCGACTACAGTACGCAATTGGATGCTCATTTAGCGTTTGCGGGTTTTGCTGAAGTAAGCACGCTCCTAGACTGTAGTCGAAGCATCCGTGTGGATAATGTACGGTTTGCCTATTATAGGAGACTAGCTGGCTTACCCGGCTCCGCCGTATGTTCCGAATAGAAAATTCCATTTCTTAACCGATCCGGACCAAACTTGGCACACATACACTTCGGGCCCCTGCGGGTGTCACAGTCCACTTTTCGTTATCGATCGATGTCGATTTTATCGATTTTTTGCTCAGCATGATCGATTACACCCCCCTGCCAAATTCCAGCCCCCTAGCTCAAATTTTGCAAAAAATTACAATACAATTACATACAGACAAACAGACATTCAGCTTTATATATAAGATACCTAGTCGTTCACCGGTCTTATTCAACGAGTTTTGGTGGCCAATCAAAAAAACGGACAAAACTTCTGTACATATTTCTTCGCACGTGTTATGCATCATTTTGATTTTGGGGGGTGATCAGCATGCTCACTTACCCCTCTGTGCCAACTCCCAGCCCCGTAGCTCAAATTTTGCAAAAAATCGATTCGATATCGATCGATACGAAAAGTAGCCTATGACACCCGCCGGGGCCCGAAGTGTATGTGTGCCAATTTTGGTCCGGATCGGTTCAGAAATGGAATTTTCTATTCGGAACATACGTACACACAGACATACAGACAGACAAACAGGCATTCAGCTTTATATATAAGATGCAAGAGTTGGAACTGTAGTAAGCGCGTTTTTCAAAGAAACGAATGCATTTTCGTGAAGATCAGTCCATTGGAACGGAGCATTCTTTATGAGAAGAGCATTCAAAGGAGCGGCAACATACGAAAAGCGTGGTATGAATCTGCGAAAGTACGAAGCTGCACCCAGAAAAGACTTAACAGCTTTAGCATCCTAAGGTCTAGGTCTTGGTGATGCTAGCTATCTTTTCTGGATTTAATCTTGTTCCGCTCTTACTTATAAGAACTCCTAAGTATGGAACTTCTTCTTGCATAAAAGAGCAATTTTTCGCTGTGAGTTTCATGCCAAAATTTGCAATGCGTTGCAAAACTTCTTCTAGATCACGAAAATGGTCACCTATGGAATGACTGGCGATAATGATATCATCCAAATAGGCGAAACAGCAAGCTTTCAATTCTCTTGTCAAGCTGTTTGCGACTCTTTGGAAAGTACCAGGGGCACCCTTCAGACCTTGTGCCATTACAGTGAAATGAAAAAGACCCAAAAATGAGGAAAATGCAGTTCTCGCTTTGTGTTTTTCTTCGAGAGGGATTTAAAAAAAACCACTTTTGAAGTCCAGAATACTGTAAACTTCTTTACCGCTCGCTAAATCAATGATGTCTTGAATATGCGGTATGCAGTAGGTTTCATTTTCAGTTATAGCGTTAATTTGACGATAGTCTACTGTAAAACGCCACTGATTAGTTGAAGGTTTTTTCGCCAAAACAATAGGTGAAGCGAATTTACTAGTGCTCGGCTCTATTATACGCGTACGGAGCATTTCCTCAATCTGTCTTTTGATTTCTTGACGCTTTTCCAAAGGTACCCTGTAGGGACGCTGTTTTGGAGCTGTTGCATGCGGAACAAACTTGATTTTGTGAGAAATAGGACCTGTGTATCTCCCTAAATTTCCATGTGTTTTTTTTTGTTTGATTTTTCTTTCAAGATATGAGATACAAGAGGATGAGAAATACAAAGGAAAATACTAAGAAAAGTAAATAAATGAAACAAGAAAAAAGATCAAGCTAAGAGAGTACCTCTAACTTGAAGTTGATAGTAGTGGTTGATGCGTATTCTTCGGTTGTTCGTTGACAAATCCTCGGGTCAGCAAAATACCTTCTCTCTATCTTGAAGTCGATAGTAGTGGTCAGCAGAATACTTTCTCCACTCCTCGTGTCGACGAATGGATATCGTCCGCGGCCCGTGATGTGCTTATATATGCACAATCACGCGAAGTTGACCTGTAGCCCAGACGTTCGTCGATGGACTACAAGGTTCAAAGGCATTGCCGCAGCATGTGCCCACTTCTGGGGGCTAAATGTCACTCTTAGTTGAGTGATTAGCCATCAAGAAAATAAGCGCTGGGAGAGTACCCTTTAGAGTGACCGCGAGCGATTGAGTAGCCGTTGGGTACTCCACAGGCAATCATAAAAACGGCTAGTGAAAGTCCTTTCAGGCAAAAGTTATTCACAGTACTTTTTCTACGTGTGAAAACTTGATTTGGTGGGGCTCACAGTGCTTTTTCCACTTGCGAGAGTCAAAAAAAATACTATCACAGTGCTTTTTCCACGTGTGACAGTTATAAAGGCAAAAAAATTTGGCTCACAGTGCTTTTTCCACGTGCTCAGATAATCGCCGGGGGCAGGCGGCCATGCGAATTTTGAGCAAGCGCGCACCGGAAAAATAGTTCGTTGATTTTTTGCGGCCCGCTTGCAGAAATTTGGAAGAAAGTTGGCGAAATTAAAGACGAATGCTTGAAGAACAATCGCGGTTTCTTTATGGATTAGCTGCGGCGCAGTGGCCGCATTCTCGCGGACTTTCCGCGAGAATATGCAAAAATTTCGGGGGCCGCACGGTCCTTTTTGAAGGACCGCACAGCCCTCAGGTACTTTCCGCTGAAAGAAAGTACCCCAAACTTGGGTAATAAAACCATCGATGGCACCTCTGCCACATAGAGTCTCATCTTTTCTCGGCGTACGCCCGAAACTGCGTAAAAAGAGTCTGAGCGCCTGCTGAAAGTTTGGCCAGCGCTCGCTGAAAGAGATTGTTTGACGAGCGCTTGCAGAAAATTTTGTATTGATGCCCGCTTGCAGAAAACGCAAATACCGCCCGCTGAAGATTTGGCCACGCCCCGAAATCCTGCTGACCGCCTGCAGAAAAGCGCGAGTTTGCGGACCGCCTGCCCCCGGCGATTATCTGAGTGCGAAAACCTATTTACATATGTACAATGCCGGCTGTGGCGATAGAGTCATTGAGTTTTGTATATGCGCGTAAGAAAAGTCTGGGGAAGAATATTCCCAGTTGAAAAGAAAGGAAAATAATAAAGAAAAATATCAATGATTCACGGCTGCGGGATATCACGGCTCTAGGAAAGGCTCGCGGAATTCACGGCTCGTGGATTCTCAATCTAGAGAGTTGAACTCGTCTAGAAAGATCGCGTCGGAAAAATCACGGTTCGTTTTTTCACGGCTCGGAAATAGCAAAAAAATTGATTGAATATCAATAAATGGAAGATGTTTTTTGAAAATGGGGTAAGCATATGAATACAAACTCAAACTCATCGCCTGACTCACAAAATTAAGGAAGAAAATGAGAAAATGAGATAAGAAAGGAAAAAATATAAGAAAAATAGCTACGTAGAGACGTAGGAGATGAGGGCTGGTGCCGGTGGTGGAATTAAGCTAAGATCCAGGGTTGAGCAAGAGGTCAGGCGCGGCCCGCCCGAAAACGACCCCCCCCCCTTCATGGTCGTGTTAGATACGACCCCCCCTTTCCCCCCCCCCCCCTCTCCCCACCTTTCAGCTCTCGCCTTTGTTATCGTGAGCAAACAAGATCAAAAACACAAACACAACAGATCTTTATTGATAAACAAAAACCATTAACAAAATAACTTTATAGTCAACACAACATTGACAAAAACAAACATTAACGGATGGTGAGGCTCTGGCCGCTCAGACCCCCCGAGCGGAGGGTCTGAGTGCGCGACGGCTCGTACTCGGGCATGTTTTTCTCAAAATAAGGGAGGCCCGCCCTTTCTCCCTCGCCTCCCCGCTTGCTTTTTTGTTCAATAGGACACGACAGGCGATATATCCTAGGAAAAACTGAAAATTGTAATATTTGTAACATTTGTAATATCAAAGACTATGGTGTCAATCACGTACTCCTTTCTTCGTCGGCACTGTCGCTACGTTAGAGCTGTGCGCCACGGTCGCGCGCGTTCAACCTGAGCAATCGAACTGGCCTCATCGTTGAAGGTCTGCACGCCTGGCTCTCGCGTTGCGGACACGTTGCTCCTATGGAAAAGGGAGGACGTGATTGACACCAACTGTAGCTATGTGAATAAAAAAAAGATAAGAGCAATTAATGGAGCATTCAATGCATCAAGTAGGTGTAAAGCTTCATTGTAACGTGCGTGAGAAATCTAATTTCCACAAACTAGAAAAACTTCCAAAAACATTTGAGCATAGTTCGTACATGGTATTCTTGATTTTTTAGTGATTTCTCGATAAAAAGAGGGATTAGCTTTGCGCGCTCTAATTCAGAGAGTTACCCAAGAACGTGCACGGATTGACAATGTTTGTGGGTTTGAAACACCAAAAGCAAGTCCAAACCTGATGCCGTGCGATCTCCTTCCTGAGCTACCAAACGGACGTCCTCGTAAGAACGAAGTGATTGGGGTAAAAGATCCATCACGTGGAGAGTCGGCAAGCCTCAAAAGAGACTAATCAACAAGTGTCAACCGTCAATCATCAACCGATTATCACAACGAACTGCGTGTATATGTATATGTGAACGGTGAACTTTACTTACCAAAAGTACAAATCTGATTGTCCAACAACAATTGTGTATACATTCATTTGCTCATACTTATGCACTGCATGACATGTAGGGCATCAGTGTTAAGTATTTTCTATTGAACTTGAAGTCTACAACGGATTAGGTGCTAAGAGAACAAAGAGCCTGCCTCTGAAGCATTTAGCTGTGAAAGAATTACACTAAGCTCTCGTAGCGCACTATGGAAAAACGTAGTCATCTCCTAGCTTGCTAGGAAAGTCATGGACACTATGGAGGAACAGAAAGATCAAAATGTCTCTAGACGTAACGATCCCATTAGATTAGCCTAACATCGCTATCCACTTTCAAGTAGACCATCCAATGCCCGAATTCTGCTTAAGGTCAAATCCAATCACCAGGCTAGCTAAATCCGCGCCAAAAAAATTCTGGAGCTGATAAACCTACTCAAATAAAGAATGACAATGGTTTGCGAGTTAGAGTTCCAGTAATTGCACTTTTTGACCCATGCTTTCCTTTTTTCTCATCCACCCCTTGTCTTCACATATGCAACTCTACCAAGCCAGACAGGATTGCGGTAGAGGTGCGAGCAAACCAGTAATTCATTACTTAGAAATCCCAAAAAAAATTTCAACAGCGTTTGCTAGCTCCCACTGATTCACTAGAAGCGCTAACACTAAATCTGCATCACCAAGGCAACTGTAAATAGCAGTAGAAGTTTTTAATCAGTCTGCCTACAAACTTAGCTGTTTCGTCTTAGCTAGCTGCTACCAGTACACCGAAGGTAACAACCGCACATTGTGTGATGTTGATAATGAGATAGTAAGAGTTGATAAAAACCAAACTTCAGAAAGTATTGGAAGAAAAAGGGATGAAAACAGATACGTAACTCACCAGATCATCCTTCTCGAGATGAAAATCGTCAGCGTTCTTTCCAAGCAGGTCACAAAACTTCGGGCAATGTTTTTCGTACGAGATGGTATAAGCTCTGGAGGCGGTTTGACATCCTCACTGCTGTTAGAAGAATTGCGACGAATCGACGTCAAAGAGTCTAGAAATCATCAAGATCATAAATTAATTTCTATAAAACTTCAAAAAAGATTTTTTAATGGAAACGAAAGCATTGGATGGATTACGAATGCAATGGCGTATAAGACCCCTTCCAGAATAGATATCAGCAAAAGTGTGAATTTCTCCAGCTTTCTCCACATTCATTTCTTGCTCGAATCATTCACGGAGAATAACAGCACATGCCCAGACCATTCCCAGGCAATTTAAAGGGAGCTTCGTGCTTGAAAGCACCCATGCAAATGACAAAAGTATATGTACAGTATAAGTACACCCACATGTATAACTTCCATCATAAGAAGCTGGCACATACGAGTCATCTAAAAAGCTAGAATAGCTTTTTAGATGACTCGTATGTGCCAGCTTAGCTAGCTAGTCGAGTCGAGCTATCAGCTGGGTCATCTAAAAATCTGATAAAAGAGGGAAAGTCTAAGAATATTCCTATGTTCTCCCCAAAAAAATAAAGCAAATAAAAACTATATCACTTGCACCAAAAGAAACTAGCACTTTTTTCAAGCATATGCTGTGTGCAAACAGGCGACTATGATTTTCCAGTATGCAAGTGAGCGTGAAGGAAGTGGACAAAAACTCACCTCATTGTAGGTGATATCGTGTTCGGGACTGCAATCCTTCTTATCCAGAATTTTCTGCATCATCCCAACACTCGTCAAATTTACGTTCCCATTCAGTTGGATCAGATGCGTATGCGACACTCCAACTCTCCGGGACCACCTCTATAACAAGAACCAATTCATGCCACTCTCGGAAAAGAAATAAAAAAGCTGAGTAATCATAATCGCTTTAGAAACCATTATTTTATCAGATAGCCAAAAATACGCTCACCTTTACGCGGTGATCCATTCAAAGTAGCCGGTGTAGTGGCAGGCGAAGGGCTTGGAGAGCCCGGCCAGACAAGCACCGTATCATCGAAGTCTTTCATGCACTGTAGACTTCTAAACATAATGTTAAAACGAATTCTCGGCAGCAAAAGCATTTGTTGCATATATTGGAGAGAAGACCTCTTTCATTGGTATAAGGAACAAAAAATGAAACTTCATCAACAATAACAATCAAGAAGCAATGTAACAAATAACATGAGACATACGATAAAAATTCCATAATTCCAGCTGATTTGTTAAAATCTTTAGCTTTGCTGGATGATAATACGATGTAGAATTTCGCAAGAGAACCATTCCTCCAGTGTTTCGGACAACTTCCAGGACGCATAAAGGAAGTATGAAAGTGCTCTTCCAGATGCAGCGTAGAATGAAAAGTCACCACGTACGATTCTGTCAATGATCAGCCTAAAAATTCGAAACTTGAAAGAATGAAGCAACATCTGAACATTATCAAAAAATTGAAACTCACAATTATTCACAAGCCATTAAAACATTACAGCTGTACAATAGTATAGTACACCTCAAAGTCAATTTCCATAACTTTTGGGCACCAAAAACCTATTCCAACCACTTACCATTGGAACAACCTTAACAGCTCGTATATTCGTATGAGCGCAATTTGAACCGGTGCGGCTTCGTACCCGTTTTCCTCCATGCCTAGAAGAAGTAAAATAGAAAAGAAACAAGAAAAAAACTTCACCTTGGTGACAGCTGGCGGCAGGGACGGAACAATGGAACGACCGGGTCGAAAAATGGATTTTGGCGCGTTTTGCAATTCCGTGCAGAAACACTGCACGTGATGCGTATTACAGTAAGACGAAATTAATGGAGCAAAACGCGACGATTCCCTTCGGTGGATGGGTGGAATCAACCATTGACAACTTCTTCGAGAGATGATGAAACTGGATGAAATCTTGGATGCGGGGAGAGGAAGGATCAATCAACAGTTTGAGTGTGAAAATGGAAAGTTTTGAGTTCTTTGAAGATAAGTTAATGGGGTCAGGCGCAACCCCTCAAAAGCTCAGGCGGCCTGAGCTTTTGAGGGGTTGCGCCTGACCCCATTAACTTCATCTCAAAGGCGACTTTTTCGAAGAAGTCTGATATGATTAGTTAGCACAAACATCGTAAATGTGATAGTAGGTATGTGAAGTAGATTCGTCTTGTTTTGGCTTTCTAGGAGCTCATGCAGTAAATCCAGTCGAGGTGAAAAACGCCATTGTCGAAATTTTTATGGGGCTTATAAAAGCATTACTTTAGAATGGTTTGAGACGAAATTGTTAGAGTATATTAGTGAAGAGTAATACTTTGTAATAAGTGTAAAAAGGTTGACTTTTGTGATCGTTGAAAACAAGTTAATCATGCTTGAAAATAGCGCCTTCCATGCATTAGAGAAGATGGAAAATTGTGATAGGATATTATAAAAACGGTCCACAAAGGGTTATTTATTATCCTGATTACGAAAATAGCCTTCACTTCGCTGGTATGAGACCTGGTGGGGTTACGGTAGGTATACGGTAGGTTGGGTAAATCCTGTCAGACCAATCCAACTCTGCCGTTTTTGTACCTGCTCGGCATCGGAGAATCTCCTGGAGAGCATGGCTTCCATGCTTCCAAATCCTAAAGAAGTACATTTTTGCGCACATGTCCAAAAATGTGTGCAATTATTCTACTAACCTGTATGAATTAGTCGCTTTCGTCTGACCACACACCTGCCTCCCCATCCTCTTCAATCTCATCGCTTTCAGTTTCCGATGAACTTGGAGTATCCAGTTGCTCGCGATGAAATGGTATGTGTTCTGGCTCTGGTAGGAGCCTTTCCCACGGATTATGCCGTGAATGTGCTTCTTCTGGCAGCGGGAACTGCAAAAAGATTTGTTCCATGGGAAAGTACTTCATGTTCTTAACTCCTTCGTCTATCCAAATAAGAGGGGAGTGTGGGGTGCATCAAGCCACCGAATTCGCTATAGTGTTCTGCGACTGTCTCCTGCTCACTGCATCTTCACAAGAGCAGGCGATCTGTGCTGTGGACCTTTCGTGCAATTGCATTGCGCGAAAGGACTGCAATGGTCTTCGTGTAGCACCGTTTAGGCCCGCTTCCGCAACAGTGAGAGCTTCGTAGATATAGGCTCTCATGCGATATATAGGCACTGCCTCAGGTTGCTGGCCGTCCAAGATATCTATCATTGTCGATAGACTGATGATATGAGAGCGCTGCAGTCGATCGCGAATGTCATCCAACCGTACAACAAATGCGTCCTTTTCCATTTCCACAATTTCCGGATGCATAATGATATAGTGGTGTAATTTTGCTACAATTGCATTTTGCATTTCATATACTTTTGGACGATTATGATCCTACCCCCAAATACGACCCCCCCCCGGTTCCACCCCTAATACGACCCCCCAGGTCAGGCGCGCCTGACCCCACGCTCAACCCTGCTAAGATCTGCAGGATCTAGCTTCTAAGATTTTTTCCTATCAAGAAAAATTGTGTTAGAATGAGTTCAAACAAACCCGGGACCTCCATGTCAAGTCTAACGAGTTAGCTATTCTCGGAACTTGATCCCTCTACCCTGTTGTATTGCATCTTAACAGAGCAGTTCTTAACTAGATGATTTTATCATCATATTATATATATATCAAAATGGGGGACATTAATGGGGAGGGGACCACCGAGCACCCGCTCAGATAATCGCCGGGGGCAGGCGGTCCGCAAACTCGCGCTTTTCTGCAGGCGGTCAGCAGGATTTCGGGGCGTGGCCAAATCTTCAGCGGGCGGTATTTGCGTTTTCTGCAAGCGGGCATCAATACAAAATTTTCTGCAAGCGCTCGTCAAACAATCTCTTTCAGCGAGCGCTGGCCAAACTTTCAGCAGGCGCTCAGACTCTTTTTACGCAGTTTCGGGCGTACGCCGAGAAAAGATGAGACTCTATGGCAGAGGTGCCATCGATGGTTTTATTACCCAAGTTTGGGGTACTTTCTTTCAGCGGAAAGTACCTGAGGGCTGTGCGGTCCTTCAAAAAGGACCGTGCGGCTCTCAATAATTTTGAATGTTCTCGCGGAAAATCCGCGAGAATGCGGCCACTGTGCCGCAACTTATGTGTAGAAAAACCGCGATAGATCTTCGAGCGTTCGTCTAAAAATTGGCCAAAATTATTCCAAATTTCTGCAAGCGGACCACAAAAAATCAGCGAACTATTTTTCCGGTGCCCGCTTGCTCAAAATTCGCACGGCCGCTTGCCCCCGGCGATTATCTGAGCGGGAGGTGCCAGCTCATCTGGAGATTCCGGGCACCGCCCAGTTCGTGGGGACTGTCGGACCGTCTAATTAGTCTGCGTCTCGACAAGACTGTTGTTGCTTTACTATGGTGTGTCGCTCTAAACAAGAAAAGAGGCGTTAAATCAACAAATGAATGTGATATTTGGTCAGGCACGTAAAAAAACCACTATGCATTGCCCCGTTAATTTCTGAAATTCCGACTCAGTCGTTAGCGCTCGTCCCTAGTAGCCTTGCATGCAGTGACTCTTTCAACTTCGCAAGGACATCAAATTTCGACTTGTCCTTAGATTCTATTTCATTCTAATGAGGCGAATGAGTCGACTTCTAGTAACACAATCCTCACGCAGTCTTGGGTCATTGCGCATAGTCTAGATAACGGACTGCTTTATTTTGCTCAAGAAAAACCAAATATCCTTGGGATCCCTCGTCGACGGAAAATGCCTGGATGTTACCGTACAGTTCCTGCGCTCTAGCAGACATTAAGGTCTTCAAAACGCCAAAGTTTGAGTGCACCATATTCAAGGAGAATAAAGTTACGAAAAAAGCTGCAAAACTTAGTTTACAACCTGATAATTCTTTTCAAGAAATTTCCGAATGGCAGCGAATTCACAATGATGCTGAGGTGCTGGAAATCCTTATCAGAGGTCAGTGTTTTCTTTTTACAATAACCTAACTTGAGCCAGTCGTTTCATCCGGTGCTTTGAGAGAATGACAGACATGAAGCAGTGCTAAGATGTAAGATGCAAAAGTGCATACAGGGGGACGGTCAGGAGATACGATCGGCGCGAATTTTTCGCGAAGCGACGCCGCAACGTACTTCGGCCCTTGCAACAGCAGCGCTTATAGCGCAGTCTTACTTATAGCAGTAAGTCATGTATGTGCTCCCATCCTCACTCCCTGTTTTTGCCACTGGAATCTCTATTGGCGGAGAGTCTTGGAGGCCCCAAGATTTGAGCGCGGCGTGTGTGGAAGAGCGGCCGCCGCGCGCGGCGTACGTCCTGACGTGCAGCCGTGCATACATGCTTTAGGACACCTTATATATCTATCTCTTATCCAAAAACTCCAAAAAATCTTTTGGCTGCGCTTTCCCCTCCCCCTCCCTCTTTCTTCCGAAAAGCATTCTCAGATCATCAAATTTACATAGGTTGTACTTAGTTGCTATATAGTTCATATGCTCACAAGAGTAAACAACAAAAGTTCATTCCTAGGAGATGTGGCAGGAATACTTTTTGAATGGGGAGCGCGCTGGCGTTAACCAATCTCTTCACTGTAAAACAGTTCCCTTTCCTTAGCTTTTGGATACGTCAGATACATCGGAACTATTAGCAACTTCATTCAATTAAAGGTAATGGGCAAAGAAAACAACCGTCCGCCGGCGCCTCCACAAAAAGAATATTTTAAGCATGATGTAATATACGCACACCCATAGCTCGCCCAAATTACGAGTGGTTCCGATGCGAACGGGCAAAGCGAGAAACTACAGAATTTTCAACTAGAAGAATACTATCGCAATCACTCTTCTCATTTTCAATAGTTGCTGTGAACGAAGAACTTCTCAATGATTACCTCGAAGTCGTTGAATTCGCAGATGATTGTTTACTAGTAAACAGTCACTTGCACAGTTCTGTGGCTCATGTATAGGCCTTGTAAGATCCAACTGCCCGCGCCTCGCCGAACACCACCGCGGGGAGCTGTTGGGAATGTGGGGTCCCGACACGATATAGGCCACTCACAAATGATAATGAGCGCGCACCTCCTTTGGAGTTAATTTTATGAACTTTTGAGGACAATTTTGATGAAACATGCTGTGCGATGTTGGAGACAACATGGATGTTGACCGGAAAATTCAGGGCGAATAAGACCGCCTATAATAAGTTCACGACAACCGCTCGCCTTTGCTGGTGTTCAAGGATTCGCTGCCTTTGGAAGCGGGTCTAAGTAAGCTTTTAGCCCCAATATGTATCACCGGTGGCCCTACCTCTTGCAAAGGCACATCCTCCAGGTCTAGCTTTTTTTCCTGTTTTTTGCAGTCGAGTAGTCTACGGAGCTTTTGCGATGTGACGCCGTCGTCTAAGAAAATGCTTACAAATGTGTACAAAACAGTCCCACATCTCGTAAAAAACCACAAAATGAATAACCACGAAGTTGTTGTGCAATATCGCGTCGTCCCACAGCACAGCCACGCAAAATTAGGCGTCGTCGTCAAGTGGTTAAAGGCAGCGTCCCTACCTGACCTTTGGTAGCAGTGTGATAGTAGACCCCCTAACTAAGCGACGACAGAAGTCTGCAGCGCAAAAGGGGGCCTACGAAGTCTGCAAATCCCCTCCCCCCGGGGAACGGAACTTAGGTCCCCTGACAGCCAACTGAGATGTAATTTTGGAGGTCATGAGTTGTCAATAACGATAATTAACACATCTGCAGAGCGCATGCTAGGCCCCGCCTCTATCCAGATACCTCTCGCAACTTAGCAGAGGTCCACCGGGACACGCCTCGTGATTATGAAACGGGGATTTCAAACGAAATTGAAATGCAAATTTCAGTATCGAAATTCCACCAAACAAAGTGAAAACTTGGACTTAGGGGTTTTCAAGTACGCTCTTTCCAAATATGTAGAGAATTTTTTCATAAGAACATGTACAAGGTTTATAAAAAAAAAATTCTATTTTTCTAGTATCAAATTTCAACCAATTCAAAAAAAAACATATCTAGATATCAGAGAATTTCATCGTATTCCTAGTGGAATTATTTTGATGCTTCACCGTTCCGAGTATCAAAATTTTCACGATGGCGAATTCCATGAAAACAAAATTACGCTCAGGTAAGTGATAATGAATGGAACAAAGACATAGAGACACCATGATCACAGTTCGTCCAGCCATGGACAATAATTTGAGGTGTGAACAGGAATCCGATCTTACTGCCTGTAGCAATGAGCAGTTACTCATGGCAAAACAAGGTTAAAAACGTGAAATTAGGCGATTTTATGCCAAAGAAAGGCTGAAAAGGCGGATTCAGGCGACAGTTTCGTATAAATAGCAGAGATTTGACAATCAAGTCACTTATCGTGCAGATAATCTTATCATGTCGTATGAACGCAGTAATCTACCGTTACATCCTGTGGACTTGCCTGAGGCTGTTTGACCCAAATAAACTCCGTTCACAATGCACTGCATTGAAAAAATCTGTTTGTATTTTTTTTTGAATTGGTTGAAACTTGATATTAAAAAAAAATTGAATTTTTTTTTACAAACCTTGTACATGTTCTTATGAAAAAATTCTCTACATATTTGGAGAGAGCGTACTTGAAAACCCCTAAGTCCAAGTTTTCACTTTGTTTGGTGGAATTTCGATACTGAAATTTGCATTTCAATTTCGTTTGAAATCCCCGTTTCATAATCACGAGGCGTGTCCCGGTGGACCTCTGCTAAGTTGCGAGAGGTATCTGGATAGAGGCGGGGCCTAGCATGCGCTCTGCAGATGTGTTAATTATCGTTATTGACAACTCATGACCTCCAAAATTACATCTCAGTTGGCTGTCAGGGGACCTAAGTTCCCTCACCCCCTCCCCCCAAGTGGCCCGCATACCTTCGATATATAGAGCCACGTACTCTGGTGACCTTCACTTTGAGCGTCATGATAGAATACAACCTTCACCTAGAGGGAAGTCATCCGGGGCGAAGCCCCGGATATCATGGCATAACTAATGACATATCCATATAGGGAGAGATGTGAATGAGGTAAATATAGTAGTGACATCCAAAAGAAGCTAAAAAACCGAAGGATTACGTTTTTATGGCCCTTTTTGCCAAAAAGACTTTTATTTGAAAATTTCATGAGGAACTGAAGCAAAATTTCTTAAATAATCTTTCTCTAGACTCCGATTGAGCGTTGGAAGTTCATGAAAGCCGCTGGAGTTCAACAGAAACGAGAAAATGCGCTTAAATCTTGCGCAGAGAGTCGCTACTTAAATGCTGGTCTATCTCGTTATGGAGTGATTTTCAAGACCCGCGACGTTGTCAGTGCTCCTGGACGTCTCATGAGGATCACAACGATATATAATGTTACAGGGTTTCGTTATGATTCCGCGGAGATCAATGACCAGAGCCAAATGCCCCGCCGGCTCTGGTCTGTCTCCGCTGCTCGTCTTCGTCTCCGCAACTGGCGCGCTACCTCGCTACCCCAAAAGCGGGGCGCGGGGCATTTGGCTCTGGTACCCTTTTCTTCGTTGTTGGGAGCCCAATTTCGACAATCTATATATCATATTAGAGCTCTTGATCTCTATTTTCATGCTGACAACGTCGCAAGACTCCTCTTTATGATTTAAACGAGAAATATAGGAAAAACGGAGTTTTCGAAAACCTCTTGTTTTTTCTTCAGTTCAACTCTTTTCACTCGGTTTTTTTGTGTATTCGATAGGTCTCGTTTCTGTCTATGATATAGACAACGTCGCCGAGCTTACTTCTTTGCTTATGCCGGTTTTTTTGTGAAAGTTACCAAAAAGTGCGTTTTTCTTTATCTTGTTCTTTTTCAATGCTTTTGCAACGAATTTTCTCCAGCTTGGACGTTACTTGCTCAGAATGATGAGCGGAAGAATCCAGACAACGTCGCAGGATACGAAACGACCATGCGGGGGTGAAAATTCAAAGGACGCGTCAAAAATCAGATTGGCGTCGATGTGCAGCATAACTTTTCAGACATGTTTAACATGTTCAGTTCAGTTGTTGACAAGTTTGCCTTCTTTCAGTCTCCCAACTACCGCCACAGTTAACGCTTTTTTTTTTCAATTAGAAAAGAACTTTGTTCCTGTTGCCACCCAATTCAACCGGCAATTCTGAAGGCAAAAATGTGCTTAGGAAACCACCAAGATAAGGTTTTAAATTTGGTGATGTGTTAGCCTCTGTTTTATATGAATTTTTCAAGTTTCCTGGTTCAATTCGGATCTCTAAATTTCCATCTTTTTTTCTAAAACAACCTTCACTTTTTATAGGGGGCAAGAACCCAAACAACTATCACTTTCTAGGCTCTGTCTCTTGACTATCGAAGGTATGGTGGCCCGGATCTTACGGCAGGCTCGGGCGAGTGCGAGATGCATTAATGGTTTTTATTTTACAGGCTATTGATTTCATATCCACAACTTCCGTTATTGTAGGCCAAATTTTACTCATGCAAGGTAGAGACGCAGAGTCGTTGTGGGACCCTGCACTCATGACTGCGTGCGGTATGCGTGCTCCGGCCTTGCAGTTCGAAATTGATCTGTGGGCGGCGTTCGGGCCTACCGTAAGATTCGGATCACTTGGGGGTGGGGGTCGATCTGTAGACTTCGTAGACCCCCTTTCGCGCTGCAGACTTCTGTCGTCGCTTAGTCAGAGGGTCTACTGTTACAGTGATACCAGAGCCAGGTATCCTCCCCCCCCCAATCTGGTAGGACGCTGCCTTTAAGGAATGCCAGTTGCGTTTGAAGCGGGAAGAATTTGCGCGATGACTTGAAATTTTTTGTCGAAATTGTCTAGGAGTATTTTAGCAAACGATGTTCACAAACCACATCGGACAACTACAGATCATCGCTGCCTATGCTGTAAGCGCACGCCTAAGCCTGGTGTAAGCTGCTCGTAATTCCATGCTGATCTCCATTATGTCGGGTTCCACATCAAAGGGGGCGCGAACACGTTCCGATTCGAAGTGCCATGCGCAACAGTGCGCATAAGTGGACGTACAGACACACAAGGTCACTGTACTGTTTATCATCAACCTATGCCTAAACACAGTCAATCAGAGTACCAACTTGTTCTTCGGCGCTAAATAAACAGCATTCCTTTCCATGCTTTACTACAACCGTTAATCGTTGAGAATGAATTTTTTACAAATAAATTCTTTCTTTAACTTTTCTTTGCATTTTTCTCATTTTCTTTTTTTCCACTTTGCAGAAAACCAGCACTTTTCTCAGGTTTATTGTCATTGGAGCTATCCATGTAATGGCCTTGGATCCGATCGTGTAGTTTACGATGTAGACAATCTGGGTAATTTACGGTACCATGTTATAAAACTGTAATTTGAGTACAACTTTATAGCTGGGTATTAGCGCGACGATCTACTTATTTACTTATGACGTTGCATTTCTCAATAATAAGAAATTCAGCCAATCCAACAACTCTTTTTTCTCCTTTGCATCAGTCTTGCTAAATATTATTTTTCTTTGGTGTAGTTTTCGCTGAGAAACGGAACGAAAAAGATGACCTATACTTGTTTGGATGAAGTCGTACTCAAAGAGATTCAATGGAATGATAAAAATAGCATCAATAAATGATTTAACAATCTTACCTTCTTCCGAATCAGTTGTGCGGATCCTACAGAACATGTCAAAGATTTACGAGCAGTAATATAGCTTTAGTTTCATCGAAGCTGGACCGCAGTTATATATGTCAAATGGATATTTTATACATTTCCATACGTAAGAGGTAAATTGATCCAGAAGGAAACCCAGCTTTATGCCTTGAAATAACTCTTTAAGTAGCGTCTAGAGTTGACGTGTGCCTGCGCCGTGCCAGCGCCATTCCAGTGCGGTGCCGGGACCCACGTGGACGGCCTGTACTGATCAACTGACGTTCCGGTCCGGCGCTTGAACGTCGTTGACACGGAGCTGGAAGACTGCAATGACACGTAGTAAATGCAACTCAAGACATAGCGCTAAAACAGCTTGGTACTCCTATCTATAAAAATTGGAGTTCTGAGTTGTCGATGCAACGGAATATCATTCGACGGGGTTCGGGATCGTATTTTGGCCAAAAACCCGTGTAATTGAATCGTTCTTCTAGTAGAAACGAGATTTATGAGAATTATATGTACCGGGAAACCTGACCGTTGCTCCACTTTATTCTGACACCATGACGCCGCAAATGAAAAAGTCTTTGGCCTTATTCCTGGTCCTCTTCCGCTAATCCAGTGACTTTCCCAGATCGTGGACTCCAAAAAGTCAAAAGCGACCCTGTTCTCTTACAAACTGTGATTTATAGATGTTTAGGAAGAGCAATTTATTAGAAGTTCCGGTGTCAAGGTCACTAATTGACTAAAGGACCACCACGTACGCATTCTGGTTTGAATATCTGCTTTTCTGTAAATGGTTGCTTGACAGGGGTGGGGGTGATACACGATAATTACGCAAAATCTTGGGATTTTCCGCGGAATGAGCATACTTGTTTGACCGCTGCAACCTTATTTGCGTGTAACTTCCGTTCCGCCCCTTTGTGGCAAGTTCCCGCCCACTCTGCCATAAATTGCTGAAATTATAGATTCCAAAACATGTTCATATCTATTCCAAGCCTTCTCTTTTCCATTGTCATAGCCGGTTCCGGTTTTTGACAGTCCAGCATTAGGGATGAGGTAATTTTGCGCAGTAAAAGTCATGGGCCATCGAAATTGGTTACTATTGAAGGTCGTTATATCATGCATATTGCATATGGAGGTCGTTAGCATCGTCAATTGCGGGATGATTTCCAATGTAGGAGAAAAAAAAATTGTATGCAATGATATCACTGTTCATTTCTTTAGTTATTTGTTGCCTTTGTAATTGGATAGATATCTCTACAGTAATGAATTGGTCAGCTTTCCCGGATATGCTTTTCTTTGCTCATTTCACTCACAAAAAATTTTCAAAAATGGAAAGTCAAAAAGTCTATAAACTCAACATCTGATTTAAAGTTTGCATTTTTCCTGCTATAATAAACTCCTCTACATAATTTGTACTTTTGTAAAACACCTAACTTCAAATTTTCTTTTCCTTTTTTATACACATTTCCTCAAGCTTGATAGCACAGATGGAAGGAGAGGGAAGGGACGTTAAATTTATGTAGTTTTTTCGACAATAAACTCACCGATTTTAATATCTAAGCGGAGTTGTGGCAAATATAACTGATCAGCTTCAAATTTTTATAGCACTAGAAATTTTGATTTTTGCTATCACTACCGTACTTTTGCTGACTGTGGAGGCAAACTTTCATATGAGTTGTATATCATTAAACAGAGTTAGTTGCTTCATAAATATTTAAAATTTATAATTTTCTACCATGATTAGAAAAAGAATAAAAGAAACAATGTGAATTTCCCACTTAACAGTAGTCCTTGTCTCAGGAAAGAAAAAAACTTGAGCGGCTATCGGAAAAAATTTCACCCTGCAGGATCTTTAATCCCGCATCACCAGACACGAAAACTTTTACCAAGCTTATCTTTCACTTGAATGATTTCTATCTTTCCTGCTGATCAGCCGCCAAAGAATCCACATCTCATAAAACTTTTTACCGGCCATAATAACATCATCAGCTGAACTTACAGTCCAACGGACATCAAATCTCATGCATTTCACTTATCTAAGATTACATCATCAATCACTCGACGATCACCGTGGGTTCACGAACCGGTTCGGATTCCAGTACACCTCCAGCAATCGCATACATTGCGATTGCAATGAAACGCGATGCGAAAGCGCGCATGCGCGCGCGTGCGCACGCGCTTTCGAAAAAAAACGCAACGCAACGCAACTCAATCGGCGTTTCGTTAGCATCCAAGGAAAACTGACGTACCCAGAGAAAACGGCGCTACGTCCGGTCTCGATGTAATGAAAAAGTGATGGATGATTCCGGGCGCAGTTGCAGAAAGTGCCGAGTTTTATGTGGGAAAAGCGACTTTCTTACAGAAAAAAAAAGATTATTGGGTTCTCCCACTCCCTCCCCCCCCCCCCATCCGTCAAAATCTTGCTTTTTCACAAACTGAATCATTTCACAGTGCAAAAGAATAGCATCACTCAAAGAAAATTGCCGAAAATTCTGTCTATTGCATCATGCACTATGTATTTGACGTATTGTAAAATTACTGTAAGAAAATATACAGTAAATTTGTAACTGTACTACAAAAATATTCATAAATTAAATGAGTGCGCCTAGAGTTGGCCGCATGCCAAGACAATGCCGGAGCCGTGCCAGCGCCATTCCAGAACAGATCCCATTTGAAAACACCGCATACTCATGTGTCCTCGCTGGCATACCGAGGCATGCCGCTGACACGGCGCTGGCACGGTACTGACACTGATGCGACCCTGGCACTGGCACCAGAAAATGATGTGCTTTCTTTAGTTTTCTTTTTCTCAATCTTTATGAATTTTTCCAGCGAGCAATAATAAGAGTATTTTTAGCCCTGTCGATGGTTCTAGCAGTTTTTCGACTCATAAAACAAGTTCCCAAGGAACTATCCATGCAGAAGATGTTATACAAATTTGAATGCATTCATACTATAGAATCGAGGGGAAAACCAATTTTTTTTCTTTGCACAGCGAAACTTTCCTCAGAAATTTGCGGAGGAAAACTCTCAGCGTTCAGTGGCCGATTTCGCCGCGACTTTGACGCCGACTAGTGAAATTTTGTAGAATTTCCATTTCATTGGTTTGATTTAGCTACTTTTGGTTGTGATTCTTCAGTTAAGCTTTCTCTTTGATGATGGAGAAAACTCGTTCTTTAATGAAAAACCTGGAAAAAGTTTGGAGAGAAAGTGACACTGAACAAAGCGCGACCAAAAAGAATTATGTCTTTGTCATTTGAAACGGGGAAATTATAAAATGTAAGTTTTTGGCGTAGAAATAGTGATTTATGTTCGTGAACGATCAGATATTGAGAAAAATCAATATTTCGCCTATCTCTTAAATGCTAAATGCCATGAATGAGTTGGAAAAAGGAAAAGAATTTTTCCAAAGTAAGTGCGAGTGCGTTTGACCTTCAAATACTTGTTACTTCTTCTTCTGTTTCACCTTGAACAATCGTAGAACGGACGACCTTTGGCATTGCAAGTAATTGTGGTTTAAACTACTCGTACAGGTGTTCAAAAGTGCGTTGAAACGACTTTTTCCTTTTTCTCGCGCCTGCATTGAAATGACTTCCTCTTATAAACTTTGAACGATTGCCTTTCTTTTCCACTTTAGACCTTTCTTTCAGTTTATGTTTCTTGTCGAAGATTTTTCTACTTCCATTTCGATTGCTGATTGCTTCCATTCTTTCACCGTATAATATTGCGCAAAAGACTAGCAATCAAAATGATTTTTTCAATTTTTAGAACTTTAATTTAGCTATGCATATAATTTTTTTTGCAAAGAAGTAGCCAAACCCTTCCTCTTGTTTTCCGATGGCTGCAGATCTGCAAAATTTGGAAAATCTAAAAACGGATCCATTTAGAAAGTCTAACAGTTTTTTGGAGAGTATGTCTAAGGCCTTTACCCTTTCTGAGGAAATTATCGTTTTCCCCTTTCACCACTACGCGCTTTTTCTGAGTGCTAATAGACCACCGAAGTATTATTACATTTTTTGATCTGCGTTATGTCTTTATAACTATTTAAAATGAAAATTAAGAACTATAAAGTAGAGCTGAAAATTTCGAAATATATGTTTAAGAAGTAGGTCTACCACTCAAGTATGTTTACTGTATTTTCCGCCTATTGGCACATTTGATATATCTATACTTTTTTAGGTACTTCATTCTTGATTTTTGATTAGGAGTCATGCTCAAAATCGCTCTCAAAAAAAAAGTTCAAAAAAAGTGCTGTCGTTCTCGACAATGTTCGTTTATTTCAAAATGTTTCTATGCAAAAAGTATAGAGGACTTCAAAAGTGCTTCCATTTACAGAAAGCCTAATCAATTTTTGATACTCAATATATGACTGTGCAAAATAAGATTGTTGATAATTTACTACTCCTCATTCCACCTTCGCATATTTCTCATTATTTTTCTTCTGCAAGTGGAAGCCCAACCAACCAGAATTTCAAGCTGTGACGGAATGATGGTTACGCTTTGAACGAATATGTAGTACTCTTGCAAAGAAAACCATACATATCGATTAGGCTTTTTTACTGTATACTTTCAAAAGCTTTTGAACTAAACCGGTTTCTTCGTTGTCATGGCGCCTGCAGAACGAGCACCACCGTCGGTAGTTTCTCAATTGAGTCCCGAAAAACCAGAGGATGAGAAAGCGGATTGATGGGAGAGGATTTTGGGAGATGAAGAGATAAGATTGAGCTTTCTGTGGTGTTGATATCCATTAAAGTATACAGCTTATATGTAGCCGTAGATCGGTGGTTAAATGGGATAGCTTTTTGAAAAGATTTCCATTTTCAAAAATTTGCAAATTGATTCGCTGGTGCCATAAAACTGCTTGAAATGCTTATATGTTTTGGAGGTTATTTAGAGCACTGGCGGTCTCAGAACTTGTTTCGAGGGAAGTTATGGGATGAGGGAGGGGGGGGGGGGTAGAAGAAAATTGTTTTTTCAAGAACTTTATTGGAATGCTTCTCAAACTTTTTAACAGGTGAATTCTAAAATCTTAAAAAAGAGGAGACTTTTTCTTAGAAAATTCAACCTAAAATCCGAAAAAATGTCACTTATCCTATCATATTCTAGATAAGTCGCTTAGAAAGTTTTGTAACTCATTCAAAGCTCTTTCAATAAATTTACGATATATCTGGAGGGGAGGGTGATGGCTGGGATAGGCTGGCACCTTAAATTTACTCCACCCTTTACAAACATCCAACAAAACAAAACAAGCTTTTTTTGGGTAGACCTCCATTTTTTCTACGGAAAAAAGTCATCCTTTGATTCTTTGGAAACTTCTGCAGCTACTGGAGTCATTTGTTTAGGTACTCTTTTTTAGTTTTTGTATAAGTTGTTTGAAATCTATTTTATTTTCAAATAAAATAAAAAGAAACCAACCTAGATGGTTTGGTAGATTTATCACCGAATCACGAAAAAAATGATTGTTTACTGATCTTTTCGTTTATTGATATTTCAAATAAATTCATGTTTCAAACAGGAACTCACTTCTTCAGCTGCATCTCAATGTATAGATCGTACGTTCATTATGTCTTTATGGAAAAACTTCATTCTGTGTTCAAATGGCTTCCGTGCGCTGCCCTGGAAGTATTTATGAATAGCAATTAATCTTCATTGAAATGTTTCGAAGAATCCTAACTCGTTTCGTGGTTTTCGTAGAGAGAATGCAAGAAAAACCTCCGTATCATTTAGGCTTTATCATCTTGCGTAACCGCTTTCCGCTCTTGATTCAATTGTTGGGGTGGTTTTGTACCTTATGTCAGCCTGGGTTTGATAGGTTATATTGTCATAGGTAAGGATCCTGTTACTTACTTTCTTTCCGCTATGATTAGTTACCCACCAACCTCGAGCTAGGAATGCACGCTTCTTGAAGTCTCTAGATCATTCATTTAACTCTAGGAGTACTGTTTAGGGCTTATCTCCTTCTTCTACGTTCTTCCATAGTTTTTATGAACTTTCTACATCTCAACTTATCCGGGTTTGGGACTTTTGTTCAAAAGATCTGATCACGATGTGTGATTCTGAAGAATAAATTTATCCTTCTTTATTATCATACATAAAGTGAAAAGGTTTCTTTTCAACAACTGTAAGAAAGTGTGGGGAAGCAGTCTGATACAAATTACAAAGTCAAATTTATTGAAGGTTTGCCCTGTGCATTTTGGCAGACTCATCATTCGCTAACCTACTGAGTAAAAGTTTTCGAGACAGTGATTTTACCTCTAGGCTTTTAAAGAATTTGAGACATTTTTGGGATTCGCGCACAACGTGCAACTAGGAAATTGAGCGTGGTTCATTTCACAGAAAATAACCTACGATATATGTTGAAGATTCTTTTATTTATTTATTAGCTTCTTCTTTTATTTTTTCTTTTATTTCATTTTTCTTTTATTTCTTATAATTGCACGAAAACCACATATATCGTGATACCATGACCAGTGTGGATCATAAAACCATCGACATCCCCCTTTCGTTCGCTCCTTATCTGGTTTCTTGAATTCGTCTGAACTTGCTATATAATTATCAGGCGCTCATAAGCATACGCCACCTCTATAATTTGAAGAAAGTTTACAAATTATTTTCCAACCATCGCCGAGACTGATTTGCTTCAGTACGCGTTTAGCAGTAACGACCCAAAAGAATTCTTTTGGAGAGGAGGGGCACAGAATTTTTTATTGAATGGAGGGGCGTGGCGTAGCCAACCTTTGCCTAGAATATTTTTGGATGCGAAATTTTTGAGTGCTCCATTCCAAAGTTCAAGGCCATGTCTTCGAAGTATTTTTTCCAATGCTGTTTTGAATTTTAGAAGTTTTGAAAGTTTCAATTATTTGCGAGTGAAAGCTAGTCAGTCACACAACTTCGTTACTCATACAGGTTACTCCCGAAAAATGCGACCAAAGGGAGGGGCTTCTTCTGTCTGCCAGTGATAGGTAGTTATGGGTAGTATCACTCCATTTTTATCGAGTAAATATGATTCAAATTATCACGTGGTTAGAATGATGAGAATGATGACCAGGGGCCATTTGGTCGACATAGTGCTTTCCAGCGCATTCACATAGTGGGTATAAGTTCTCCATATAAGGAGATTCGAGATTAATCTCGCACTAAGAGTCACTGTCAACAGTTTGATTCGATTGACGTGATGGTGTGAAATGAAGAATGCGTTAGCATCACACTAAAAGAATCAGATGTTAAGAAGTCAACCCTTCTGGAAATCAAACCGGTGTCACCGTATGAGTCTTTGCTTCGTCAAACAATCATTCTTTGATGCAAATGCATTTCGCCAGGTTAGAGCAAAAAAGAAAAGAAGATTTGAGAGTGATTCAGGGCTGGGAAACTTTCACGCTTGAAGAAAAATTTTATGATTTGACTTTCACGCAAAAATTACGAATGGCAAGAAATCGGCAGATGGTCACGCTAATAAAAACAATTTTTGCACTTTTAATGGTATTTCAATTCTGACCGTGACGGCTGCGGCACACCTGCAAAACTCGTCCTTGCGCCATGACTCACTTCACTTTTAGGCAATAATTCACCTTTCGCCTTCTCCTCGGCTTTCCCAGGAGATTCTGGACTTTCTTCTGCTGTTTTTGCTATTTCCATCACGGTTTTCCTATTGAGTAACTCGGACTGGTTCGCGGCATAACGCAATAAGTGGCGCAACAACTGTGATGATCGCGGCGATCCACCTGGGAAAATCCCATGGTGGAAGACGAAGATGAGGGGGGGGGGAGGTGGAGGGAACGGCGGTTTGCTTCGACGACGACATTGAAGACGAACGAACGAGTTCTGTCCTCGTCATCGTCAACGAGCCGCCCAATCACCCATACCTGTGTGTTCTGGCGATGCGCAAGAGGATTCGACGCCTAACAGCCTTGCCGGACAACTGCCACTTTTTTGTGGCGGAGTTATAGCTGGATTGGCTAGCTTTGGACCTCTTTCAAATACGATTTTATGGCATTTATCGTCGTCTTCACCATTTTGATCTTGATCTTAATCGCAACTACTGATGACTATGCTGCTTAAAGCGGATTACTGGAAACTTAAGGTACCGTGATTCTAGTCTGCTTATGTCGACACTTAGCTTAACTCGATGAGGATATCGAAGACTATTTTATGAGAATATTTCGCGATAAAAGTCAGATTTGAAGTATAGGATGGTAGGTTTGCAAGAATCGATCTTAATAAAAATTTACAATGATTTTACATCAAGGTACGTAACGACGATTGTAGGAGCATTTTGGGGTTATGCTTCAATAAGCGTAAGCTTTACTGTTCATTATTTAAGATTGACAAAGATGGCGTTTTAGTTTTTCTGTATTTTTCCAAGGTTTGATATTTATTATCTTTCGAGTTTTTGTCTTTTCATTGAAAAAAACTACTTTGAAATTCTGCTAGTTTTTTTTTTGGGTACGCTACGTCATAAATGTCATTGTTTTTCCGTTTTTTTATGACACTAGAGGGGGGGGAGGGAGGGACAAGGGTTGGCTGGTTTTTATTCTGTTCATTCTTCTCCACAGTCAGCATAATCTTACAAGGTCAGATCCTTCAGTGAACTATATAGTAAGCCACACCTTTTGTTTACGCAGTTTTTTTATAAAACTCACCCCCTTAATTTTTCCTTTTTTTTTCTCTCTTTAGTTCAGGTAATCAAGCATATTTTATTACTTTCACTTTTTCTCATGCATTTTATCAATCTTGAATTTTTCTACTATTCACTGACCTAGCGCCAATATACAGGGTGTCCCAAAAAATGTATCCACTGTTTGATTGTTAATAACTCTCTTATTATGATGTCTTTCGAGAAACAGTAAGCGTTGTTTTGTAGAGCTGGCTTCAGCTTAGATTTATAGAGTGAGCTCAGCTAGATAGTATAGAGTGAATCACTGACCGCTCTTCATTATTGTAGGAGTACGGTAGAACTTGGAACATATGATGTCACTGTGGAAAAAGCTGCCAGTTCAAAAAGTTTTGAAAAGATGTGAAAACTTGTTAGGGTTTTTAGGGAAGCTGAGTTCATACTCAACTATTCTCAAGATTGCGAAGCTTTCTAAACGGTGTAACCGCACTTTTTAGGAACATTGAAAAATGGCCGCTACCTCTTACCTGGTATAACTCTTCAATGAAGCATCATAATAAGTTGGGAACTTTACAGTTGGAATCAGCAACTCTATTTGGCCTAGTGTAGAAGTTTTCAGGCTGTTTTGTTTCCTTTCTGAGGCAAAATATGGCCTTTCATGGCCCAAAACCCTCTTTCAAGTTTCTACCGTAGACCTACAGTAACGGAGAAAGATGGACGATTCGCTCTATACTGTAAATCTAAGTTGAAGCCAGCTCTACAAAAAGGCGCTTACCGTTTCTCGAAAAACCTCATAATAAGAGAGTTATTAACAATCAAACAGTGGATACATTTTTTGGGACACCCTGTATATGAAAAATTTTCAATTGAACACTGATTTAGTTACATAATCAAAGATATTTCAGCAGGAAAAATGCTAAACTCAATAATTATCTTGCTACTAGAATTATCTGGGTATTCCAAGTTCAAAAAAATCACTAGCGAAGAGTGAAATCTTCTCCAACTGCACTAGCCTTAACCGTCCGTATCTTCTAAGTAGCCGTGGCGATGTTGCTTTTCCAATAAACTTGTAGTCTCATCGAAACTCGTCCAATTAATGTTGCGCCATCACTTATTTTCATCGCCGTGCACAGTCCAATGGTTATTTGATTCGGTTACGTTCATACTTACGCTAGTAATTACTGTATAACTGTACGACTAGGAGTTATCGTAAATTGAAATGATTTTGTAAATTTGTGCTTTTATATCGTTGAAAATGTCATTGAAAATCTCCTCCTCGTTACCTTCATCGTACTATCTTACACTTCTTCATTCTTCATTAACTTTCGCAGTTTTTGGAGTACAACCTGATTTTTTTCTGTAGCTGAGCATTTCGGCTTTTTGTCAAGACATAGAAAAATTCAAGAATGCAATCTTTCTTATTTTCAACCAATAATTTTTACCGTAGAGTTGGGAGATTAATATTCCGAGATTAATATTCTAAACAAAATCAATATACATAAGCAAAAACTTCTTTTTTTACTACTGTCGTGTCCTTCAGTCCTTGATTGGGTGATATTCCTAGTCATGGAAAACTGGCGACAAATTGAACACCTCTCATTCTTTCCAACACTTCGAAACACTTCTTACGTTTCAATAATTGATTTACTTCCCTAGTTTTACCACATTCCATACGTGCTGTAGAGACGGTCAAGCAATAAGCAAGTAGTAGGATGGTGAGTTAGTCGTGCGCAAATTTGCGTAAATTTCCAGAAAATTCTGCTTTATGGCACGGGCAATGCTTCTTTCTCGAGAGACATGCGAATGTCCATAGCTTGAATGTTTTCGGTTCATAAAACGGATAAGACGGCTTGATTGGAAGTAAACCATCATCTCGCAGAAGCAGAAAGATATTATTCACGAACTAGGCTAGCTTGACTTATTTGAGAGAAGTTTTAAATTTCAAAATTTATTCGCTTTTGCGATTGAAGATTAAATCACGAAGTCATTTTTTCCATATTTCACACCCATTCTCATTGGTGTAACTGTAACTGTTTCTAAGAAAGTGAAACGTAAACAGGACTACAGAACTTCCCATAGCCACTTTAGTTTTCTGGGAAAACACTCAAACGACAACACTTAGCAGTTGGGAACAAAGTGTGTGCTTTCGCGTGTTGTCCTAAGGCAAGTAAGCGCAGTGTTCTCTGTTTCTCCTTCCCAATCCCCTCCCCTTCCCCCCCCCCCCACAGCGCCGTCGCTCCATACCGGTTATAATGCCGTAAAGACGGGATAGTGATGGCATTGATGCCGCAATCAGCGATGCAACCACGCCCTTGTGCGTGCAGCGCGAAATCGCGCGAAAATGCGCGCGGCAGGAGGAGGTTTGAGAAGGGGGTGCTGGAAACTTGGTGGTAATGCGAGTAGGAGTCGAATCGTTTATTTTATGGGTTTATCTTACTTGATTCGGGAGCAGAAGGGTCTCATTGCTTGGCATGGGCATTGACAAGGTGCGATATTGGCTTTTGTCCTTGAATTAGGCAAAGATCGTGAATGTTACATTAGTACCGTCATATCCCACTAGCCTGGCTGCAATCTACCATCAGCGTATCACAGTTATCCCCAGCATCCCCCATCCCCACCATCCCCACCATCCTCACCATCCACACCATCCACACCATCCACACCATCCACTCCATCCACACCATCCTCACCATCCACACCATCCACACCATCCACACCATCCACACCATCCACACCATCCACACCATCCCATCCATACCATCCACACCATCCACACCATCCACACCATCCACGCCATGCCTACTATCCCTACCATCAGCACCAACAACACCATTCCTATCACCACATCTCCACACCACTCCTACATCCCTGCCATCAACACCATCTCCACCCCACCATCCCCACCATCAACACCATCAACACCATCATCACCTTGGACTTCTGGAGCGCTATCCACCCTGATTCAGGGTAGAGGCAGAAGGATCGCATCGCATCGCACCGCGATTTTCCATATTGCGATGCGATGCCATCTTTTGCCCCATGAAGCAGGTACGGATCATGGATGTCTATATCAATGCCGCCATCTCCCAACCAGCCTGACTGCAGTCTGCCGCCGTCACCACCACCATCACCACCATCACCCACCTTATCCCCCGCAATCAGTCGCGCCAATATCCTGTCTTGGGACCCGACCAGTCGCAAACCTGGAAAGACCTCTGCGCTCTGCTACGTCCATTCTACGATATCCGCATTTCAATGGGTGCAGCGTTTTCGTTCTTCCTATACCGTTTCTCCCGATGTCGTTGTCACCTTCGCTATTTGCAAGAATTCTCGATGTTCATTTTAGCCTATTGAACAGTTCCGAGCCCTTCAACACTTTCAGTTAAACCGTTATTGATTTTCACTTTGATTTCAATGGAGATTTTATACGTGTAAACTTTCTTTTCTTGCCTTTTTTAGGTTTACATCTGTTTTAAAGTGTCGGGTTTGAAAGCAAAACTATTCGCTAATTCGTACCTTTTGAAGCTCGAAATTTCCAGTTCCATACAGCCTTCGTTCTCCTACCTCCTCGATTGTAAAAAACTTGAAGTAAGGAGTTTAAAACGTTGGTTTTCCAAACTTGAGGGCGTTTTTATTCAGCCGAGCAGTATAGAAGCAAGAAACGGTCCTCTTTTTATTGGTCAACTTCGCATTTTCTTCCATTTCTGAGCTCTTACAAACTCGTTTCTTTCTTTCTCGAACTTCATATATGTTCAGCATGACCGCTTAAGTAAATTTCATTTTTCCTATATTCAGAACCAAAATACATCTTCATTACATTCTTGAAAACTAGATAATGCCATTTAGCCGAGTGTGGACTAGTTGATGGAAATTAATATTAATAGTAATTTCGCGAGTATACTCATCGGAAATGGTAATCTTTATATACACTTACGATGGAGCTGGGTTTTCCTTGGATTGAATTGATTCATTCCCGTTAGCTTTTACACAAGAAACCTAGTGTGCCTAGATTTGAATGGATAAGACTTTGACTCGAATTTCTCTCTTATTTTGTGCAATTGCAATTTTTTAGCTAGACACCATCAATGTGTGTGGTATTTTTCTCTCACAGCCACATCTTTGCTCTACATATAGATTACAAGTTCCTATAAATGCAGCATTTTATAACTGCATCTGTTGTATTGATGCTAGTTTGTCCATGAATCAAGAACAGGCTAATATATTCGGAATGGTTATATGTAGGTCTACCCCTCTCTAATCACATCCACTCATGCAACATTATGAACATGCTTGAAACTCTTATGGCTCTTGAAGGAGGTTCACATACGGCTTTTTTAGGGATTCTTGAAGATTGAGGATGCTATTGAGTATCGATTGAGATGCAGAAAATTATTCGTAGTTGGTCGTGAATTTCTAAATGTTATTGCCCCTGTAAAAATACAATATCTTTTGCAAATAGAGTTATTTCTTGCCTCTTTAAAATGGAGTTCTTCATTTCTAAGTTTACTCAATCCATCAATATGCGCATCTCTATTCAAACCAAATTTTTTATTTTTAATTGAAAGAATCCTCTAATCATTAGCTCCCAGGTTGTAAAGGACATATGTGTAAGTAGATCAAATTTTTATCTCAAAATCAATAATCATTTACTCTTGTGTCGGTTAACATGATTTTCTTCAACCGGGACTGTTACGGCAACGCTACACCAATCTTGCGCCAACCGAATGATTTGTTGAGTTGGTACCTGTTCCAAAGAATTTCTCGAAGAATTTTTCCAAAGAAGAAAGGAAAACGTTGTTTAAAGGCTATACCTTTACCATATCGATCCATTCAAAGCGATGATGCGTAAAGCGTTTTCATAGAAGGGAACTTGTTGTGTGTGTTAAGAAAAACTTCTCTCGCTAATGGGGCGCTCTTCTTACTTTGCATCTGCATAGTGGTTACGTCGCGCTTATACTTCTCTTACCGTCACTTTCTGTGGTTTAACCAGTTTTCACTCTTTCTCTCTTGCTAGATCTAGACAAAGCTTTACGTTTTACTTCCTTTTACGTCTTAGTGCTCTTTCAGTTACAGTACTCCAGATTACGGTACCAATAGCATTGGTCAATATTCTACAGTAAATGTGACCTTCCTTTGGCTAGTCACCCACTGTAGATCATTGACCCAATGCTACTGGTACTGTAGTTTTGGTTAATTTTCTCGCGCCCTTGCTTATCTATGTGTCAATCTTCGCGCATTTTCTCTCTTCATTACGGGAGAGAGAGTGAACCGCACCCAATACTATTTTTTGACCTTCGTATTTTACTGTAGGAAAACAATCTCCTGACGCCTAGCTGTCCTACTTTATCATCTTTATCTAATTTTGGAATTTTTTTTGTGTTTGAGCAGTAACATGACATTGTGTGATTTAAAGGAATCCAAAGGGTGCCTCATGGGGCTTGTTTTCATTACAGTTTTTGTCCATTACGGAGGCCTCGCTTAGAACATACTAGACATACTAGACTGATACTTTTCTTTTCTACTAAAAGTCGACATTATCTGTTTGGTCGTACTTTCGAAATAATATGAACCTATTTTTGCTTAATGTTAGCTGAATTTACTTTCTTTGATTTTCTTCGTCTTTTGGCACTATGCAAACAATTATGATAAAATGTCAGGCTATGTACTGTAGAAGCATGGCTTTGTGTTAGTCTTACAACTTGTCGATATGGCACATGGAAACTTTGTTTTGCTGTTTTTAGTGTTTTAAGGTTATTTATGACCTGAAGGATTTCCGAATCGTTTCCGGAGAATCTGCTTTACATATCCTATGAACTTTTTGTACGTCGTTACTGTAGCAAGCAGCAAATGGTGTAGCAAATGTCAGTTCACATTTAGCATTAATTAGTTTTTTAATGAGCTTTAGTTTGTAGTCCGCTAACTTCTATCGTGCATTATCTTGTTATCGGAAGTATCCGTGTCTAACAGTAACCCTACAGTATTTTGAACTACATATAATGAGGTTAATCAACTTTGTGTAGTCATGAGCCCTTAGTTACTCTCAAAACTGAACTTTCCAACAGGGTAGCTATCACTATATTTTTGCTAGACAAATGGGCCTATTTTTTATGAAGCAGTTACTTTCAAATTGTAGTACAGGTGCACTTCGGCATAGTGAAATTACGAATTTCTCATTCTCAATGCTGAATTTTCCGGTCATAGCTTTCAAATCGGATTTTAAGCGATAGGTGAGAATTCTATTTACAAAAAGGTTTTGGTGTGATCGAAGCCTGTGATAAGAGCATCGAAAAAAAAAGTTAAATTTTTATTGATTTTGTTAATTGGTCCATCAATTTTCAATATGCCAAATGTTTACCATTGGCTAGGTGTGAGGCCTGTTCTGGAGAATTCTTATCATAGCTATGCAATTAGTTTCTTTATCAATTCGAACGACACGAATGCCTGCAAACCAAAGCATCCGGCTTTCCTCCAGCTGAGAAATCCACGGGGTTTGAAGAAATATGCACAAGAACCCGTTCGTCGTTGAATATTTCACACATGAACGATGTGTGAGAGGGATCACCCCGGAGCTAAGGGAGAACCAGTTCAGAGACCTACTGGTACTAGGTGCGATACCGTTGTCAATGTTGCGTGAATAATCGGCCTAGCAAAGTTACTAGCACTTCTTCTAACTGTAATCACATAAATTTTATTGCGCTATGCGGGTTTTCGCTCTTGGAAAACTAGACACAATTCACATACAGCCACGAGTTTTTCCCCTTTGAACGAGAAAATTGTCGCAGTGACGTTTTATCGGAATAGAAATGTGCTTGTGAAAGAGGATCAAAGGGAGAATAGGCTGTAGCGATCATTAGAAAAGCGTCAAGTCTTGGTGATGAATCGTATAGTAAGAAAATGATCTTTCTGTATTTTAGTCTTTCTTTACTCTTTCTGCTTTTTTTCTTGCTCTTTCCTTTTCTTGCACCCCCAATAACCCTCCAAAATAGTTTTAGAACAGAAAAAACTGGAAAAAAGGGGTGTAGGACGTTTCGCACGACCGTACTGCTTTCCACACAGGACCACCGCCGCGCGCGACACACCCTGCGGCTGCTTTTGCCTGAGCAAAACAAGGGGAGGAAAGATTTGCGGGGTGCATTACATGTTAAGACAAGTCAAAATCAGGGAGACGCTGGAGACCGTCCGTGCGAAAAGACCGTCTCCCGAGGAAAATTTTATATCTCTTCCAGTTTTCGCGGAAATGCTAACCACACTATATTTTGGATGTGAGGAGAATTTTCTCCACTGTTTTACTTCCTTATTTTCTTTTCCATTTTTTTTAGTTCGGCATTCTTTTTTTCTCAGAATTCGTATTTGAAAAGTGGATAACCGCATCTCGCAGAGGAGAAGTCAGTCTGCTAAGAGATTTCCCTCTGATTGAATTGATTGACTTTTCCTTTTTTTTTCTACCCCCCTCCCCCCTTTCCCTCAACTCCTTACACTGTTACTGCGGTACTAGGCAATCTAGCTAGCAACCTGTTCTATTACTGTTTATATACTGTTGACTTTTGAGTGTGATTATTGATTATCTTATTTACTGTTTTAAATTCGAATGCGTCAGCTTTTGGTGACCCTTACATTCATTTTGGTTTTACATGTTCGTTTCAGCATTGGGTTCCTCCTTTTTATGAACACTATTTATTTAGTTTGAAAATAGGTTACGCTTCTTTTGCTGACATCACACTCTTCAAAAAATATCAGTTGTATATCCTAATTGGAGTTTGTCTGATCTCCCCCTCAAGGAAAACTCCTCCCCTTTGGGCAAACTCCGCCCACATTCACTTTCAGAGAAAAGGCTGCTACTGCCTTTTCCTTTAACAACCAATTATCGTATTTGAATTGCACACTGCTCTAAAAGTTTCCCTCTCTAATCTCTTTCCCGAAGAAAGCTCCGCCTCTTAGCCAAACTCCGCCTACATAATGATAGCAATGACGCTGTTCCGCATTATGCTTCGTATTCAAAATCAACCTAATATTTTCCTATTTTTCTCTGCAATATGGCTCTCTCTTTCCTTTTTCCTCGACTTGCTCTACAAACACTTTTTTATTCATCACTGAAGAATAGCTAGTTTCATTATTCAAGGCTTTGTTCTAAACTTGTCCCATTCACTTGCGATCAAACTGATCGAGGCGCACACATTCGGCACTTATATGCATTTCTTTGCTGCCCCTGAAAAACCCACGCGCCCCATTCCAGGAGCGGACGAGTTTGCCAGAAATGTGCGATCCGATTCCATGTAAAAGCAATCACGATAAGCTGTCTAGCGGCTTGTTCTGTAGATATGTCGCTCAACTTCGGCTATGCTGGTATCGTCGCCAGTGATTGCGCGCATCGTCGATTATCCGCTGATGGTTTGTGCGCTTGCGCCATCGCTTTGGCTATCAGCCACCCGAGTCTCTTCTTTGCCCTATTCCAGTTCTTTGCGTTATGTCGTTGTGTATGTGATGCTAACAAAAGAGATTCACGCACATAAGCTTCTTCCATGGTCGTGTTTTGTCGGTCGGCGTGACATTGGTGTTCAGGCGCGATAGGCGGTGATGACGGGATGGCGCGACATTGGCGGCACCCTCGTCATCGACACCATTTTACATACTCGATTCCACTGCACTTTCACGTCTGGTTTTTTACCGTTTAGCACTCAATTTCACTTCGACTAATCGTTCAGCTTGCGTGCTACCGTAACATAGCACTGTGCATTCGGTAGATCAAATTGATCGCGGCTATAATTCGTCAAGTAATGCGCGACCAATTATGGCTGGTTTTCTCATTTTTTTATTCTGTCAAAAACATTGAAATTATCAATGACCTTGCTAACTAATCAGTGGATAAATAAAGCTGGGAGAGTGTCCAATGCACGAAATCTCGTTCCCAATTCAAACATCTGCAAAAAACTCCTACCCGATGTACGATGTTGTTACCGTAATATTCAAGCGCAAGCGCAGCACACGTAGCCTCAATAGCTAAATGGTTCCGTTTAGCCTAGCTCAGAAAATTGGCTCAAAGCCAAAATACTGTTGTTACCGTAGTCCTGCCGTAAGGAATGTACAAGATTATCTCCACTGTAATCCCAATAAACAAATCAGAAGCTTTCAAATGAATTTTGTTATTTGTCAAATCAAGAACTTTATTTGTACGTGAATCGTAAAGTCTTTACCAGCAGTTATTCTTATCTCCTTTCTCATTTCATTTTTATCTTTGACATTTTGAACTTTTAGCCAAATTTTTTTGTCATTTTTAAGTACTTCTTGCTCAGAATCAATTATGTATAGAGAAAATGCATATCCATTTATGATGTTGCAATGAAGGGCAAACAAATTTCACTTGACGAACACAGCAAAGTTGTTTGACAGTTATTAGGAATTCACTGATAGCCTGAATTTTTTGCAACATTTTACGGAATACCAGATCTCTTAACATTTTTGCAATTGTCCTGTGTTGCTTAAAGGCGATGTTCAGGCAAATTTTTGATCCAGTCAAAAAAATGGCATCAAGTGAGGCCATTGAGCATTTAAACCACAGTTTGGGGGACAGTGAAAAGCACACAATCTCTAGTTTGAAAAAAAAGTTCTACTCGATGATCTCCGTTTAATTATCCGCTACTCTGTAGTCTTCTACACTTTAGCTAAAACGAGTTAAAATTCTGCATTCTCATAGAGCTGGATTTTCTAGGGAAGGTGTTTTCTGTGATTCGATTTTGCCCTAATGTTAGAATTCACCCCCCATTTCGTTTAAAATTTCAACTTCTCGTTTTTTATGGGCAAGGAGATGAATCTCAAAGATGACGTTCTGGCTTTTACATCAATAGTTCGCTTTGTGGGTTTTCAAGGGACTTCAGCATAAGTAGTGTGTAAGAATCAGTTTTGGCTATAAATCCACAAAACTGATTCCGAGTCTTCAAAAGACATTGGCGCCGACAGCGGCATCATTCAAAGAGGGAATCGTTTCGTTGCGGTTATAGCTTGTCGTTCACTTATAAGCGCAATAGTTTTGCTTTGGAAATAGATGCTCAAACCTGCCTGATGCGCTATTCGCTGATCCTTGCTTTGAAGAAAGATTCGGCACAGCTTATATGCTATTGTATCGACTTGCATAGTTTGGATACATAAGTTTATCGAACTGTGATTGAAAAAGGAAAGAGTAAAATCTCGCAGGATTGGTCCCTTACTTTAAGTAGTGCTACGTAAATTCAAATATAGGCTCTTGCATGTCGAAGGCGCAATATCTTCGGACGCGAACGCGGCTTTATTAGCCGCAGAGCGCATGAGGCGCAGAACTTACCACACTGAGGACATGCACGCGTCGCGTTCGCGCACACTCAACTAATACTGCTTTTGCGCCTTCGTCATGCACTAGCCTTTATGTGTATTTTTATGTGAATACTGATTGGAAGGCCTTGATCAAGCCCTTGTCAAAGCGGCAGCTCATAGCGGTTATTCGTGACCTAAAAAAGTCAACTCTGAACTCTCGCCTGCCAGTAATCTTCCGTTAAGTATTTCGGTTTGGGCGAGACTTCAGAGCCAACAGCAGGTTGGTTGGCTAGTCAAAGATAAGAATTAGGTTATCTTTAGATGAATTGAAGCATGATGCACAGCAGCAAATAGAAAGTGAATTCTTTCCTCGGCGATTTTCTTCAGCTGCATAGAAAGAAAGCCTGCTCTACTGCAAAAGTCTGACCTAAAATTAGTGCATACGATGATGCTACAGGAGAACTTCATTTCCAGCAAGTATTACATCAACGGGAAAGCCACAACCAATTTGTTTTCTCTCTCCCCCCCCCCCCTCCCCCATCCCACCCCTGCACCCTCTGCTACTTCGTTTGCAGCGGCAGCTACAGTATCCCACTGTCTCTGTGCTGCCGCCCGCCATGATAATGTCTATTCTGCAAAATCGCGTCATTACCATTCCAGTGCTCGCAACTGAATGCTAACGTGAGCCTTCTTAACTGTACTTATGCGCCATTCTAATGAGCGATGTTTCCAGTTCCTTGAGTCATCGTAGGGTGCGGCCATCATTGCAGGCCCGAAGAAGTGCAATGGGTGATTCATGCAATCACTCAAGTATGTGGATACTGTAAGACTTATGAGAATTAGTCATAATGTTACAGCATTGACTTATTGCTGTAATAAACCCATAAAGGAGTATGAACACACCCATAGATAAGAATTTGTTGGGTAGTAAACGTCTCCACGCAAGCTCCGCCCACACGGACAACTGAAACAAATCATGCATCGCAAGATCATTTTAACTTATACCAGCTGCCCGAATAGGCAGAACAGAATCCCAAATTGCACTTTTCACTTCTGGAAAAGCGGTTTATTGATATCTTTCAAGGCTGCAAAGTACAATCTTGGGCCTAGCTCATCTAGGAGAACCGAGAGCAGTGGCTTGCCCGATCAGGCGGATTACTCGCCCGATCAGGCAGATCTCATCGGTGACAAATGTCCTCCGTCAGAAGTTCAGATGATTTATAGTTATAAGAGCACCTATATGAGATGTGCAGAAATCCTCTCCAACGCCCCATTATAAACTCACTGGGAATGCAAAGGGGTAAAGGATGTAATATCGGCAGTTAGCTTCGCTCACGCAGACATCTGCCACAAGTCATGCATCTCGAGACACTTTAGTTTGTACCAGTTGCCCGATCGGGCTTTTCCCGTCATTCAGATAACATACTCTACCCAAATCCAAGTTAATTTGAACTTTCAATAGCAAAGATATGCAGAATCCCCTACCAAGAATTGCGCCAGAAGATTTTCAAGAACTAACAATCTTCAAGGTGACAGTTCTTATGATTAGAGCACATTTTCCGGCAAGTTGATCATTCAGGTCATTGCCTTCTATGTTGTATACATAGGATGACTTGAAGAAATATGATGCATTTCCTTCAATCTTTAGAAATCCAAAACTGCTTGCTAATTTTTCTATAAAAGTGCTCAAGATCTTTCCAAACAATTTCTGCTATCTTGAGACAATGTCATGCAAAGACTGCACTTTTCTCTCAAGAATATGATCAAGTGCAAAAAAAAAGTTAGTTCGGTAGGCAGGCCATCACTTCATCATTGATGGAGCTATTATTATGTAAAGATGAGCGATGTATGGGTGTGTCTCAACCTATCGTTTGGGAAAACATAGTCTATGATTTTACTAGTTCATCAGCAGTCTTCGCCTTGATATATAGGACAAACTTCCTTTCTTTCAGTTCATTCACCTCTCACTACGTACAAATTCGTGCACTTAACCTGCACCTAATGTGATGGGTACTTAGCTACTTGCAAAACTTCATGAAGTACTCGTTCCTAGTTTTGAACATTCGTCACTTATGATGCCCCATTGGATGTGAGCACTTAATTTCAATATAAGATTAGTTTCTATCATTTTCCGCAATCAAATTTATTCGTTCGCCTTGCACTGCAGATTACATCTCTTGTCTTCTAAAACAAAGAGTATCACAGTGAGTATATATTTATTTATTAACTAATACAAAAGTGCATCAAAAAAGAAAAGAAAAAGAGAACTCGAACAATTACCATATCAGGTAATCTCAAAACTCAAAAATTGTGAAATGGAAAGACGAAAACAAAATTAAACAAAACGGATAATATAGCCGTCAAATTTGGATGCTATAGTTCCATTTCATCTAAGATAGTTTGGTAGTATCAAAACTGAGAACTTTTTTTTGAATGATGGTTCCATCTGAGTCCCTTTTGACTGTTGCCTAGACTTTTTGACTAGTCGATGGTGCACTTTTGGTGCGATAATAAATAAAACAATTAGGGTAAAAAGTACAAGAGTGCTATGCATTAGAATTTTTTCGGTTTTCATGAGAATCAGGCTTGTGAAAAGATCCGTTATTTGTTTATTTATTTATCATTATTTCCTTCCAGATTTTCGAAGTGGATGGCTTGGTTTTTCGTAGGATGTAGCATCTTAAGTGGTTTTTAGTCGACCGGGAATGCTGTCTTATTTGGCGATTTCCGCTCGAATTAGCCGTCAAAAAATTAGCGTTGAGGTTGTGCGTAATTTTACGTAATTAATCGTTCTTGCACTTGGAAGTGGAAGCTAGATTTTGCGCACCGAACACGTGTTTCATTCCCCTCTTAGACTATTCTGATTATCGTTTGTTGAATTGAGATTTTGCCGTTAATTCTCAAGAGATGTTTACGATTTTTCAAGCAAAGAGTTAATTCAAACTAACCTCCGGTTCAACTGGCTCGGCGGCTTGAAGGCGGGGCATTGTGACCTAATTGAGGCAGCTCCCACCCGCGACGCACCTGCATCTCTCTCGCGCACGTGCTCTCTGATCATTATATAGCCTTAACTAGTTCACGAAGCCCCGCCTTCCAGCCGCTTAGCCAGTTGAATCAAAGGGTATTCGCTGTATGAAAAACTATTAGGTTGTCCCGAAAGTTTTGTCCGTTTTTTCGACCTATCATAAAAACGCGTGGAACGAAGATAGGAAAACGCTCTAAGCACTACCCGACGCATCTTTTCCTCCTCTTTCTAGCTGTCATGCTTCCATGCCGATTAATCTTTTGTTCACTGAGACAAACGCCGAATTTCGAACCCATGGTTTTTACTATGTCCAAGTTTGGCAATTTTTTACAATCTTTACTTTTGACTTTCGGAAAAGCTTTGGCAACAGTTAGATAGAGCAAACAAAGGGCAATATAATGCAATTTTGCGGCATCTATAGCCAGCCTTGAAAATTTTTTAGAATTATTATTCTGATGCTATCAATTTCCACTTTTGGTGATGCCAAAAGCCAGAGATCATGAAACGGCACACAACTAAGGTGTTATTCGATGCAGCTTTTCCTCATCTTTCCAGTGAGTGTATTTCCTCTCCAATTTGCGGGGTCTTGGCGATAAAATCTTCATAATTCTTGAATTTGACCCCACCCCAACGTGTACACGTAAAATGCAAAATCTTATATTTCGAAGCGGTAAGCGCTCATTTGCTTCGTAAAAATAGTGAATAATCGTAATCGGTTTTGAAAGCTTCAAAATTCGATGATTTGTTAGTGTTCGAGGCGTTTCTGTATTTTAGAACTTCGCAAAAGTGAAGACTTTTGAAAAAATTATCTTTAAAAATATTGAAAAGCCAGCTAGATATGCCAAATAATTGCGTTGAATTGCCCTTTGCTTACTCTATCTGAGGGCTATCAAAGGTCTTCCAAAAGTTGAAAATCAAGATTGTGAAAAATTGTCAAACTTGGACATAGTAAGAACCATGGGTTCGAAATTTTGGCGTTTATCTCTGTGAGCAAAAAATTAATCGGCATGAAATCATGACAGTTAGAAAGAGGAGGAAAAGATGCGTCGGGTAGTGCTTAGAGCGTTTTCCTATCTTCGTTCCACGCGTTTTTATGATAGGTTGAAAAAACGGACAAAACTTTCGGGAAACCTAATATTACAACATCTTCAGAATGATAGACGATATTTTTGAAGATCCTAATAATTCTATATTTATTTTCACTTTCACTCGGTTTTCGCATGCAACTTGAATTTAGGTGTAACAAAGGCCTTTGTTTTATTTATAAGTTTTTTTTTTCAAAATTACTTTCTGCGGTGAAACTCCATTGAGAAGAATCGTATAACTTTTCCCGTTTCACTGTCATTACAACTGTAGTTACGGCAGCCAGAAATGATTCTTTTCATTGAGTTGGTCATGCTCAGAGAATCGTTCGGGACATAAAATTTGTCGAAGTCGCGCAATAGGTAAACTACTGCTTGTAAAAACGACTAATCGCCCTTACTAATGGTCACAACATTGTTGTGTCGGTAAAAATCTTGTTTCTTGGAAAATGATAGGGGGGAGGGGAGTACGAGCCCACAAAAGTTGTTTTTCTAACGCTGTTTATGCTATTTGGGGCCGCTGCATTCCCATTGTAGTATCAAGCTGCAGTAAAACTATTGATCGATCCTTTCAGCTGTTGCATCACAACCTACCGTAACCTTACCGTAATTTTCCCGTCCCTTTCTCATCTTTAGATCTCTAGCCTAATCATTGCGCAATAGCGGGACATGTACGACTCTTTCCAGTTTTCTAGTTATGATGTCGGCGTTGATGAAGCGGAATGTGAGCGGAAGGAGCGGGTACGGGGGCCGGGGGGGGGGGGGGGGTAAGACACACGTCAAGATAATCATCGTCATCGCTGTCAGCTTTTTTGATCGCTATATCATCATTAAAGGGCCCTTAGCAAGCGATTCTATAGCCTCATTACCCCCATTAAACGGCCCTTTTGCTCCAGTTAATACGTGGAGGACTGGTCCCGCAACGATTTTTTGCTCTCATGGTGGTAGATAAGCAACTTGTTGCGTATCAGTCATTATTATCAGTACAGTCTAAAATATAGACAAAGTCTAAATTGGAATGACGCACCAAACGAAGTTTCCGCATGTGTGACTCGTTATGACAAGTCAAAGGTGACTATTAGACATTTTGATGCAAAATGGCCATTCCCCTGCCCTCCCCCCCCCTCCTTCCGGGCAAACCGCTTACCCTGATACGTGAAAGTAGTCTTAAACCTCCCTATTAATCACATGCAGAATTAAATTCAAAGCACTCGATGAGATTTACGCTGTTTTGCGTTGGGTCAGAAAAAGTTGCTTCAGAGCAGCTTTTTCTGCAAATTCTATTAAAGCTGCCTTTTCATCCTCGACGCTAGTGTTTGTCATCATGCAGTCAATCACCACTTTTTCCATATAAGACATGCTCTCGGACATAGAACACATTTGCACTGTGTTTCACTTGATTTATTGGCACTTGTCACCACTATGACCAAGTCGCGTTTTTTGCCATAGAGCACGTTTTTGCACACGTGGCGCTTTGCCTTGTATGGGCGACTTGAACCAGTTTCTGAATTGTTTGTTTGATTAGGTTTCTTTTGGAATTGCAGGTGTTCACTTGGCTTTGCATTAGAAAACAAAGCAATAGATAAAAGATGTAATTGCTATGTGTTTGTATAGGAGACATCAAGCACCATTTGTCTTGTTCCAAGTTTTTGCCATAGAGCTAGAAAAGTTCTCTGTCAGAATAAAAAACTTTGCATTCACACTTCAAAACGGCTTAAGATGACCTTTTCATGGTGGAAAATTTTTCAGACATAAGAAGTAGTTGTTCTTCCCAGTGGGAACATATCTAATGAAGTAATTTGATTTTTTTTTTACAAAAGCAGACTCTGTGCAAGTTTGAACACTCAGCTTTCTTATGCGGAAACTACTAGAGGCACTCGAGACCAAACTATTGTTCCAACAGCTCATATAATTCGTTCATGAGAGAGAAATTCAACTGTCACTTCTCGCCCACTACAGTACTCATTTTGTGTGCGCAGTTTCGACGTCTTCGTGAAGTACGGTATGAGAAAGTTTAGCTGAATTACTGCCTGAGCAGCCACTCATATAATTTGTTTTGGCTGAGAAAATCGACTCCATCTTTTGCCCAGCACCGTACTCTTTCGAAGAGGACCATCCTCGAGTGCGGTAGCGGGCGAGAGTTCAGTGTTGTATTTCTCGGTCGCGTTTGAATCTTATGAGCTGCCGTTTGGGCAATGGCTTAATGCCTCCTAAATGTCACTTACTTAAAGGTCCGGGTACCCAAGATTGCTGCTCGAACACAACATGTAACCCTAATTAATCGGCTAAACTTGAAGTGTAAAGGCGTCAAGATTCAAGCATGCGTCAACTTTATGAGTCTGGTTCCATGTCCGAAGAACTGGTTAATTATACCTTTACAGCGCATTTAGGTTGCGCTAGCCTAAGAAAAGTGCTTTCTTTAGGAGTAAGCATTGCTCAAGAATTGTTGAGGCATCAATTACTTCTCCAATGGTGTAATGCTGTTGACTTCAAGGAACTGAACTTCTTAAAGTCGTCGTTTAACATGTCACTTTGGTTAAACTGTGTTGTTGAACTCATAAGATTTTACATTTCATAATTTCTTCGGAATATCTCCATAAAATTTGAGATGTTTGAACTTGCGATGCTTTTACGTCAAAAAAGTCTGTGATTTTATGAGATCCTTTTTAGACTGCGTTTAGAGCCCTATGTGTGCCAGCGCCGTGCCAACACCGTGGCAGCGCCGCCGATCGATCAATAAGGTGCATCGAACGTGCGCATTGGCACGCCTTTGGCACACGAGCAACACTGGACCCATTCTATCGAATCACAGCGTTTGAAAAACTCTAGTCGTGATGTTTCTTAAAACCTGATGCCCAAACTTCCGTTCCGTTTTCTGTCATCTATGACGCTTTTGTCAAAAAGTATAACGTTCCGGAACCGTAATATTCAAAATCTCCGAAAAATCATGCGAAATTCGCAAAAATACGTGGTTCCAAATAAAAATGATAGATGGCGGTGATCTTCGTCTATAAAATCAAATAGAGTCACAGCTATCGAAAGTTTTCTTCTTCCATTGTGAGTCATCACAAATTTATGAACTCTCAATTTTGTTATCTGGAAATTGCCCGGGTCCATTATGACAGAGCTCATGTTTTTTTTTCGAGAAAACTAATTGCTGTCATGACTTCTATAATTACGGCAACTCTATTTGTTATCATTTGCTTCCAAAGCGTTCTCTTCTTCTCAGCCAATCTGCGGGAACTTTTCCGACAACTCAATTTCGCCAAAGTTCCGCAGAGCTTCATTATGGTATTTTGCCACAGTTCTAGCGGAGGTTCTGCTATAATGTACAAAGGTTTCCGGCACTTATCTGAGTAGTTTTATGATATGAATTTTTGCCGTGGATTTCTCAGCATTGTTACCAGTTGATCACCAGTTATGGAAGTTCTGCCTTAGTTCCGCGGAACCTCTGCTATGGTTATCAAGAATTTGTCGGGCTTTGTCTGACTTTCATGAAGTAATTTTTGCCTTTTGTTTTTGAACTGTGTGAAAACCGCATCAGAAGACTTTTGGAGTCCTTGAATTTTTTATAAATTCAAGTTTTCTGAGGGAAGACAGTCAAAATTATTTGACAATTGGCTTACGTTCTCTTCGTAATTTTTTCTAAGTGGTTTCATGATTTTTCTTGATTGGTATTACTAAGTTCATTTCTTTGACAAAGTCCTTTGGTCTCCCTGTTAACCCTGTTGTCCCCAAAAAACTAAGACAAAACAGCATCCAAGAATTTCTCTATCTTCAGAACGTGCTGCATTTCAATTGAGGAAAATGCCAGACACCGAAAAGCGTTCAAACACATTTTCTGCAAATGCTAACTAATTCTCTTTGGCTTCAAAATGATTGTATTCGGAAGAAAAACCGACATCTTGCAAAAGAGCACAGGTTCAGCGCGCTGAAAAACGTCCACAACTAGCCGGTTTTGGAAATCGTTCATCTCCAGTGCAACTGTCGTCTATTCTATTGTGGTTTTAAGCGCCGAGAATCGATAGTTGAATTTTCTCGAAAAGAGAAAGAAGCGAGATCGGGAAAGGTGCAGGGGAGGGGGGGGGGGGGAGAGAAGAGTCGAAAGTGCATTGCAGTGCAAGTTTGCAAAAAGATCTTTGAAACAGTCTAACTTGTTTCTTCTGTAAGTTGAAGTGTTCTGAACATGCGACCTTGGTATACTTCTACAGTAAGTGCAGTTTTTTGAAGCATAAGTACTTTCTTGTGCGGAAACTGATTGGGGAAACCAAAACTAAGCACTCGCCCAAGCGGCAGCTCATGTGCTTCATTCATCGCCGAGAAACTTAACATTAAACTCTCGCCCACCATCGTATTCTCTCCGAGCGATCTTCTATGAATACGGTAGCGGGCGAGAATTTGAAAAAGGAATTCTAGCTATAAATAGCTTTTATGAGGTGGAGCTCAGACTATGAAATAGTAGAGGTCTCTTGATACTCACATGAAGGGAAGCCCCCGGTTGACTTGTGTATCTATTCTTTGGTCTGCAAATTGATTAAGAGGATTTAACTAAGATATCATCAGAAGTAACTTAGTATGATGCGTTCATGGACAAAAAGTTTAAAGTTAAACTTTCTCGCCCACTACCGTATCCCTTCTTGGTATAACTCCTCGACTACGGTAGTGGGCGAGACTTTAAAATCGTATTTCTCGGCCGCGAATGAGCCATTTGAGCTGCCTCTCGGGAATTACTCAGAATTTCTCAATTGGATCCCGACAAGAAATTCAAGCACCCCAGAATCACCTTGACATCTCCCTTAGCACATAGTGTATTTATGCAAATTTTCGTGCTCCACTGATCCAGATCGCGCTAAAGTCAAGGTTCACATCGTCGTCCCAAAAGTTTTTCCACATTTGCCACATTAACATTTGATCGTCTCGCGCACTACATTCGCACTGAATTCACATCGCGACGAAATGGCAGTACATTGGCCTGAATCTCGGCAATGTACGTCTTTAAGAAAAGAAACGCTTGGAAAAATGGCCTTCTAACGTATCGCGAATTGGCCGACGGGGCGCGGCGGCATTCTGCGACTACGAAGGCCATTTTTTTACATTTGCACTGATGCTAAGATGATTGTATCCTTTGCGATGGACAATTGCAAAGCGCGATTGTGCAATTCACGCATTCGATCTCTGATTCAACCATTTGCACATTTTTGATATACAAAGCTGCTTTATTTTTGCACAGTCAGTATAATTTTTACCCGTTATCCCTCTCTCATCATTCTTAATCTATCGACCACGGCACCTAGTTTTTCGTGGCGCTGTGGACGAGATTTTGCACAACTCTTTCGGCGTGGGAAAGTTTTATGATTACTTACGAAATGTAAAGTTATTTTGTAAACAATTAAAAGCATCTTATTGGACCACGAAGTCTACCGGTTCCAAGAGTGCAAAAAACTGGAAAAATACTGAAACTGTGGGAAAAATACTAGACTTTGAGGATATGGTTTTGCAAGGGGTGTGGACCACCGGTGGTCCATATCGTCCCTGGCGGCAAAAAGTGCGTGGCCACCGTGGTGCAGATCGTCGTCAATGGGTTAATCTGCTGGTTTTGTGTGGCCGGCACTTCAACCACTAATTGTTTCATTTATGTAGATATTCTTACTCCTTGATTTTTATGTTTAAACGTTCGAGCTCAAAAATCAATCCATCACCCATTTTCTATTCACTCCATTCATTCACCATTTATTCAGTCAACCTCTCGAGCCCGATTTTGATTCTGATTTCTTTGAAGCAATATCATGCATTTTGTATTCAAAGACTATATTCCGTTTGAGGGTTTTTGCGAAAAAGTTTGGCACGATATAAGCTAATAAAAGCGCAGCAAAATGCACTTTTATTGACTTATGTTCTTGTTCTTCCTGTGAGGTCGAAAATAATATTTTAGAAGGTTTTGGAAAGTATCTTGACTAGTCGGGCTCCACAAAGTACAGATCCAGTATGTACCGACTATAGTTGAATGGCTTAATAAATTCAGATCAGGTTTGAAGAAGATAAGTAACAAAGCGTTACAATAATCGCTAGAGTCATCATGTATAGTTCACTTATAAATTAGTGACGACGGATTTCACTGCGGCCTTTGCGCCCACAGGAGCATAAAACGCTTATGCAAGAAGTTATCACCTCAACTTTCAGCTCAGTCACTTCCAATGTCTGAATGAAAAAAACGTAAGCAAACATTCGACTGAAGATGAAAACCAAGAAAATGCGATTTCCAGGAGTGGCGTGCGTGTCGCGCGCGGTCGCGCCATCGTCATGATTTTTTAAATGCCCTATACCTTAATTATACATATCACTGGCATGGTTGATGATCGCAAGATTGATTTTCATTAATGAAGGAGTAAATTAAAGAAATTTTGAGGGAAATGGAACTTGAAAATCTTGAGGGGGTCAATACCAAATTTGTTGAGGAACTGAATCTACCGTAATCCTTTGTGCAGCAAGCTGTTCACTTCATAATTTTCGAAAATCGTTAGGAGTATTTTTACGCCTTTCACTCACTTCATTAGACCTTTTGACTCTATTAAGTTTTATGTTGCGCAAGCTAAGAGAAACCTTCCTTACTGCGCAAACCCCTCCTCTCCGCCTTTTTGCTTAGCCATGCTATTGCGTTCTCCTAATAGGGTTTACTATCACTGCCGCTAATATCCGACATTGCGCGCATCCGACGCCCAGCCGCATCGAAACGAGTTCTGCAAGCGCACACATTCTACTGTTTCTTCGTGTTTGTCATCTCGCCGTCTCCGCCCACCTTAAAAGGTGATTTGCGCAAAGAGATTGTATATGTACCGGTCGCAATCACACACAACACTCATTCACACACGTTCCATTAGACCTTCTCATGTGTGACATAACGCCGTAGGAAATCGAACGGGGGTTTTGAGCTGCCGCTTCTTTTCATATGCAAAAAAAACTAACGGGGAGAAAGGCACGCACGGGGGGGGGGGAAGGTTGGCGGAGGGAAAGTGCGAAGGTTGAAAGTTAGCCACCCACTGGGCGTGGTCGTCGTTACGATTTCAAGGTTACGATCGTTGAAGATTTAATGAGATGGGCGAGAAGGGATGGGTGGGCAAGAACGGGAGTGGGAGGGCTAGCAAAATTTTGCTTAGTCACTTGTTTGGTCAGGTTGGGACGGAAAATATTTGTTCGTTGATTATATCCCTTTTTTGTCCTTCAATTTTTTCGTTTTTCTGCAGTTTTAAAAAATTCTTAACGAATTTCACGCCCATTCGCCAATCCTTCCCATCTTGGGTCTTTCTCTTTCCTCTTGAGAATTGCTGATGTTTTTTTTTATTTTTTTCTATGATACCGTAACCCTACCGTATTAGTACCGTAGTCCTACACTACACGCTGTTCTCCTTTTTTGTCCTCCACTTGCTTTGGTTTGAGCTGATCAGTGAATCGTGTAAAAAGTGTTCGTATTAAAGGAATAAACTCTGTAAAAGTGGCAAAGTGTGCACGATTCTTTTCCATGAGAGAATTCCTTCCGATTAATTCGATGCTTAACGATTTGTAAGTTTTTCGCTAAAAGGTTGTGACAACCGCGATGGTGTAAGCTTGCGTCGATTCCGCAATTCCAGCTAACGAAACTTCGGAATTTTTCTCAATGATTGATATGTACTTTCTCGTTTCTAGTGCATAAGGAGGTGAAATGACTTTCAAATTTCATGCTGGCATTGGAGGTGGCATCTATTTCTCTGTGCTTCTTGTTTATACAGTTACTTCGGAAAATCACCAAAGATAATTGACAAATAATCTCTCTTTGATCAATAAAGCAATCTTGAATCCATACTAGTACATAAAATTTTAGTAATTCCTGATAACTTGACTATTGTCTAGTGATTTAATAAGTATCTCAGTCCAATGCTAATTTTACTAGCTGTCGATGACACTTATAGCCTATTTCTTTGATTTTTATAACCTAATCAACGCTTATGTGAGATAAGCATGTATCAGCATTTTTTATTGTAGTCAAGATTTTTTTTCTTAATTACATGCAAAGTTTCCTTTTGAAAACTCAGCCTTATCGCTTCAAGAAAAAAAATTGAACTTTGAAATCATTTGAGGCCACGTCTTGCATTTTGCGACCCATGCAAAAAAGTTTCAAAATGGGCAGACAATTTTACGCGATTATGTTTTGCACAAAGGAATAACTTGATTAGTTTTTTGTGAAAATCTGTGCAATTTTTCATGTGGTTTCTCAAACAGATTCTCTATGGCTACCCTTTGTAAAGCGCATAACAGTTTCTATGAAAATGAAACATCAGATAAAGGAGTATAAACCATAGTCTCGTAATAAAAATCCAAAAACTGGCAGAAATCTATTTTATGTCATTTACAATTCTTATCCTTTTATTTTCTTGATTTTACCAAACACTGGTTTTTCTCAGTATTTTTTTGTTATTTTCATAAATCCAGAATATCTTAACCTTCGAGTAAATGGCCTCGTCTCTACTACGATTTTCATCCATGTATTGTAACCGCACTCTTGACCTTAGTCCGCGATTTTATGACAGCGGTCAGCCTACTACTACTCTTTATTTATTACCCACACAACTACTCCGAGATTTACCACTCTTAAATAATATAATTCATATTTTTACAAGAAAATTCCCGTTTCAGGCGCCGCGGTCTTCCTGGCGCTATGGCTCGTGCCATAGTCGTGTTATTGCTGCAATTGGCAGTTTGCCAAGCGAACACCTATAATCGGCAGCAAACCTATGGTAAGCAAATTATTCGTACTTTTCGTTGTTGTCCGGTTTTGTGAGTAATTTTTCTGTCCCTGAATCAGGGAGGGGGGGGGGGGAGACGAATGGGAATGGCATTCTCTTGCGCGGGTGTGATTAACTGCCACACCCTTAGCCTTGAGTTTTGGCGAGTTGTTTCGCGCGGACATTTACCCCCCCCCCCCCCCCCCCGTCTCATCCACCCATCACCCCGCACCCCTGTAATTACTCATTTCACCCAGCGTTGTTGAAACATTTCACCTTTTCACCAAGGTCAAACTCGTTCCTAAAAACGGCTCCGACCACGCCCCCAAATGCTACAACTCGGATGTATCGAATGACAGCAGCCGTGTAGTTAAATACACACCAATAAAGCTGTAATTACGGTAATGACCCCCGTGATCGTGGCGCGCTTCAAGAGACCAGTTTTACATTTCGCTGACGACAGGATTAGCCGCGCGCATGAGTTAAAAAACATGCGCGAGACATGAAGGAGCCAGATTTTGTGAAACACATGTAGCATAACCATGTTTTAGGTGGGCGCTGATGTAGAAATAGATGGTTGTGCAATCGCAGAAAAAGTTATGACATCTCATAATAGGCGAAGTATCCTATGAATAAAATGAAGAATAACTGGATGATAAATACATGAAGAGCTTTCAAATAATAGTAGCCAAGAAATAGTGGACTGGAATTTGTTCGAACAAAGGCAGTTCGCTCGGGTGGATATTAAATCTGGGTGAAACAGGAAATTTTTGAATCATATAAGTGTATTCAAATCAATGAATGGGTCACATAATTAGATCAAGAACATGGGTACGGTCACAATTTCGATTGTTGATATCAAATGCAGAATCTTGCTTTCATTTTTTTGCCAGCACTTCTTTTCTGGAATTTACTTTCAAAGGTCAATCATACACAAAGAAAACAAGCGCAATATTTTTGATATGCAATCAATAATATAGATAGAGAATACACAAATAAATACTAGGTAACTAACAGAAATGGTCGCAAATTGTTCTCTTAATGATAAGGCCTAAATGGTTTTTTAACTCGAAAATGCCTTAGCCACGTCTGCTAAAAATTCTTTTAGCTGCTTCCCAGGTTTTTTGCAATTTTTAACACAGAATATTTTGCGCTAATCTAACTGTTATAAGGCTGGAAGAAATTTATTCTTAAGGTATTTACAGCATATCTACTTGATAGATCTCGCATGCTTTCATAATTCACATAAAAGTTTTAGAAAATTTTGCGATTTTCTCTGTCAAGGGAAAGAGCAGCGTGGGGCGAGGGGCTTGTAAGCGGTAAGTATTCTCCTAACGAAGATTTGATTTAGGTTTGAAGCAGTGCAATTATTTCATCCATAATTCATTATTTCATTGGCTTTAATCCGTCTGCATTTTAATCCAACACCAAAAGGCCTAATTCTTCTATGAATTATAATATAATAACTTCTTTTACAGCTCCTAGCACATTACAATGCCGAGTCAACGATCCGCTCTCGTGTAATCAAGCCAAGCACGAGGTGAGAATTCGCAATTTTTAAAAATTCATTTTGTTGCTTGAAAACTGTCTGAACTTGAAAAAATTACCTTTTTTTCTTACTTTCTCGGATGCAGTAGTATTTTCTCATCGTAGCCTTTCTCTTTCGAAAACAAATAATTTCCTTTCTCTTACTCCTCTAAACTTCTACAAGTTGATCTTTTTGTTGAATTTTTACGCGTTTTTAAATGTGCTATCTACAAATTTAATAATTTTAGGTCTGCATTTTTATCAATAGCCAATATCGATGTGAATGCCCGACGGGTGTAATGCGACTAGGTGATGGTCGATGTCTTTGGGTAAATGAATGTGCTCGACCATCACTGAATACCTGCCATAAGGATGCCATGTGTGTCGACAAGGTTGGTTATAGTACATGTACCGTATGCTACCGTACTCATATGGCTGGATCCAGGAAGAGGGGTACACTTGTGAGTGTAAACCAGGATTTGCCGATGTTTCACAAGATCGTACGAATAAGCCTGGACGAATATGCCAGAAAACCAGCAACGAATGCAATCAGAAAGAAACGTGAGTTTTAGGCTAGGAAATATAAAAGTTGGGAAATTTTCTTACTTTTAAGTTGTGAAAAATAAATAAAATTGTTTTCAATTTGTGACCTACTGATCTATAGATACGGTGTTGACTGTGACCCCAACGCTGCTTGTGTGGATACCCCAGAAGGATTCCAATGTGTTTGCCAGCCAGGATTTGCTGATGTTTCATCTTCCGTTAGCAAACTGCCAGGAAGAAAGGTATGTAATTCCGTATTTCTCCATCAAACTTCCTTTTGAATCCCCCTCATGACTAGGTCCGAGTGAAATATGCTCGGCTTTCATCTTAAATTTTTTCCTATTCAAGGGTCTTTTCTGCTTTCTTTCTCATGTTCATATGTACTTTGCGTAGCGTTGTATTCTCACTCTCCGATGTTTTTTTTTTGAAGTTTTAAAGGTCTAAATGCCTAATCATGTTTAGTATCTAGTTCTCAGAATTCTTTCAAGATTTCAACCACAGGGCAGATCTCGAGGATTGGAAGTTTCTTTTATTCAAATAAACACCAAATGCTCATTTCAAATATTAATTTTTTCACCTTCTATTTTGTTCCTCAGTATCATCTCACCTGCCACTTTTTCATTCTTCCCTTTCAAACCATAAAGGTCTAGCAGGAAGGAGCACACAAATGTTTAACCTCCGGTGGATTTTTAATTAATTTCTGGAGTATGATTGATTTTAGACATCAGGAATTGCCGGCCTTTTACTGTTAAAAATTTCTAATTTTTATAGTATTTTACTTCTGAAGCAATATTTTTTGTTTGGAAGTTTGATTTCTTATATTTAGTGCGTCGAAGTAGTGAACGAATGCACCACTGGCAAAGCTGACTGCTCCTGCAATGCTGACTGTTTTGACCGAGCCGAAGGCTACGAGTGCAAGTAAGTTTCCACTAGAGGTAGGTTTTTCTAAACTGTCTAAACTTTCGTTTTCAGATGTCGTCCTGGATTCGTTGACGCTTCGCCAGACGTCGTACATTATCCTGGAAGAGTCTGTAATAAGCCGAAGTCGCCAGAGCATTATGGGCAGACTAGCCGACAGGTAGAGAATAAATTTAGAAAGTAGCCTTTGATTCAACTGGCTTGACGGTTGGAAGGCGGGGCTTTGTGACCTACTTGAGGCCGCTCGCACCCGCGACGCAGCCTGCGTCTCTATCACGTGCATGCTCTTCGATCATTATCTAGCCTTAATTAGGTCACAAAGTTCCAACTTCAGGCCGCCAAGCCATTCGATTCAAAGGGTAATTGAGGGTAAGTAAGCAACTCTATCCCTGTATTCCGATCCCAAAATCCAAAAGCTCAAGCTTTTACTGTAACCTTCGTTAGGGAGGAGGAGTGCATAAATAAAAATGCTAGTTACAATATGGTATCAACCCTTTGGTGAGGTTACGGTAAGGCGCTAATACGCTAAATCTTACGTGAGCACATATTTATTTATTTTTCTACCTCACATATGAACTAGACAAATTACCACCCCTTTGCGGTAACCCTTCATTGTGTGATTACGGTACATAAATCGCAGGACCTACCGTAATCCCACAATGCCGTACTCGTGATCATGATAGTCGTGTTGTATCATGTTGTCCAATAGCCCTATAAGATGGCATTTGACCTCTTACCACATACGTACCATAACACCACAACAGGGCGTTGCCGCAATGAGCGGATTATGGTAGTCGTGTCTCAACAAATAAAGAAAAAATTACATGTTTACTTTTTCACACCGTTTCAATCCTTCCCTTAGACGGTGTATGACTTGATTTCTAAGTTGTTAAATTCTTTAAGCTCACTTCCAACGTTCTGTAATTTTGACCTTTTACCGTATATCCACCATAACCCACCCTTTGTTCAACTAAATTGGCGGCTGGAGGGCGGGGCTTCGTGACCTAAATAGGGCTGGAGAATGATCAGAGAGTATGCGCGCGCAAAAGACGCAGACTGCGTAGCGGCTGCAAGCACCTATAATCGGGGTCGTGAAGCCCCGCCTTCCAACCGCCAATTCAGTTGAAAGGTCACATTAAGAGTCACTATATGCTAAATGAATATGTACAATTACATCAGCATATGAGACAACGTCCTCGTACCGTTCAGCAAACTATTCTTTTAATTTTGGGTGAAATTAATGAATTGTACCGAGTAAGCAATAAGTACAATAATGTCAGCGTCTAAATGCCTCTCGAATAAGATTACGGTAGGTGTACGGTAATAAGTCATTAAGTCAATACTTCTAGCCTCAATGCACTAGTTCTGCACAATGTGGAGCGAATGAAGAATGTCGTTTCAATGCTAAAGGTGAAATGGTATGTCAGTGTAAAAGAGGCTCTGTTCAACAGCGTGACGGACAATGTAAAGGTGGGCGAGTCCATTTTTTTCTTGAAAAAACATTTTTTTCTAAACGGAATTCTTGTTTGAATATATTAAGAAGTGCTTATTTAGTGTTCTCACAATGTGAACGCAATAATGAATGCGATAGAAATGCCATATGTTCGAACACATATGATGGTTTCCGATGTCAATGCAAGGTGAGTAGGTTTTCCATCAAGAATTTCGCCATTTGCTGATAATTCGAAAAATCTAGGACATTGTCCGTAAGTGCACTTGGCAGGAAATACCATTATCAGGTCGTTATCCATAAATATCAGCGCCTGACGCGTGTCCTTCGAAAGTAGAATGCAATCAGAAGTGTAAAAGAAGTCAATGCCTGCAAATATTTCTAATTCTAGCCTGTCGATAGCTGGCAAGACGGCGGCGCAAACATGATGCCTCTGAGTCGAGGCTCGAAAGCACAATTGCCGCGCGTTATGTTATTGATCACTTTGCATGATGGCACGAGCGCAACTGCGCCTAGAAGCTGTGTGTATGAAAAATCGAGCGTATTTTCTGTCACCTTTTGATAATGAAATACTGCTTGAGTTATGCCTCAATACATACGTCTCACAGTACCGCAACACATCGGTGCCTCTGAATCGAGGCTCGGAAGCACGGCTGTTGCGCGCTAGTGTTATCGATAAGCCTCGCTGGCATGCTGAGACACACGCAGCTATGCCCAGCTGTTTGTACAAATAGTTGCGTATATTTTGCTTATTTTATAATCATAACATAAAAAATATAATTAAATGAAATAAAAATAAATTGAATTGCTGCTGGAATTATGCGTTATCACATAGCTTATCTACTTTGACTGTCATCGATGAATGTTGTACAGAACAGCAGTGCGTCAGTGATGCCTCTGAGTCGCGACACGATAGCACAATTGTGACTCGCCATATTATTATTAATCTCGTTGGCATGATCGCTCTTACGCGTTCATAACCTTACTGCATAACTATTTACAGGCTGGTTACATCGATGTCTCACCGGATCCATATCACCTACCTGGACGAAAATGCCAACAGAGTCAGTTTCCATTCTTTCGTATCATTTTCATGTCTACAGTGATTCCTTTTACAGTAGTCAACGAGTGCGCTGACGGAACAGCTGATTGTTCACCGTATGCAGAATGCATTGATCTACAGCAAGGCTACATGTGCAAATGTAAACAAGGATATACGGATGTCTCATCGAGGTATAATCTGCAGCCAGGAAGGAGATGCTCACAAGGTAGGTCAATCAGAGTCTTTGACTACGGTACTGGGCAAGAGTCAGAATTGAATTTTTGGGCCAAAAAATTTTATGAGCTGTCAGTTGGACAGTAGCTTAGCTATGACCTTCCAATCAGCTTCCACTTAAAAAGTCCACTTACCTTAACATGCAAACTGTCTCCAAAGTGTGGATCCCTCCTACCGTACGCTTACCGTACTCCGAAAAAACATTTTTAACTTGCAATGAGTATTATTCCGTCACATCAGCAGCGTTTTAGAATAGCGCCTTCATGCATCCCAGCCACATCTGACTTTTTGAAAGCTATAATATTAGTAAATAGGGTCGTCTATCGATATATCGATTATTTACCGTATTTCAGGAGCCAATCAATGCTCGGATCCAACGCTCAACTCTTGTGATCAAAATGCGGATTGTGTCCAATTGCCTGATGGTTACACATGCAAATGCTTTGCTGGATATGTTGATGTCTCAACAAATGCAAATCTCCCACCTGGACGAGTCTGCACGCTCAGCACTGTTTGGTGAGTATGGACTCTTAGAAAGTGTTCTCTTTGCTCATGTAATGGCTTACAGCCCTGTTCAAGCGACTGATTTGGTATTTTTGATTGATGGCTCGGGATCGATCGGATCATATATATTCCAGACTGAGGTAAGGTTCAATTCTGATAGCCTGGAACTGGCGATGTCAGAATGTAGTTCAATATCGTGCATTTAGAAATAGTATAAATAAATATCGTGGTCAAAAAATTCTAATTTTGAAGGACGTTTCAAAAACAAACGAAAAGGGTGTTCGATCTTTTTTTTCAATTTTTCGATATTCATTTCATTTTTTAAATTCTTTCCGTGTGTTGTTAATGCCATCCATGTGCTAAAAAAATAGGAAAGATTTTCTGGGAAAATCGTTGAAGAAAATTGTCAATGATATCGAATGATAGCTTGTATCCTCCTTTATTTACCTCCACAATTTTTTTGAACTTTTTTCAGGTACTGAGATTCCTCAACGAGTTCACTGAACTTTTCGATATTGCTCCTGACAAGACTCGCGTATCCGTAGTACAGTACTCCGATCAAATCAGGTAAGCTACGATTACGGTAGCTAGCTGCCAGCTTCTGTATTTGCAGACATACACAAAAAAGAGGGGAAAAGGTATAAAAAGAAGCTTTCTCCTTTTCCTTGCTTGTTTCCATTCATCTGGGCACTTTGTATCATAGCTCTGTGATTTACAGCTCAATTTTAACAAAGAACTTTTGTGGCAGAGAAAGTCGCAACTGCGGAATGAATAAAAGACTTCGTTGTAGCCTTTCTAAGAATTACTGTTCTAGACATGAGTTCGGCTTGGATGACTATAAGGACAGCAAATCACTCCATGAGGCCATTAAAGGAATTGAGTGGGTCTTTATGCCCTTTTTATTGATTTTTTCAAATTTCAAGCATATTTCAGCTACCTTACCGGACTTACCCGTACTGGTGCCGCTATTGAGCATGTGGCCACAGAGGCCTTCAGCGAAAGACGGGGTGCTCGCCCAATTTCCGATCGGGTTGCCAGAGTTTGCATCGTAATCACTGATGGTAGAAGTCAGGTGAGCTCTCTTAACGTCGTCGAGTCATTCGCAACTTCATCTGCGTACTACACACCACGCGCGCTACTTCACGACATGTAAGAGTAAAAATTGCTAAATTGCAGGGGTTTCTCCTTAATTTCTTCTCTCTTTCGGTTCGATTGGATATGTATTGGGTAGTAGTACACATTTGCAAAGTTTTTTTCACTAGAAAAGCTTTTATTGACAGATTTTAAAAGTGTCGTCAATTGCCGCGCGCAGTGTGCAAGCCCACTTATTAAGTTACAAAAGCATCTTATATGTGTATTCATGTTTCCTGTGATTATCGATTGATTTCAGGACAATGTCACGATCCCAGCTATGAACGCACGTCGCCAAAATATCCAACTTTTCGCAGTGGGGGTCACTAACCACGTTCTTCAAGCTGAACTAGAAGAGGTGGATTATTCGACAGATAATCGGCTTTGTGTGCAAACACACAGTGCCAAACTTTTCTTGACTATCTTGCTTAGGCAAGCCCCGTTACAACTTATCTGTAATTAAGCAAATTAAGTTATTAAAGATAACTGGCGCGAAGGACCGAACCTTCCATGTGAATGCTTTCGAAGATTTGAATACAAGATTGAGGAGTGCTATACAGAAGGTTACCTGTCCTCAAACAGAGGTAGAACCGGCGAAACCAGCTGCGGAAGGTAGGGCAAACAAATCAATATTCAAAAATTTGTCGGTTTATTTTAAGCTTCAGGATCATGCGATGCCAAGTCGAACACAGGCTGCGATCGTGCTTTAAACCTCGTTTGCATGGTAAAGGATGGCAAACCAGCTTGTGTCTGTCCTGAAGGATTTGAAATGCATCCTGTCACAAAGGTGGGTCTCATCTGAAACACAAAATCTAAGGGCACCGGTTACCCAAATTCGAGATTGGCAAGATTCTAATGCAGCACAATAGAGAGGGCCCCTAACTGAGTGGTGGCCCGAGTCCCGCTGCAAAAGATGGTAATCCGGAGCGAAGAGATCGCCTGAGAATGTGCGCACTGCTGGGGTCGCCACGCCCACCAATGTGGGCGATTTAAAAGTATGAGCCCGAAACTAGACTCAGTAGTACTTAGACATGTCGACATTCAAACTTTCAATGTGAAAAAATTATTTTCGACATCTAAGTACTCTGCATCAATTTCGGGCTAATTACTTTCAGACCACCCACGTTGATGGGCGTGACGTCCCCCAGCAGCGTACGCCTTCTGAGGCAGTTTTCTCGCTTCAAAATGCAATTTTTGCAGTGCGACTCGGAAAATCTTACCAACTTCGGTTTTGGGTGGACGATGCCTTGGAGCCACATATGGCACAAAATTCTCTTCAGATCTGCGGTGGCGACGTTTGCAACCCTGAAATTGCCACATCGTGCCCGGACCCAGAGATCTGTGAGAAAACCCCGTATGGAAATTGGCGTTGCTCTTGCCCGGCTGATCTCGGATGGAGAGATCAACATACTGGAGCTTGCAGTAAGTACCGTACATTCTTTAAAGATCGCTGGCATCTTGCCAACCAGAGTTTTCAGAGATTGGCACTCGTCCAGAGCCAACCGCGGAATCCACCGATGAATGCAATCCTTCGCAACAAAATAGCTGCGGACTCAATGCTAAGTGTACTCGAGGACCTGGTGGAGAGTTTGTATGCCAGTGCAAGTCAGTCATACCTTTAACAGTGACGGTCCCCAAAATATTTTTCAGAAGGGGGGGGGGAGGGGAAGGAGAAGAGCGAGAAATCCGCAAATTTTTGGATTAGTTCTCAAATTTTTTGCAAGTTTGTAACACGGAAATCTGAGAAACGGGCCAGGCACTCCCACAGTTTTTTTTATGAAGCTCTTTTTATGAATTTTTTAATTACACTAATACTGCCAAAGCAATATTATGCAACATTTATAACTTGTGTAGACCAACCCTTTGAGACATTTACGGCGTGTTCCTCCCCTCCGCACTCGCCCCGCCCACTTGATCGTATGAATAATTTAAAAAAAAACCTTGAATTTTAGAGACGGCTATGTACGAAATGCCAAATCGGACAAATGCCAATTGCCCGGCACTTGCGATCCATCAATTCCGAATTCCTGCGACGCCAGGAAGAAGGAGGTGTGCTTGCGCGGGTCAAAGTAAGTCCTAGTGTAAATGTCTGATTTTTTTAGATTCAATTTTTTACCGAGGGTCCTCGCAAGACGCTAGGATTTGGTCAAGCTAATAAGTTTTCTAGATATTCTTGTGATACCAGCAGTGTGAAGCCAGCAAATTCTATGCTTTGGGTAAAATTTCTCTCATTCGCGCATTCGCGCACGCGCGCTCTCAAAAAATCGATAATCGTAAACTATCCATTGAAGGGAGCAAATTCGACGCTTCATAGTCGGACACCTCGGTTTTCTCCTCAGTCAATGCTTGCAAAGGTAGTTGAAACAAAAACCTATCCGCAGAAGACAGCCTCTCAAAAAAGGGCGTGGCTAAGGGCGGAGTTGATCAGTGCCGGGCATACCACTCGTGAGAATGCAGAGTGTGACGTCGTAATCAGCTTATCTTCTTATCATATCTCTGATACAATTGTTGCTATTTAATCAATCGATTATCGATTTTTCAGTGGTGAATACACGTGCCAGTGTGACGCCAGCAAATTCTACAAGAGACATCCAGTCACTGAGATTTGTTGTAAGTTGAATCTATCTTTCGAAAAAAATTCCGAACTTTTTCGCGATTTATTTATTGATTTTCAGTGATCGATGAATGCTCTGCGGGAACACATGATTGTGATGCGAATGCTAGATGTACAGATACAGATGAATCGTTTATCTGTACTTGTAATCCAGGATTCCTCGATAAATCGCCAGATCAGACAAGGAAACCGGGACGTGTATGCACACAACGTAAGATTTCCAAAACTCTCTCTCGAAAAAATGGAGAAAAATCTAACAAATTTTAGCCCGTGAAAATTCAAAAAACCTTTTATAGTTCGCAATGAATGCCAAGAAAATCGCCATAATTGCTCTGCAAACGCTGACTGCATCGATCTTGCTGATGGTTTCTTGTGCAGGTAATTTTCAAGAAATATCAGCCCCTATGTGACTTAAGCGTTCTTTTTTAGATGCAAGGAAGGATTTGTAGATGTATCACCAAACATCCAAAAATTTGCCGGATTGGAATGTCGCGCTCTAGTCGATGAATGTGCATCGAAAACTACCAACACATGCCACGAGCATGCAATTTGTATAGGTTTGTTGAATATGAAATTCTATCAATCCGGGGAGAAAAGAGAAAAGAAATCATCTTGAAGACTTAAACAGCCAATTCCCCAAGACACAGCTGACATGATTCATTCGCAGCTAAGAAATTCAAGTCTAAACGCTCGTCCAGTACCGTTTCGGGTCATTCGGCATCCTTGAGTACGGTACTGGGCGAGGGCTTATTGAATTTCTGGTCCGAAATATTTCAACCAACCACTTTTTCACATAAACTCAGATTTGTTGTGCCTGTAACAGTTTTTTTTTACTTATTCCATCATTCCCCTTCTCTACCCACCCTCTGCTTTTTTATTTGTTTTTTTTTGCCTCACAACATGAATTTAGACACTCGTGATGCATATAAATGTCAGTGTAAGGAAGGCTATGTTGACCACGACGAGCTGAGAAATCCAGGACGAGATTGCCGAAAGAGTAAGCTTCATACTTGCGAAATAAAATAAGTTTGTACCCGCTTTCAAGCAGCATGATTCACAACTAGACGCTCGAATTTTTGCAATGAAAAGTCTTTTTTTTTTCGACAAAAATCTTAGTAAGTGCATGAATTTATTAGTATCTAATTTCAGTAAACCAAATTTGCGAGTCTGGTCGTCACGATTGCGATAAGAATGCCCAGTGTATTGAACGAGGAGCCAATGACTACGAATGCGTTTGCAAACCAGGATTTCTCGATAGGAGTCCACTTCCACATAGATCTGGTAAGTAATTGAGACATACCAATAGTGACTGATAAAAGCAAATCCCTCCAGGAAATTCCTTGTTGCGTAAAAAATTTGCAAATTCGAAATCGTAGGAATGAAACTTTGCTTCAATACTTTGAAATAGTGTTTGTGCTGCAAATATGGTCCCAAAATAAGGTCTGCTGATATTGGTACACACTGCCTTGTACGAAAATGCATAAATTGTGTCAGATGTCGGCGCTGGGGTGGAGTGACCAGTGAAGTACAGAGTGTCCCAAAAAAATGTGCCTACTGTTTGATTGTAAATAACTCTCTTGTAATGAAGCATTTCCAGAAGCTTTAGGTACCGTTTTGTAGAGCGAGGTTAAACTTAGATTTACAGTATGGAACGAATCATCTACCGCCCTTCATTATTGTAGAATTACGGTACGAACTTCGACAAGGATTTTAGGCCTTTGGAGGCTATATTCTGCCTCGGAACAGAACCAAACAAGCCAAAAACTCTCATACTACTGTAATTGGAGCCGCTGATTTCGAATTTGAAATTCCCATTTTCCTGTGATGCTTCTTTCCAAAGTTATTCCTGGTAGACCGTAATAATTGAATTCCCAGTACTTGTCAGAAATGTGATTACACCGTCAGAAAACTGAAAACGCTCGTAGAAAGTTATTAGGTGGAATCAGCATGCGCGAAAACCCTAATATACGATTTTTCAGATTTTTTGAAAAAAATTTTGTTAGGTGGTGTATTTCACAATGGTTCCATATGCTGAAAAAGTTCTTACCGTAATCCTACAGTAATGAAGGGCGGTAGATGATTCGTTCCATACTGTAAATCTAAGTTTAACCTCGCTCTACCAAACTGTATCTAAAGCTTCTTAAAAAACTTCATTACAAGAGAGTTATTTACAATCAAACAGTAGGCACATTTTTTTGGGACACCCTGTATGTTTAGTTGGACCTCTTAAATGGATACGTATTGGAGGCTTCGATCAATTGAGACGAAGGCAGCTCAAATAAATCGAGGCTAGAATACAACTTCAGACTCTTCTACCTTATGAGGACTTTCTGGACTTCTTAGCCAATTTTATGGACTGCCTTTTGGGCAGGTGCACTGAGCAAGGCTCTCCAGTTGATACTTACATTAAAAATTTGGATAACCATATTTGCGCGGAGGCTGCCTTCAAAACCTATAAAATCCTGGAAAACTATCATGTTGTTGGGTAATGCAAAAATACCTATTTGCAGGGCGCAAATGTCTTGAACGCATCTGCTTGGACGATAAGAAGCACGATTGTCATGTTGCTGCCGTCTGTGAAGAAATCGACGGTCCCGAAAAGTACACTTGCAAATGCCGTGATGGCTATGTGGACGCCAATAAAAATAAGCCAGGTTGGTCGTAAAGAGAAAATACCATACATGCTTATTTTCCGAAATTATGACTATTATCAGGACGTGACTGCCGTGAGCTCGTCAACGAGTGTCTGGACGCATCGTTGAACGATTGCGATCCGGCCGCTACCTGCAAGGATACCCCTGATGGTTACGAATGTGTCTGCCCTATTGGAAGTCGCGACATCTCCAAGGATCCAGCCAAGCCTGGCAGAAATTGCTTCGGGGTTAGTGTGGATTACTGTGTAAAGCGAGTAATCGCTTGCAGAGACAGGGAACCACCTGCGCGCGTCTCACGGATCAAGTGCGCTTTTACCGTCTGCTGCCTCTTTCAAACACATACTGTCTTAGTCATACACAACTGCGACCAGTCTCTGCGTGCGCTGATTGCGCTGATTCGTCTATATCTTGAATCCATTTCTAATTCATATAATTATTTAGCTCGTGAACGAATGTCTAATGCCTCATTTGAATAACTGCTCACGATTTGCTGATTGTATAGATAAGGAAGAAGGATATGAGTGCAAGTGGGTTTCAAATGCTTTCTTTTTTCTTTTCTTTTCTTTTACCGGGGTGATCCAGTCTGTAACAGGAAACCGTTAATCATCGTCGATTCAGTTTCAACAATCCAATTGGCAAATTCAAATCTGTAGGTTATTTAACGACGCAGAGACAGGGCGATACTGCGGACACTGTCGGCGTCTTTCACATCCAATGCGCTTTTATCCCTCTAGCCGTCTGCTGTTTCCACCAAACATGTACTATCTCATTCGGATGCAGTGGCGTCCAGTTACTGCGTGTGATGAATTGCACAATTTCTTCAAATTTTTTGTTAAGAGCCAAGTGAACTTTTTGTATTCAATAATTTTCCACGCTATCTACTTCTTAGATGTTTTGGCCATTTTGACCTATCTAACGTATAATTTATGATAAATTGTTTACTAATAATCTGTATATGTATATTCCAGATGCAAGAATGATTACCATGACCAGAATCCAGCCAATCCAGGAACAAACTGTAAATTCAGTGAGTTTCAAACAACACGATTGTTGCTTTGCGTTTCGTCTTTTTTAGTGACAAAAATAGTAAAAGATTCTTTGAAAAATTTTTAAAAATTCCTGCATAAGGAAAACGCTTTTTCATTGATCAGGTCAAATTCTTTGATAGAAAGAAATTCGGCAGTCCATTTTACAGTCATCAACGAATGCCTAGCCGAAAATCTGAATGATTGTGATAAACACGCTGAATGCATTGACACGATTGACGGCTACGAATGCAGATGCAAAGCTCCATTTAGAGATGAGATGCCCGAAAGTCCCGGACGAGTATGCAGGTGAGGAAATATATACCGTAGTAAACCGTACCTCACCGTGCTTCAAGACCATAAGCTATATGATCCTCTCTAGATTTAACGAATGTGCCAGACCGGAGGATAACGAATGCGATGAGAATGCTGATTGTATTGACACGGATGATAGCTATATCTGCCAGTGCAAGACAGGATTCTTCGATGAAAATACGGATCCAACAAAGACCGGACGAGTTTGCATTGGTGAGATTTTAAACTGATAAATGGCTCGGCATTAGTGTATATATACTGCATTGAAAAATAGTATGTCCATTTTGATCGCTTATTTTCTAAAGGGGGGAAGAGGCAAAAAGATGCGGCCCTCCAGAATTCATGTTGTTTCTCGAATTTTCAAGAAGTTTCAATGCAAGAATTTTATATGGGCGTGGCTTTTCACATCAGTTGAAATTAAGAATAATGGCTCGCACAATTTCATGATTTTTGTAGATCTTGGCGAGGTGTGGGGGGGGGGGGGGGAAGGGGAAGCTTTGCCTGTACTTGCTTTGCCTGATACTGTACTTACTGCTTGGATTTCGTTTACCGCTCAGCCATCACAAAAATTTTCTTGATTTCTTTCTCTGAATAATAACTTTCTAAGCATTAGGCTTGGTTATCGATCGACCACAAGAAACCGAGAAGACCACCCTATCGCCAAATCTGGTACCATGTGGCAACACCCATTGCAAAGTCGATCTCCATGAGGTAAGCTCCGCCCATTTTTGGCTCATCGGTCATTGGTCGACTGGGCTTGCTCCACCCGTTTTTGTCTCGTCGGTAATTGGTCAGTTAAGCTGTTCTCTTCTAGGTTTGCATTGGTGGTGCAAAATGCGGTTGCCGACCTGGAGAAGCTCGCGCTAGTCCCAGTGATAAGTGTGTACCTGTCACAGAGGTAATTCTGCAAAAAAAATATTAAATGTGGAAAAATAAGCAAAGTCCATTAAGGTCCCCATTGTTATCCGAGTTATCGATTACGATGGTGAACCGCTACAGTACTCCACTGACTACAGTAAGCCTACTAGTCCAGAGCATGTACAGATTGTTGACACTGCTGTAAAAGTGAGTTTTGCCCTACATTACGGTGTCAGCGTCTTGCTACAATACTCCAACGATCTGTAAGAAATCTGTACGCATAACCTTAAAATTCAGGGACTTGGAGAAGTGTTCAAACATACCGACATCGCACCACGTTACGTTACTACTGATGTAAATTTCATCACAAATCCAAAGGTTGAAAATAGGTAGGGCTTAATCAACAATTTACCCCTCCCCCCCCCCCCCCCCCCCCACCTTCAACCTTCACCCTTAACATAGTAAAGAAATGAAAAATTTCATAACGAGCAGGGATTTTTATGATTTTCAAGAAATTTTCATTCCCAGATGCACTTTAAACGTGTTTCTCTCTCGCTCTTCTCTCTCTCTCTCTCTCTCTCCCTCTCCTCTCACTCCCGCGCTTTTTTGGATTCTTTTGATAATGATTATTATTGCAGCACCTGGGATCGTGGACTTTTGATAAACGGATCGGTGAAACTATCAGGATCAGAAGATGCTGACAAATGCAAATTGTTCAAACAATTCGTTGATAGGGTACGTGCATGCACGCGTCGGAGCATGCAACGCGGCCACGCCCATTTTTGTTAATTCAGTGAAGCTCTCAGTGAATGTGAACTAATCCCTTTCTAGGTAAACTCGGCTGGAGGACAAATTGACCGATTAAAAGTGGCCGACGACATTGCTCTACTTGATCCTTGCAGGTACCATAGTAATCAACCGTGACTCTACAGAACTTAAGCCGATCTATTCCAGAGTGGAAGATCAAAGAACTTACGGGATCGCTTGCGGCACCTCATTCTGTAATGAAGCGCTCGGTGAAGAATGTATTGCTGGAAAACTCTGCGGTTGTCCTAAGGGACAGAAACGAAAGGACGCTCAAAGTCCTTGCCGAGTAGTTAGTTGTCCGGATTACTGTACTGATACTGTAGATTTGATGAGCATCGAATTTAGGTGGAGTCCTTCAACCTGCCGCTGTATGTGATTCGTGATGACGACAAAGAAATCAGATTCACACCGAATATCGCTAATCCTAGAGATGAGCAACATAGAAATCTTGTGGGAAGGTAAGTGCTGGGAGTGCAAAGGCATTGGGGCAAATCTAATAACTGGGTTTGTTATGGGGGAACCAATAAGAAGATCTAAGCAAGCTATTATCCAAACGGCAGATCATATTATTTATTCGTGGCCGAGAAATTCAACTTTAAACTCTCGCCCAGTACTGTACCATACAAACCAATCAGCCCTCGAGTGGCTAAAATGCCTAACGACGAGAGATAAAACAATATGGTTTCTCAAAGGGTAAAGTATTGCTCCGCATGGCTTTCCTAATTTGGCTGAAACGTCTAGTGGAAGAAAAGAATAAAAAGCTACTATCACTAGCAAAGAAAAGTGGGCACTTTGGCACACTATACTTACCGTATGCTTCCCAATCCAGCCGCGACTCTGGAGGGGTGTTGCATGGCATCGCCCAAGTGATTCAAAAAATGGTTTTCTTGTGAACAGCCTTTCTTGGCCGATAGACACCATTTTGTACATCATAGACACCGTATACTGTAGTGGAACAAAAGTGCTGTTCGAATCTCTGAGAGTCTCGAAGCGATTCTAAACTTGTCTATTCTCTGCTGAATTGCGCTTCATACCGAGAAACACCTATTATTTGATATTTGTATATTATTACCGCCTTCTAAAAAGACTAAAACATTTCAGATTCGAGACGGGAGTTGCTGAAAGTTATAACAACACTCCACTGCAAAGCGGATTCATCACAGCAGAAGTAAATGACATCGAAGAACCATCGGCCCGAAACGCGGTTAGTCTAAATTTTATGGAATACTGTAGATACCATACTCATAGATTCGTTGTCGGAAATTTCAAAGTAAGACTAGAGGGACGACTTGTTTATTTGCAAAATAAAAAATCCAAAAACTTGAAGTACCTATGTAAATGAGGATGTTAAGTCCTATGGAGAACTTCATTTCTTATGTTTCAGTAATCAGCTCTCTATATTTAGTCCTGGAAACCTGGAATCCTATACAATTTCACGTCACATTTCGTCCGTGGATCTGTTGGTGAACCATCTACCGTATTCACTGAGCTGATTAACTTCATCAAGCACAAAAATGATCATGAGGTTGGCAATTTTTTACTTTTTGCACAAAATATTGCCTTCTATCATAAAGAAGAAGAATCCAAATGTTATATCTTTAGGTCGGCACATCCAAGCTTTACATCTCACCTTATCAACTGAATCCATTCTCATCATGCTATGCCAGTGACTGCCACCCAAATGCTATCTGTACCCCGGTTGGAAAGGGATACACGTGAGTGCTGGGAGGACCATTGTCATTATTAAAAAGTTGCAATAGAGACAATCACAGTATCAGGTTGTATGGTTTTGAGATTCTTTTTTCAAAAGGAAAATTCAATACAAACTCAACGTTTCCCTGTTGAATTCTTGCTAAGACTATTAGAAGATTACTGTAGCTTTGCCGTAACTGTAGAGTAGCTGAATTAGGGTATACTAAAAGCTGCTTGAAGTTATAGTGACTTCTGCACCAACCTCTCTTTTTAGTAGGAATGGGTTAGTGTAGGTGTGAAGATTACTACCGATTACAGTACTAGACAACTTGCAAATACCCATCCCACCATTTTTACAGTAGGCGCGCGGAGTTATTTCAGCAACTCACAACTGCGAAAAATCTTGCTCAAATATAGTAATATGCAAATAGAACTTTTCAATGTTTTCGTTTTGGCAAAAGTTCCTTTGGTTACAGTAATTTAATGAAATACGCGATTGCTACCGTAATCCTACCGTAATTCCACAGTAGCGTCCGCGGAATGAGTACAGTAGCGCAAAATCGCGAATCTTCCATATACTTCTATGACAGTAGCTTTTTTGATTGTTTTTGGAGGGCGTAGAAATTATCCGTTACTCCAAGTAGGCCAAAACATACGTGTTTACTACTACCGTAATTCTACCATATTCCTACAGTACGAGCACATCAAAGGTTTATTTTTCTAAATCACGAAAAGCTTTCAGTTATTATGTAGTTTAGTTGCGCTTGTCCATCCGGCTATCGTGATCTCGATCCTGCTCATCCTGGACGAAAATGTCTTTCATATGTTGGAGTAAACGAATGTGAAAAGCCGGAGCTGAACGAGTGCTCTCCAGATGCTCGTTGTATCGATCTCGATTATCTGTATAAGTAAGTCTTGCCCCCTATACATTTTTTTCAGTTTGGCTTTTTCGAAGAAAACAATCCAATAAATGTTTTATAGATGCGAATGTGTTCCCCCATATGTAAACGCAGCACCTGAAGGAGCTATCCCTGGATCAGTGTGCACCATTGACTACTGTTCGGATGTTCACTTCTGTCCGATAAATTCCACTTGTAAAAATGTTGATGACCAGGTAGAAAATGGATCAAAAAGAAGTTTCTGAAATCAACTTTTTATATTTTAGGCAAGATGCGATTGCAATCCTGGTTTTGTAGATCTGAGAAAATCTGATAGGTTGTCCGAGGTAGGCAAGATTCTCATCTTTCATTTTTATGGTCCTTGTACATTCTGAATTCCGAGAAATTTTTGGTCAGAAACTGGCTAATCAATTCCATAAAGTTTTCTTTGAGCGATGATCGTAAAAAAAGATTCCTAGGGCAAGTAGGGCCGTTTTCCAGGTAGTTCAGAAGAATTTGAAGAGAGTTGACTGTGTGAAAATAGGAATTTTTTATAAATATCGAGCAGGCAGCTAGGCATGATATTTTTGATTTATTCTTTTTAAAACTATTTGGAATTTGACATTTCTAAAAAAATTATTTCAAAGTGAAGAGCTCAAAGAATGACATTTGGTAGCTTTGAAAAGGGTTTCATGAAAAATATTGTAATTTCCCGTTTCAGGCTGGTCTGGGTGATACGATCTGCCTACGTCACTCAGATGTCAACGAATGCGCTCTGGGGCTACACAATTGCAGTGCGGCCGCGATTTGTACTGATACTAAAACCGGTTACGATTGTCGATGCCCTGAAGGGTATTTCAAAAAAAAAATTAATTTCCTGATTACTTTCCAAATATACGGCTATCTTCAGCTACACCGACGGTAATCCATCGGAGCCTGGACGAGTCTGCGCAGCTTTGCTCTGCGGTTTGTGTAATGGACATGGAGATTGTATACATGATAGCGTCACGAATAATGTCACTTGCTCATGTGTTGATGGCTACTCGGGACAATTTTGCGAGGTAAGGAGCCACATTTCAACAGGGCGAGAACTGGTCCCCGGAAATCAGCAATAGGCTGACTACATCTTGGTACGAAGATGGCGAGTTCTGGGTTTAATCAAAATGCGCAATTATCGGAATGTGGACAGACGAAAAGTGGTCCCCAGAACTCCAGTGATATGTAGCACAAGTGATAGGTCAAAAAATCTTAGTTTAAGTCTTGGTTGATCACACTGTTGTCGAGTTCTCGAGGATTTTAGATACCAGTTTTTCGCTCGAAAAAAAATCATAACGGCCAGTGAAATTAGACACTTTTGATATTCTAGTAGGCATACAGGAATGTTCTAAAGGTGTCAAAAAAAACTCTCAAAAGCGTGAATTTTGCAGTGCATACAGTCTATTGCTCTGGAGATCATTGCCTCTTGAGAGGCTGCAGACAAGAGAGAAAATGTGCGAAATCGGGGACAGTTCTCGCTTTGCAGCGAATAATTAGTAGTTATGTAACTGCAAATCATGTCCTTCTTTTTAGCTTGCTCCATCGAATGCTGGTCTCATTCTGATGACCATTCTCGCTCTGCTTTTCCTTCTTTTGACTCTGCTATGCTGCCTTTACCTATGCGCCAGATGCCGGTAAGTGATTTTTTATCTTAAGTAATAGGCCTTTATTGATTTTAGCACTTTTTTTAGCTGCTTCGGTGGACGAGGTGTTAGTGAAGGAAGCGCAAGTGGACGAGAAATACTTGGTTCTGACTATTACACAATTCCTCGCGCTAAGCTCAAGCCTGGATACGGCGGGGTAGGTTCAGCAGACCTTATTTTCTCAAGTTTTGCGTTTTAGCGAGAATTGCAGGATGAAGTGATGGCTCAAGAGCATGCTGGTGCCCTGGGTGCTTATCTGGACGATGGTGCGTCGATTTCCTCTGGCGGTTCGTTGGAAGAAGTTGAACGGCGGGTTACCACCGATGTGACGACGCGCGAGATTCGCACCACTACAGTACGCGACGAGATGGGTAATGTGGTTAGTCAGAGCCAGGTATGGTAGACAACACAAGTGATTACGGTAGTTGGCTTAAAATGACCCCTAATTTAGACCGTGTCCCATGGTGGACCGCTGGAGACAGACACAGAGCAGTACGCCATGACATCGTCTGATCACTTCCGCCATGCCAGTTCGGCTGGCGCAGCAGCTGCTGGAGGAGCTGTTATGGGAAGTGCAATGGCTGCTGGAGGGCATATGAGAGAGGGCTCGGTAAGATTTCAGAGATTTACGCCCAAGATAGAGGATTAGAGTGGAAAAAAGGGTAATGCCATTGGGCGCCGACTTCACGGACAACTGGTCCTTTTGTATGTATTGTTGCATGCGGTGTGAGGACCAGTAGTCCGTGTAGGTGGAGCCACTCCTGATTTTCACCCGGGAGATCTTCTTTCTGAATAAAACTTGATAGAATAACAACCACCACCATTGAGCGCCCCCTCCGCGGACTACTAATCATTCCGTACGTGCTGTTGCATACTACTTGAGGGCCAGTAGTCCATGGAGGCGGAGCTTGAAGACGCCGTTCGTTTATCCAGGGATATCCCTTAGAATTACGGGATCTAGGTAGAACAACGGACACCACCATTAGATGCCGCTTTCTCGGACAACTGCTCCTTTTGTTACTGCTGTTGCATGTCGCGTGAGGACCAGCATAGTCCTCGAAGGTGGCGCCCTGGAGCGGCCGTTTTCTTAGCAGAGGGACCTACTCTAGAAAATTGTAGGATCTAGCTCGAAAAACAAACCCTATTGTTGGGCGCCGTCTGCGCGGACAACTGTTCCTTTCATGCGCAGTTTGCATGTAGCATGAGGACCAGTGGTCCGCGGAGGCGGAGCTTAGTTGATAACCTTTCGTCCCTCTAAGCGGGTAATCTGCTCGAAAACACATCCAAATCTCTTATTTTTTCTAGCGCGGTGACATGTACGAGTCGGACTCAGAGGCATCCGATGCCGGTCGCGCCACGTACGATCGTGTGACGCGAGTCGCGCAATCGCACGATTTCATGCCAAGTAGCGACCCACGATTAGGCACCGAGCGACGACGAAACGAAGTGCTCACAACGACCACGGCAGAAGAAGTGAACTACTTCTAAATGCATATCTTTGTTGTTTTGCCATCCTTGCTATGCGCTCATTGTCAATTGTCATTTGCTGCCAGTCATTTGTCATTTTATTACATGTCACTTGTCACACATTTAGCGCTTATTACATACTAGTACTTCTGTTTGCATTCCACAGTGTAGAAAATTCCCCCTGAGAAAATCTCTAGCAAAACTTTTCCTCTTGCCCCAAATTTATGATCTTTCAGTTATAGTATTTTCCATTTGAGACCCTATTTATGCCCTGCATACTGTAACTGCCCAATCCTTTGCATCGGTGCTCGACTAACTTGCCTTCTCTTATCAGTCACTTACTACTTAATCAAACCAATTGTTGATCTGATTTGCATGTCACTTAGTTTCACTAGCTTGTAAGTATTTTTTGTTATTTTGTCGTAGAGATAGTGTAAGAGTGAAAAATGACTAGAAATATGTGTGCGAATTGAGAATTTACCATTGAACCTGCCGTTCGAGTCACTTTCGCCATTATGCTCATGTTATATTATATATTGATTGCATTTTGAAATGAATATCATATGGAGGTTTTTAATGTCGCTTACAATTTGATTTCTGGGAAGGGAGGAGCGGTCTTCCGCTTTGTGTGAGAGGAAGCGAGCATGGCATTTACAAAAAACTGAGAGTACAAAAAATCTGCAGCGAATTTCACTCCAAACAAAGCGAATTATTTCCTAGTGTTGTGTTTAGACTTGTAGCGTTTAAGCCGTGCCAGAGCATTGATCGATCATTGCATGGCTTCCACTAGGATCCTGGCACGGCACGGCGCACGAGCAACACTGAAAGCTTAGAAATCGCTACAATCGATTATATTTGGAATAACGCTTCAAGCCTACCTTTCTTGAAATTGTAGGAGTTGATGTATCGTCGACTCTAAAAATCGTGACGACGGTCTGCAGTGCGGCCAGTGCGCGCCGCACGGCACTGCCGCTTTATCGTAGGGCAATCTTGCTTCTCTGCAGTGTAGGCTCCCTGCGGTAGCCATGGAAGTTCCTGCAAGCAAAAAAGATGCAAAAAGAAAAAGAAAAACCACAAGAACTCACCTTCTCCACGTAATTTGGGCGAATCACTAGGTGGCAGTGCCGTGCGGCGCGCACTGGCCGCACTGCAGACCGTCGTCACGATTTTTAGAGTCGACGATACTTCGGGAGGGTATTGGGAGGGGGGGGGGGGGGACTGGCGCAGTGGTACGAGGTGCCACCATGACCAGGTCGGACCAAGGTCCGACTCCGCCCCTAGATCAATCCCAGCCCACCCAAGCATAGTAATCCCGTACCGGTGTAGTCCAAAAGGATAAAAGCACCAATCCGATATACTGAGGGCTCCAGTAAGTGCCCATAAAGGCTAGCAGTATTTGGCAACCTTCAGTAGTGGACTTTAAAATTTTTTATATTTTCCGGTATACTCCAATCAGATCTTTGTTTGTTTCATAACTATAAGTTGGTTTTTTTCATAACGGCACAAGCTTATGTGAAACTAGCTGGCTTGCCCGGCTCCGCCGGGCCTGCCAGCTAGACCCGTGTACGTATGTTCCGAATAGAAATTTTTATTTCTGAACCGATTGGGACCGAACTTTGCACACATACACTTCGGGGCTGGGAGCATGTCACAGTCCACTTTTCGTTATCGATCGATGTCGACTTTACCGATTTTTTGCAAAATTTGAGCTAGGGGGCTAGGATTTTGCACAGGGGGGTAATCGAGCATGCTGATCACCCCCTTCGGGGTGATCAGCATGCTCGATTACCCCCCTCTGCCAAATCCCAGCCCTCTAGCTCGAATTTTGCAAAAAATCGGTAAAGTCGACATCGATCGATAACGAAAAGTGGACTGTGACACGCTCCCTGCCCCGAAGTATATGTGTGCCAAGTTTGGTCCCGATCGGTTCAGAAATAAAAATTTCTATTCCGCACATACGTACAGACAGACAGACAGACATACAGACAGACAGACAGACAGACATTCAGCTTTATATATAAGATTGAAATGTTACGTAATACGAGCGAATAGAAAGGGCGTTAACGAAAAACTGCAGTAAGAATTTAAAAAAAGGACAATTCTAAATTTTCTTTTTTGGGGCTATTGATAGACCTTAAAGTCGCAAATTAGATAAATTTGCAACTCCCCTGCGCCGAATGGATGTCCATGCAAAAAGTTTCAACAGGATGTCCTATCCTAATGCTAACGAAAATGAGCGGAACCTTGGCGATTCTTTCAGAAACTTTTGGGATACATCCCCAGCGGATAGCCAAGTAGCGTCAACTTCTCGTTCTATATTCGAAAAAGACGATTAAATGTGCAGCAATTTAAGGATATCCACCCCGAACAGCTTGAAAAAGAATGCAATTATTTGCACTTGAATGCTGCTGACCAAGAACTCAGACAAATGATGTCATAGCTCTGGAGGACGGTCGAAATCTGGCAGAGCTGCGGAGGGCCCAATTGACCATTGAGAGCGGGGCGAGGAGGCGGCCCCTTTCTGTGACGTCACGGTGACGTCACAAGAAGGCAGATGGGATCCCTCCGGCGGGCTTGCAAATCTCTGCTCCGGAGGTACGCCAGATTTGGGAGAACCCAGGAGCACAGATTTGCGCTCCGGAGGTACGCCAGATTTGGGACACCTCCGAAGCACAACTTGGGAGGGCTCCGGAGCACAAAATGGGAGGGCTCCGGAGCACGAGTGGCAAACCCCCGCTGGGCAGACCCCGCGGCCCTGCCATTTCTGCTCCGGAGGTATCCCTTCGACTGTTTGAGAAAGTAAATGCGATAAATTTTGGGTTTTGTGCGCGGGTGTTTGAAATTGTGTGAAAATTCAGTCGATAAGTTTAAGAGCCGAAATTTATCTTAATTGAAAAGCGCATGAAAGGCTTTTGGAAGGTATGCGAAACGTTTATTGAAAAAGCAAATACGACGGAAGATCGTTGTATGAATAAATGACTTGCAAAAACACGCACTAACTCTGCACCAAACCCAATACATGAATTTCAGATGGAAATGATTCAAAAAAGATATTTCTATACGTCCCCAAACACATGGAGGGTGAAAATAATATCGCCCAGGCAAGCTCCGCCTTCTCGTCAGGTCCCGCCTAACCAAGGTTTACTCTTTGACGCGTCCTGACATGGTCAGCACTCTCACATACAAACTTTGTAATTTCCAGAAACGGTTTTCACGTATTTTGCAAATCATATTACAAATAGGGCCACGGAAAGAAATGACAAAACATGAAACCGAAAATCTGAGAGTGGGCGCTGCTTTTAGGCATAATTTGGGTTCATATTGGACTTAAAAGAAAACCCCCCTCAATAGCCGCTAAATTCCGCAACAAAAATGCTACCATTACTGATTCTTTGTTTTTGAAATGTCAAAGCAAATATAGTAATGAAATTTATATGATCAGCTCTATACATACATAGTCAATATGATCATAGCATCAACAACATTACATGAACAACAACAAGTAACAATGAGCAATAACCAGCAGTTCTAAGCAGTGATTTGGAAGTAAAAAAATCAACAACTCAAAAATAAACAAGATCTACGCAATCGCATTTTGTATGGCATTCAACACACGCGATGGTGACTTTCCACATGTCTATAATGTGTGAATTATCGCCTTGCAAGGTAAATAAAGGAAAATACTGAGTATCGATACCTGTTGACATGCTGCGTTAATTTTCTTAGCGATCATGTTCCATTTCGATTCATCCTCAGTCAACGAGTCTAACGACAAATGTTTCTGCAGCGTCGGCTGCAAACAAAAAGCTTCTATATAAATTTGCTCAAATGAAGATTGGTGATAGGCCACTTATTGAATAGAATTCAGTTTACTAAGTCTAGCCTAAGATGTGACTTCGGATAACAAAAGGAATATTAATAAATACAAAAAATTTTGAATCTTGTGTAAGCTAATGTTCTGTTGTAAACACATACCTTGAGTTCATCGCTGATGCTAGTCGCAGTGGACAAAATCAGTTTCAACACGCTTGCAAAATAGCGAGGTTTGATCTAAAACAAAAAACCACACATTTAAATTAAAGCAAAAATATCTAAAATATATATTTGAAAACAAAATAAAAAATCTAGAGAAATACATCACCTGAATGCCAATGCATAATAAAAGAACTAGAATGAACTTATCAAGATTGGTCAGATAAGGGAGATTACTCACCGTATTCGGCTCAGCAACGGAAGCATTCAGATACTCAGTGCAAGACTTCCCAATACCTTTCACAACAGACTTTTCCGCAGAAATTTTATGTTGAACAGCCTTTGTCATCATTCCAGCAAGACATAACACAGCTTCTGTCTGGAAAGAAAATACGATTTATGACAATTTTTTCCATCCAATATATCAGCACAAACATACCCTGCGGAATATTCGATACTCAGCATTGAAACCAGCCTTCAGGAAGATTTTCGCTTTCGGAACGAATACTTCCTAGAAAAAAGGGTAAACTCGATGGCATTCACTTGACCCCGAATTTGCTTCCAGATTTGTCCGTGCCAGCACCGTGCCAGTGCCGTGCCAGAAAATCGACCAATCAATAGTGAGTCCACGTGCCTCCGGCACGATGCTGGCACTAAGCAATTCCGGACGCTCAATGAAAAATTGTTACCGGATGCTTGACGACAGCTGCAATTGCTAGTTCACATCCTATTAAGCCTTCTTCTTGGCTCATAAAGCGTTCAAAAAGCCCCACAAAAGCGTTCAAAACTACTTCTGAGCATGTGCCTTCGGAAGATATGCCCAGTGAGCACTAAAATTCATTTTTATATAATTCTACCGAAAGTGGCAAATCCACCCGATCACGAAACTCACTATGAATGACGAGATAGAGGCAACAGCCGAGATCAGCGTAGGATTCGCAATTCCGGTACCCTCTTGGATAAGCTGGTCAAGAAGGCTCACAACTTCTTCGTCAGGAAGATGGGCCTAAATTGATTTCGAGAGAATTTTTTTGAATCAGTGGAAAATGACAAATTGTGCTTTTGAGCAAAAAAAGCGATTTCCTTGAGATTTTTCTAAAATATTAGGTCATTCCGTAAGTAATTTCGCTTTTTTAAAAAGGGCGCCACATTTGATGGAAGAAAGGTTTCTAAAAGATCTTGGAAGCGTTCGATGCAGAATTACATTCTCTTTCTAAAGGTTATGAAAGTGTTGCAAAACAGTCAATGAGCTTTCAGAAAATAACCAAAATCTGCGACCCATGCTTTTTTAGATGGTCAAGTTTCACGATCTTTTCCAACTTCTATATCAGTCCTCAGAAGGAGTTCAAGTAACGGTTCGATAGAGTAAACCTTACAGAATACAGCGTTACTTTTCCACTTTCTCGCAGCTCGCCGTAATTTTTTAAAAGATCTTTTAACAGAACCATCGGATTTTGGCAGGCCCACCTCAGCCACAATCGCAGCAAACATCATAATTTTTCGGAATTTGAGACTACCAAGACTGTACTATGAGTTAGCACTAACTTTACAAAGCAAGTGAGGGTTTACGGGTTCGAAATATCAAATTTCGAGTTTTTTGGGTACAGCCTGGGGCTCGCTTAAAAAATGAGTTATGATGATTTCTCCCCGGAAACTAAACGAATCGGAAACAAAAAACACCCATTAGAAAGAGGAGAAAATGCCGCATCGAATAGTGCGCGAGCTGCCTTTCTTTTGATGTTCTACGAGAATTTGGCTGCTCAAGTATGGAAATCGGTGGCATCACTTAAAATTTTGTTAAAAAAGTATGACAAGCCATGGAAAGGAGAAAAAAGAAGCACTGTATCCTGTAAGGTTTACTCTATCGAATCGTTACTTGAGCTCCTTCTGAGGATTGATATGAAAGTTTTAAAAAATCGTGAAACTTGTCCATCTAAAAAAGCATGGGTCGCAGATTTTGGTTATTTTCTGAAAGCTCATTGACTGTTATGCAACACTTTCATAACCGTTAGAAAGAGAATGAAATGGTGCATGGAATGCATCCAAGATCTCTTAGAAAGCTTTGTTCCATCAAATGTGGCGCCCGTTTGAAAAAAGCGAAATTACTTTCGGAATGACCTAATATAAAGCTAAATGGATACTGTCAATTTTTCACAACTTGAAAAAAAGTGATACAATGTTTAAAGAAAAAACAAAAAATGGTACGGAGAAAACGAAACGATTTCCAAAAGTAGCAGAAGAATGTGCTGCTAACGAAGAATATTATAAAAAAACTAAGGTTGAACTAACTAACAAGGGAAGTCACTTAACTTAGGTCGGGCTTTTGAAATGAGACACATATGGTTGGGATCAGCCTGAAACGCTGATTTCAAATCTGCTTTCCTTAGCTGCGAAGCGTTCCTCTGAAGCGAGTTATGAGCTTTTTCCTGAGCAAATTTTGCGTGTTGACCGACTTAGGCATGCTACGGTATCATCATCTAGGTAGTGGTTCAAATGCATATTATACCCTATCAAAGCCAAATGACTCAATTTGATGTTATTTTGATTTTGCACCACTTTTTGGGCAGATTTTCATCCAAAGACCTTCTTTCCATATTCAGTTGTATGTCAATGACACATACTAGAAAAACTCATAACTCGCTTCAGAGAAACGCTTCGCAGCTAAGGATAGCATATTTGGAATCAGCGTTCAGAGCTGATTTTAGATTTATGTGTCTCATCTCAAAAGCCCGACCTAAGTTAAGTGACTTCCCTTGTAAGAAGATGGATTCCAAAAAAAAACGATTACTGTCATAAGAGGCATACATTGAAGGTTTTTCAAACTACAACAGACTCACCTTCTTCAACTTCGCGATAATATTCAACAACCCAATAGTTTTTCTCGAATTATGACCTTCAGCATCTTCTTTCAATTGTTGTTTAGCTAATTTCAACAACGGTATCATCATATGCTGAAAACTCATTATATTTCTAGAGATAACCGAGGCGTAAAAATGAAAACAACGAAAAATTATTGACTTACCACTTTTACGGACAAAGGTGTACTTTGTGATGATAGCGTAAACAACAACAAGTCTGCAAGCTTCAATCGGAAGGCAGATGCCATGTGCGAGGCTAATTTACTAAATGTAGAAACTGAGCTCATGCAAGGTTTATATCAGTCTCCGTACTTTTCCTTTTTGGGAGCCATTGCTTTGAAAGCTGCCGCCAATCGGTCATCCATTGCAAACATCTCCGCATCGTCAACGTCTGAAGCGTCGCTCTAAAATCCTAATAAATTTGAACGAAAATAACAAACTATTTATTTTTGCAGTAAAGAATCAAGGTTCTGCGCATTTTTTGAGAAGGTTGTTGCAAGAACTGTAGGTGCAAATTTTTGTTGGAAAAAATTAAAGTTATTTTAGTGTCCACTATGAAGATTTCCTCAAAAATGCTGGAAAAAGACTTGTGGGTGTACTTTTTGAAATACTTATTACATTTTTACTACTCTTTTTTTTAACGACATTATATTACTATCCCTTTTTATACTACTTTCTAATTCAATTCGTGATAATTCAAATTATTTTATTCTTCAGGATTTACAGTAAATTGTGGGCTAGAGTAGGCTAGTCTTTGCGCTGCTGACAACATTTGCGCGTAAAAAATGGTCATGCCACGCAAAGCGTGCACCTATGTGCTATGGCGACTTTTTCCGCGCATGTGTTGTTGCCACCGCAGAAGCATCACTTAAAATCCCCAAAACTATATACCTCTTCTTCATCTATAGCATCAGCTTTTCGTTTCACTGCTGCTTTTCCAAGTGCACTTTCTAAACGACTGATTGTTGTCGGGTCGATATCCTGCAGAAAGATTTATTGCAATGGAATAAGCAGATTGCAATCTTACATCCTCATCATCCATAGAACTTTCAGACTCGCTTTCACTTGCTTCTTCCATCTCTGAAAGAAGAAAAATAAGAGGATAATGGAAAAAGTTCATTACAGGAGAGGAAATTTCAGCCTAATAATTTCAGTCAGCTGATGAATGTAAGATATAGTCTAAAAAAGACTATATCTCACCTTCATCTTCGTCTGATGTCTTCTCCTCGCTTTCCTCTTCATCAGCCAACTCTTCATCATCCATGGATAAAGTCTAAAAAATAGATAAGTAGAAAATGATGATGGAAGGATAAACGATGGAAAAGAGAACCTTACTTCGATTATGTGCGCAACATGCTCTTCCTTGATGTGCGGTAACAGATTGACATATACATAGTAGATTACGGTACGATGATATTTCTGTGGTTGACTAAGAAGAGAGAGAAGCTGATCTAATAAAACCTGAAGCAACATCCAGAGCATGTTTAAAAGAGATTAATCTTTCAGCCCACCTTTACGCCCTCTTCGCCTGCCTTCACAATCGCTCGCAACTCTTCGGCATTATTCTGGTATCCTTCGCTCATTTGTTCCGTAGACGCAATTTTCGACCATAGTTTCAAACACATCCAATACACCGGGAGGACACTGTAAGCAGACACACGATAAAGGCTTACTGTAGCATTTCGGCACAATATACAGTTGCGAATTGATTGCATATTACGGTATCAGACTAAGATTCGCAGATAGGATATAATTATATGGTGATTTACAGGGTGCCCCAGAAAAAATATGTCTACTCTCCGATTGTCAAAAACTCTTTTGTCATGTAGTCTTCCTCGAAGATTTATCCAACGTTTTGTAGAGCTTGGTTCGACTTAGATCTACAGTTTGGGGAATAATACCGATCTCTCTTCATTACTGTAGGATTACGGTAGAAACTTTGAGGAGGGTCTGGCGTTATTGAGGGTCGTATTTTACCCCTAAAAAATAATTGAAGATGCTAAACCTCTATACTAGGTCAATCGGAGTCGCTGATTATGAATATGCTTTACCGTAACGCGTTTCTCATAAGTTATGCCAGATATACCGTAACAACCGATTTCTGATACTCGTCGAAAGTTTGATTACGCCATTTAAAAAGCTCTGCAAACGCGCAAAAAGTCATGTAGAGAAATCAGCATGCATGGAAACCATGTACACAATTTTCCAGGTTTATTTGAAATCTTTTTTAAAAACGGCCTAAGTCACAGTGGCGCCATAATGCTGCGAGTTCATACCATAACTCTACAGTAAAAGAGAGATCGGCACTTCTCTCCATACCGCAATTCTAATTGTAAGTTGAAGCCAGCTTTACAAAAAGATACCTAAATCATCTCAAAAGATTCTAAAACAAGCGAGTCTTTGACAATCAAACAGCAGGCACATTTTTCGGACACCCTGTATTTGTAAGATGGACACACTTCATAGGCATCCATTTTTATGGAGTTCGACAAAACTATTCATATTCCTGTTTCCGTTCATTTATGTTACCCGTAGAGTGCAAAGATTACAATTTTTCATAGAACACATAACAATTTATGTTTCTTTTTCCCTATTCTGGTTTCAAAATAATAACTAGCTTGTGTTGGCAGTGACTATAAGAAAATACTGCAAACTGATTCCAATTTCATCACTGTAATTCGAAAATAAGGTTTGGAAGTTTAAGGTTTGGAACAAAAAATTCATTTGCGAATCTCTTTCAACAAAATCGAGAATCGCAAACAATTTTGATGCTTCAGAAAAACAATATTGCCTATTATGCGGAAACCAAAAAAGAAACCTCATTTACCTCTTGTAAACCGGACTGGCATTCATTTTCTTCAGCGCACTCTTCACCGCATCTTTACCAAATAAGGAATCTGTAGCGTTCCTTAGCACTTCTTCACCTCCTTCTATCAACAAAACGCTAACAAGTTCGCCGGCTCTGACCTAAACTAGAGATTCGAGACAATTCCTTAGATTTTCTGTGTAAAAATTTAACCTTTATTTTGAACAGCGAATCTATACAGTTCCCAACAGTGTACTGGATATCTTCTGACTCTGGTCGCTTTATCAACTCTGTCAAAGCTTCCACTTTTGCTTCAGTGCTCCATTGGCTAAAAGCAGCGGTAACATGACGTAAAGACCATCGCTTATCGGCAGTCTAGAAGCAAAAGTGGGCCTTCTAATTTGGCAATAAAAATCAAGAAATAATACCTGAATCCATTTAGAAACTCCTTCTTGACTTAGCCGACCAGCCAAATGGTCAACGAGGTTAGCACCAGTCAGTATGTCAAAGCTTTCAGTAACATCAAGTGTACTGATCAGTTCCAGCAGCTTTGTATCGTCGGGTTTCAACGAATTCAGATATTCTTCAGTGAACTTGCAAAACTCAGTGATCTGCAATGTTTTCAGATGAGTACCACTGCTAAGTGAGATAAGATAAATATTAGGTTGTCCCGAAAATTCATTCGCACCATTTTCAAAAATTCATAACTCTTCAATTTTTGACGAATTTGTACGATCAAAATTTTAGTCAAGAGACGAACTCATGGCTCTTTGCAACAGTACCTGAAGTTTTCGTTATTGTGTACAAATGAAGGAGATGGAAGCTCAAAACCAAAATCACTCAAAATTCGAATTTTTCGTGTAAGGTCATAAAAAATCGAAAACTTGCAACAAAAATCGGAGCAGTTGGTATTGTAGGTTCTTTCAATAGCTCTTTCTAACTATGCAAATTTGCGCTGATTGAGCGTCTCTATGAAAAGTTATGGTTTTCGAGCAAGCAATACAAAAGGGCGATTTTGATTTATTTTGGCGTTTTTCAGATAAATCATAACTTTTTATAGAGACGCTCAATCAGCACAAACTTCCGGGGAGAGTTCTGAGCTCCTTTACTCCGTCTAAGGAAAGGAACGAAACGGAGTATTCCAAAGAACCTTTTTTTCTTTTATTTGTATTGTTGGAAAGAGCTGGTGAAAGAACCTACAATACCGACTGCTCCGATTTTTGTTGCAAGTTTCTGATTTTTTATAACCCTACACGAGTTTTGAGCTTCCATCTCCTTCATTTGCGTACAATAACGAAAACTTCAGCTACTGTTTCAAAGAGCATGAGTTCCTCTCCTAAACAAAATTTTGATCGTACAAATTCGTCAAAAATTTGAAGAGTCATGAATTTTTGAAAATGGTGCGAACGAACTTTCCGGACAACCTAATAATTATGTATAATTTGCCACAAAATCAGCTACAAAGAGAAGACGCCAAGCAATCACAGTAGCCAGCAGTTATCTAATTTGACGAAGAAAATTCAAAAAACCATGGATAAAATAGATAAATATAGATATTTATGAATAATAGATAAAAGTATATGCCCAAGGCTTACCCCGAAGATCTACACAATTTCCGGTCAAGACAAATTGACTTTTTAAAAGACTAGAATTTTTTCCTAGCAGCAGAGTAATATAGGATGGAGAAAAGGAAAAGGTGGAACTGCAGTAAAACGCATTCTCAAAGGAGCCCCCCCCCCCTTCAGTCCAAATCGGTATTCTCAGACGTGATTCACATAAATTTTGGAGCATGTTTTCTTATTCGCAAACAATATTCGTGGATAAAAATCAACTTTTATCCACTTTATTCTCAATCATGTGTGATGAAAATCAACCTCCAGAATCATCTTTTAATTCGTGAATGATAAACACCAACTTTTAATAGGAGACTAGACTAGTTTAGCGAAAAGAAATTTTTTGTGGTAATTTATGCCAAGCCCCTTTTGAAAGACATTCTTGCAACCGCAACGGGCATACTCATGCAGACATTCGTCAATTTTGTCTCATTAAAATTTATGATAGATATGTTGGTCAGGTCACAGCTAAGATAATGAAAACTAAATAAAAATGCTGCAGAAGTTCATGGGAAGATTACAGTGGGTAATAATAGATAGTAGGGGAAAACAAAATGATTAAAAAAAGCGAATAAAGATGGTTACCAAAAAGTCCCAAATACTGAACTGACCATCTCTGTGTAGCTCCAAATTTTAAAAAATGCTTGTCTGCAACTCCAAAATTCAGCAAAAAAAAACAGGAGAATACCTAGTGCGCAGATTTCCGTGATATATTACACAGATTCCAATATGGGTAAAAAAAAGCAAACGTCATAACCAGAAGCGGAATTACTTAGGCAAGCAAGTCGCGGTAATACACTTTCTAATCCTCTCTAAAAAAGCTAAATGCCATCTATTACAACATCCTCCCTCACTTTTCGTTCTTTGCGCACGGGTTTTGACCCCCATTTCTCGCGCGCGCCTAAGAGTTTGCCATGCTATTACATCTCTTAGCTTCAAGCAAACGTGTGATCGAAACCCACTCCTTGTACCCCCCCTCTCCGCTCCGCCCCTCTTCTCAAGCCCTGAGAGGTACCGGTTTCGGTGAATGTCTCGTTTAGCTTATAGCATGTCAACACTACTAAAATACATCGAACACTGCACATCGTTGGCATACGACGACCGTTCGGCACCAGTTTTCGCCCCCCTCCCTCCTCGTAACCAGCACGAAGGCACATAGTATCAGTTAGTGTTATACTATGCAAACTTCTAGAATATTCTTTCTAGCCATTGCTATTACTATTCTAACCTTATCCTACGCTATAGTCGAGGACAACGCAGAATTTCTATTTGAGAACGCTAAAATATGTAAGTTAACTGAATCAACCCTTATCTTTCAGAAAAAAAACATGCTTCAGGTGGAGACCCGTTCTCTGACCCAATATGGATTCCAACGCTGGATTTATGCACAATACAATGCGACTCAAACAGTGAGTACTGTGTCGAGAATGAGGATCTACAGCAGCAGTGCAAAAAGAGTGAGTTCTTCAAAATGCTTCAACTAGAGCACAAAACCGGTTTTCGTATTAAATGTAGGCACAAGAGCATTTTCCTCAACAAATTCTTTGAGATCAGATTTTGAGCCAACCCGTATCAAATTTCTCGACTATCAATGCTGACTGGCAATGTTAAAGAAAGTAAAGACGACATTAAAGGCAGGGTCCAAGCAAAACCCCAATTAGTAGCTAGTTTACAAGAAGGTCCTATAAGCAGAACGTCTGCGTTAGTCCGTCTTTTCATATGGCCTTTGAGTGGAAAAAAAAAGCTGGAAATATCGAAAGTGGTATCAAGCCACGCCCACCCTATCAAGCTCCGCCCACTCGAGTATCAAAAGTCATCTGTGAATTCAGAATAGGCTCCCAAAAATCGGGTTTTTAAGGGTTTTGCAATTTGCACTTCAGATCTATAATCATGATCACGAAAAGGCATAAAAATGACAAGAAATGGAAGACAAAGGTACGAATGGATGCTGCTTTTAAAGGCTGTTCTCGGAACAATTAACTGAACCATTTATCTCAAAAACAACGAAAGAAATTCTTTAGATCTAGGATTAACTTACTAATTACTTATTATTAAATTACTAGTTTCGTTCCGTATTACAATTATTTTTTTTCATTTATTTCCGCGCAAACTTTGCATCAAGCCCCAAAAATCTATCAACTCACAAAAAGCATGATACAGTGAGTACAAAGTCTATTAAGATGTAGATGCATGTTTGCCTTATTTGGTTGCCATATTTCAATTTATAATTCCCTTATCGGTCAAAACAAGAAATCACCAAATGAGTCATTCCTCTTCTTTTATAACATACCCACCAAAACCAGCCAAGTAATCCCAATTAACCATTGTATTTCAGTGCCCGATGAATGTCAGAAACTACTGCAAGAGAAGAAGAGAAAAAGAACACTGCATTCAAATTGATCCTTTTTCCTTCATAGATTTTCTTCTGCATTCCATATATGTACAAACTAGTCAGTTGTAATAAATAATTATGCTTTTTCTGCTTTACACTGTAGGATCGCATATTAGCTAAAGTTATATAAGTCACTGCTCTCTGGGAAAAAAACTTGTTCGGCGAGAACAACGCACTTCTTCGCGGTTCAAGAGAATACCTATGCTTTCATCTTCATTGGAGTCAAGGACAACGAGGCTGGTTTTTCGGTGACGTAAGCATGTAAACACATTGTTGTGCGGTTTTCACACATTAGGGAGACACATGATAGATTAACATTGTGATAAGTGACAAAGACATAGCACTAGACTTTGTAGATGAGAACATGCATTCTCTTCTCAAAAACTGACCCAACTGTCCTTGTTAGAACGCTTACAATAGCTTAGAGTAATTTACTCATAGTGCGCTAGGACCAATAGCTACTCACCCTACACTGAACTCAAAAGTTTATGAGACAAAAGAGCGCTTAATTGGACACCTTAGCGTGATCAAACTTCATCATTTCTGATGAGGGTAAAGTTACTCTACAGCGCTTATGTTAAAACTTTTGAGTCCAAGAAAGTGGATTCAATTCAGGACGAGCAATGAATCAATAGAAAGATGATGATGATGTAAAGGAAACTACCGAATAAAAAGAAAGTTTTTCGCTTTCAATGTCGTAAAGCAGCACACTGGAACAACAGGACACACTTTCCTATCATATAATCCAGAACTTTGCGCTTTCGACATGCTGAATCGTATGATTATTTGGGAAAGATGTTCTAGGAAAGTGAACTTTTACCTTACTTTAGTACGATAGATATCTGGAAATCCGCAAAAGTTCAATGCATTAGCAGATTTTTGATCACAAAAATAAGAGTTTAATGCAAAGACTGGCAGGTCCTAAGTAGAGGGAAACTCGCCTAAAGTCAAGATTATCCTTCTGTAATGTTTTTGAAGCTATGAACACATTGAGAAAGAAGGGCCGATAACAACATCAAAGCAATGCCTGAGACATAATTTTGAGGCACTCGTTAGCATCTCACTAGTTGCAAAAAATTCAGTGTTCGCTACCGTGAATAGATGTATATTTGATATCAAAGACTGACAGAGAACAAGTTGAAGTAGGGAAATGAAATGAAGCCACAAATGTGCAAGCTGAAGCTATTTTGGATCAGGACAAGAAGAAATGCATTTGAGATGTAAATAATGAGAAGATTGTGCATTGCAGTAGATAGCAAATAAAAAGAGTTGAAGAACAGCCTAGAAATAAATAGCGAAAGAGAATACAGTAGGAACACGTAACACTTCAAAAACGATGAATATACCGCAAGCAGCTCAAAAAAGATAAGAAAAAATCCTTTTGATCAGGATAAAGAGAAATGCATCTGGGATCAAATAATGAGCAAATGTGCATTGCAGCCAGATAACAGCAAAAAAGGAGAAGAAGAGTTCAGAAAAGTGAAGAATAACGAATAGAACATGCAAAGCGACGATGTATCAAACAAAATCTCATTTACCTTCCCGTGCATTAGCCGTTGCTGAGCATTTTGCTTTCCTCGGGCAATTTGTGTGATCCTTTTGAGCAAGAGAGGTGAAAAGACAGCCAACATCTAAATGTGGGGTAATATCGTCCATTGCATACAGCATAAAGACAGTTTATGTGGATTTAGTTTAAATTCAAATGAAGCGAAAGTCACAGAACTGTTGGTGTAACAGAAACCAGAAACATTTGAGATGAATCAGAAATCTAGGGAAGACACAAAGATTAGGACATACCTCATCGTAAGTAGCATCTCCACTAGATAATGTCAATTTGGCTGTGTCAAAAATTCGCTCCAGAACTTTGGATTCATCTCCAGACGTGCACCACTTTCCAACAACATCTGAATGAGGAGTGAAAATTACGAAAACTTTGGAAATTCTCAAAAGTTACGAAATACTGACTGTTGTAGACAAGAGCGAATTGGCCTGATGCACGAGCAGAAGACAATAGGATGTTGAGAAAAGGCTCCACAGCCGAGCTGTCACATTTCTAAAAAATGAGTGATCTGTAGGATCAATAGCACAGAAAGCCAGAGACGCACCTTGATTGTAAGCAACAGGAAGGTAAGGTCATCCTGGCTAAAAGAGCAGCTTCCATCTTTTTGCACAAAACTGACAGAATCTGCTATGTAAGACTGCAAAAAAAATTTGAGCAGTCAGGTAGCAAAAAATGTCCACAAAGCTTACGGGAAAACGATCCTTCAACAATAACGCTAAGTAGACAAATTCCACCGAAGAACTGGTAAGTGCTGTTTCGAGATAATTCTTTATGGCAGGTAAGATCCTCTGGAAGAATCAAACTCTCATTCAGCTAATGGTATAACCAAAAACTCACCGATTTAAACGTTTTCTTCTCCATTCCTAGAGCAATCTCAGCTACCAGTTGTACAATTGTCATTCCCAAAGTAGGACATAACCGATAAAGCTGGAACTCACGTTCCAGCAGAGCGCTGTCGCACTGAAAGAAAGATTGAAGATGCGGCGGTAACGACGGGTAAACAAGGTAAACAGACCCCAACAAACACTCCTGATTGAAAGATGGCACAAGCTAGTAGATGATGAGCTATCGCATTTGCACTACTACTATCCTATAAAGAACAAGATGAAACAACTTGTAAGAAAAATGAGAAAGCGAACCTTATCATGAAGATCAAGCTTCTTGTCAGCTATCTCAAAAAGCTTTTCGATTGTCCACTGCTCATGATATTCTGACAATAAGAGAACAAGTGCAGTTGAATACCTGAAACAAAAATGGATGGACCTAAATGCGAAAGATACACTCAAATTAAGTAACTATAAAACAGTTGCAATCGAATTAAATCCAACTGCCAGATTTGATACACATGAAAAACCGAAATGAAAATGCGCCCAACGAAAAAAAATTAACTTCTTTCCAACAAGGAAAAGAGAACCACTTTGCAACAAGCAGATACCTAGTTTGTTAATGCAGTGTGAATTTGAAAACGTATAAATCAAAAGCAAAAGTGACAAAGTAATAAAAATACAATTAGACCAAGCAAATAACATCAAAGAAAGATACCCAAAACGAGCTGCTGCCCTGGTTGAACTCAGTCCAGCAACAAGTCGTTCAACACAATATTCTTGTACAGATGGGTCAGACTTCTGAATCAAGAAAATGGATAACAGACCGTAGGATAAAAAGCACTTACCACTTTCATAAATAGTCGGCTAACTGCTTCGTAGCGTTTTTGTGCATTAAGTTCCACCAACCCGTAGAATTCATTGAGAATATCCTCATTAGGGCGCATTGCAGCGCTGAAAGACAAGTGATAATCACAAGATTATAGAAGTAAAACCCAAATCGAATAGTTACCGTAGCTAAAGCAAGCCGTAAAGTCAAATGTGCGCCTCCGCAGTTACACACTGCACCATATTTCACGCCTAAAATCACAATTTCTTGGGCATTTTGTTCCCGCAACCGACATGAGATGCTGAAACAGAGATTGCAAATTTCTAAAATATAGATTCAGTAAAGAAAATGATCGAATTGACGAGGAAATTGGGATTTAGATGTTTCCGAAGCTGCTCTATTCAATGTCAATAGTTGTTATGCTCAAAAAATCACGAAACTGGGTTTTGAAATGTTTCAGAATACAAGTGCAAAAGTCAAAAAAAAAGTCTAAAATCAAGTCATGGCAGAACTGCTACTCTATTCGTATAAACTCAAAGCATTACTGATTATCTGCAGAATCAGATCGCCAGATGTGAGAAATGTGGCAAAATGTCGCAGCTTGCAACAGAAGAGACAAATTGAGCCCTAATAGATAAGGCATATGCGAAAGTCTTGGCGTGATAACTGACTGAATGGCTCCAAACAGCGTGTAGGTTACAACCTCTATAGGTATGATTGCGACTGTCTTGCCTAAAGCAAATGGTCATATCGTTGAAAATGCCCGGGGGAGGATCACTGATGAACTCACATTCGCAATTTTGTTTCTGACATTTTGCATATTGAAGAGAATTAATGCTAGATTATATTGAAACTGCTTAAATACCAGTTTAGTGGCGAAGGGGAATTACTCCACTGAACTTCAGATTCGAATTTTGTTTGAAAACCCAGTTTTAAGATTTTTTGAGCATAGCAACTATTGACATTGGATAGAGCAGCTTCGGAAACATCTAAATCCCAATTTCCTCGTCAATTCGATCATTTTCTTTACTGAATCTAAATTTTGGAAATTTGAAATCTCTGTTTCAGCATCTCATGTCGGCTGCGAGAACAAAATGCCCATGAAATTGTGATTTTAGGCGTGAAATGTGGTGCAGTGTGTAACTGCGGAGGCGCGCATTTAACTTTACGGCTTGCTTCGGTTACGGTAACTATTCGATTTGGGTTCTACTTCTATAATCTTGTGTGATAATCAAGCAGCAAAGTAAATGCCTGGATTTTCTCAAGAAAAGAAAAAGACGAACAAAATAAAAGCAGAGTTTGGATTGAAAAGCGTGGACAAATCGAACATCGCCGCGCCAAAAATTGTCGCTGGAGCATCTCAGCGCAGCTGAACTTAATTTCTGCTTTCTTTTGACATCAACTATAAACAAGTAGATTAATAAGCTTTCTTTATATTTACAATACGTGACATGTTATTTCTTCGTATGCCATATGAAGGCAAACATTGTGTTAGCTTCTATCCTTATCAAGTTCGTTTCATTTTACCTTCTGAAGTTTTTATTTTTCTTTATCGTTTCCAAAACTATTTGAACCATAATTTGAACCCAAGCATTCGGGCTGCAAAGTGCATGCTAACGCTTCCAACATTGGAGAACAATGATACATAAAAGGCACCCCCACTTTAACCATTTTTCTTCAAAAAGGTGAATTAATCATAAGTAGCTATTTCGGATCAGTCGCTAAAAGGTGTTAAATTGATTTGAGACAAATGGTGCTCTCAAAAGTGTCTTTCTTATCTGACTAATGTTCTTATTTCCTTCTTTCCAGATGATCTGGCCTCGTCTCAAAGAAGCAAAGCAAATTTTGACACCTTATCACCTACTTAATGCCCTCCTCTCTATTACATTTTTGTGTGCAAAGGGCATTCCCCAGATCTGTCCATGGATTTTTGCGACTGAAGCTGGCGAAGAATGTGCCATCGACTCGGTAAGTTGCATTGGTACTTTCCTATGAGAAACAGTACTAGTTTTTTCCTTTTATTCAGAATTGAAGTAGTACGTCAGTGGTGTGCTAGACATGTTTTTTTTTGAAATCTTGACAAGTTTGTCCCTTTTTAGCGGGAACGAGAAATTCTCATGTTCCTGGCTGTGATTATTGCATGGAAAGGACGAAAAGCCACTAACTGGCTCCACTACATTAACAACATATTCTTATTCTCCAAAGTTGCTAATATAGCTCTATTTCTTCGTGCAGATGCTCTTGTGGGCATCGTGTATTTACTGATCACTCTTGGTAAGCCCTTTCTTGAATAGAAACACTGCTGAATCTCAACCCGATTTCTTTCAGCAATTACTGTAATCGTGCCCGAACCCGTGTATACAGGTCCGGAGAAGGTTACGTACTATCAAGGATCGGAACTTTTTGTAAGTTCTTCTTATTCAAGAATTTGCTTTAACTTGATTCGTATGAAATCTTCAATGCTTTTATTCATCAAAGATAGGAATTACTTACATAATAACTCACTCAAACTACTTTCACGATTTATTTCGGGCTTTCGTCAGTTATTTATGGCGGAAATGATAGCTTGCAAGCGTCATTTTTGAAAACATCGCAGATATGAAATTAGCTTTTTTCAAAATATGGGAGCGGTAGGCGAAGAGCGTAACGAGAGTGCGTTTGAAAGAGGAATCAGATCAGTTTGTTTTGCTCTATACGAGCGCCCTATATAGTTTTCGTATCATTCTTTAGCCAGTATATGTCTGTTTAATGCTCGAAGTATAATAATAATCTCAGCCATGAAGTTCCATTTGAAGTATGTTCGATTATAATTTTAGGAAGAACTTGGTAAGGACCGTAAATCCATTTTCGTGATACAGTTCTACACCACCTGGAGTCCCGATTGTAAACATGTTACACCAGTGTTTGCTCAACTCAGTGAGAGGTATGGAAAACTCTTTTATATGTTTAGGTTGCTTTTTCTTACACTTTTCATTGTGCTTTTGAGGAACCATCGAAATGTTTTTCTAATAACTGCAGTAATTTCGATTATATTTTTCGCCTGCCTAGGCTACTGTATGACGAAGGCGCAATACCTTTGGGCGCGAACGCGGTTCTATTAACCGGGAGCGTATGACACGGGGGGTTTACAATGGTGAAGATACGAGCGCGCCGAGCAATGCTCGGCACGAGGTGGCTAGATGAAAATGGAAAAAACGAAGTCCTCCTTGACTTTTGGGAATTTTTACGAAGTCCCCTTTGACCCTCAACCAAATTTCCTCTAAAAACCTGAAAAATTCCCCAAAATCCCCCAAAAAACGAAACGTCGACTAAAAAAAAAGGTCGCCGTCGCCAATTTTCCGTGTCTCTTCGGTCACAAAAACGAAACCCCCTTTGCTTTTCGTCCCACAAACGATATCCAGCTTGCTTGTAAGCCACCTCGTGCCGAGCCCTGGCGCCGAGTCCGCGCCCGCGCAACTAATACTGCTTCTCCGCCTTCGCCCTGCGGTAGCCTTTGCATCATCCCAGCGAAGCCTTTACTAAAATTACGTGGCTAAGCCCTCAGTGGTGCTTCCCTGCTCTCAACCTGGCTCCGGTAGGAGTCAAGAGTTATGTGGAACAAGGAAGAGCAAGTCGTTCGAAACCTTTCAGGTATAATCTTATCGTAATATCTGATGGTAAATCTCTTTAAATATCATAAAAATGAAAACTCTCAGAATGTTTTCGCTGTACTATATCGTAACTCTACAGATTTTCACTACCAAATCTTCGTTTTGGCAAGCTCGACATAGGTCGTTGGCCCAAGGAAGCGGAGCGTTTTCGCGTTAGTGCGCATCCGACATCTCGTCAACTGCCAACTATCTGCATATTCAAGTTTGTTTGTTTTTTGTTAAAAGAAAATGAACCGAGCAGTACTTTGAAAATTTCCAGAGATGCTAAAGAACTGAAGCGAAGACCGATCGTCAATGATAAGATGCGAGCTGTTCCATTTGTCTTTAATGAAGTAAGTAATACTACAGTCAAACTTCTTTCTTAAGGTTGATTCGAGGATCATCAGATCTGAGCTTATTTTAGGACAACTGCATCTTCGAATTCGATTTACTGAATGTATATAAGGAATGTCTGGATAGGTTGTCAGCTAAAGAGAAGAAAGAAATTGAAAGTAAGAAAGAAAAATGATTCGCTTTCATTCTTGTTGGTATTGTACATATCAAATAGGAATGAGTGTAGTTCGGATTTGCAGCTTTATTATGCTAGTTAGTTTTTTTAGAAAGATCTGGATGATTCGCATTTTTTAGCATTTGTTAATAGGTGAGAATTCAATTCGATATCATTTATGCATTTATTTGCAATGATGAAAAATTTCTACTCTTTTTCTTTGAATGATGAGCACACCAAAAGTCTTCCTGATGCTCTGCATGACTTGTTGTCATAAATTTCTTCTGTATAATACACATTTTTTATTGTTTTATAAAAATCCAAATTTCTTGTTGAAACTTCGGGTCCGGAATAATAGCAGCATTTTTTCAAAATTTCCATGTGCCCGAGTACAAACAGTTCGAATGGACTCTGTAGGAAACAGGTACATGAAGAACTTGCTTGGAGCTAAACTTCCAATTAATAAATACACTAAGTGAGCTAAAATTTATCGAGGCAGAGTAATGATGATATAGAATTTCTAGCACAAGTGTAATATGTAATAACATGCAAACGCTTTTCTAAAAAAATGAGAACTAAGCTTCATAAAAGTACAGAGTGACGAGTGACGAAAACTTTTTTCTCTTCTTAATAACAAGGTTGAGGCAACATATTTGTTAAAACAACATTCTATAACGTAAGAGGTCGATGAAGCTGGCGGCGCAGTTCGACTGTCTATGAAAAGAGTACGTGGACGAGAGAGATGCAGGCAGCTAGAAGAACAACCGTACCGCGGCATTGTCTACTGTCTGCGCGTCGAAACACGTCTCTACTAGTGAAGCAGGATAATCAAACGATAGTTCTGGGATCCCATGACGCTTTTTGAGATTTCCCATTATTGAGTAATTTCTGCACATCCTCCGACGATATTTTCGTATCCAACGCTTTGTAGTTCTCGACAACCCTCTCCTTCTTTGTAGTACGCGGGAGCACACTGATCGACTGGGCGATAGCCCATGCAAGGAGGAACTGCGGTACCGTAATTTTATATTTCTCAGCCATTTGCTGCACATCGGGATCGTTGAAGAGTCGATCGCGGTAGCCTGGTCCACCAAAGCTGCTGTAGGCCTAGATATTCGTGCTTGATCAATAGACTACCAAGTCAAAGTCATGACTAACCTGGAAGTGGATGTCGTGACTTTTGCAGTATTCAACAAGATCGGTTTGGTGGAAATGAGGATGAAACTCAACCTGAAACGACGATGCTTAATCAGCAAACAGCAAAGATAAAATTTGCGATAATGAAAGTACAAGGTACTGCTTGAGGATTGCAGTCTCTTAGCGAAATTCCAAGCGATGGATATCTGGGCTTCTTATGTGGAGGTTGGGGAACCCTGACCAAGCCATTGCTCAAGCGGCAGCTTGTGTGATACATAAGCGGCCGGCAAATTCAAATTAAACTCCCCCCAGACCGTACTCTTTCCAAAAAACCAATCAGCGTGTGGTATATGGGGATGGAGATTGGTCCGGTTGGAAAGAGTTTGGTTTCTCGGACATGAGTAAACTACGTGGTTTATATAATTGTGCGTAATCTTATTTCTATATGATTATTATTATTTTAAATCTATGGAAATCTGTTCAGATAAACTTTGTGTATAATTTTGAAGGTTATGGGCCCGCAAAGAAAATTAAAAGCATTTCAAAAAAGCCTACTGGTTAAATCATTGAGCTGACCAATGGCGAAGTGGAGCAAGTTGATCCAGTGAACATACGCTGCTATTGATCAGTTTAGACTCGACCAGTAGCGAAGTGGGTAATATGATTGAGCGGATCACTACGTCTAGCGCCTGCCTGTTGACCCCCCCCCCCCCTACACTCGGAATGTTCGGATAAATTTCTGTTAACTCCCCACACCTCCGCCAATATCTCGGATTGCCAGTGATAGAAACCTTATTTACTGAAGCTACCTGATTCACAGCAGGAAGAACTTTGCAATGTCCTAGCAGTTGTTCCAGATGAGAAATTTCGTAGTTAGAAACACCAATTGATCGAATTTCTCCTGTTTCTGCAAATATGGCAATCAGGACCAAAAACTACGGAACAAAATTGAAAAGGAAATCTCACTATGGTAATCTTCGAGCACTTCGTAAGTCTGCTTTCTTCTTACAGGATTCTGCTTGTCGTCCGGAGACTTACTACTCGTTCCAGGCCAGTGAATAAGCATCAGGTCGATGTAGTCCGTCTGAAGATTTTCGAGAGATCTACAAAATCATCACCAGTTAGCAGAAAATTACCAAAGTAACGATTCAAAATCAAAAAATATACTTCGCTTACTTCTTCACTGATTTTCTTGCCAATTCTGTGCCCTGATTAGCTGGTGAAACTTTGGAAGTGATGAAAATGTCCTTTCTGAAAACTAGATTGTCTACAAATATTTATTTCGCAGAATTAATTGTTATGGAAACTGCCTTTCAAGGTTATATTTTGGCAGCAGCTCTTTGAAAATCCTTCCCAGAGCCGCCTCATTACCGTAAACTTGAGCAGTGTCGAAGAAACGATATCCACATGATAATGCAGCATCCACGACTTCATGTAAGATGGTCTCATCACGAATCTATAAATAAAAAAAGTATAAGATTGTGGGACGGGGGTAAGGCATCACCGTTATCAGCCCGATTACGTGTATGTGCATGAAGCTGTCTAGCTGAAGACATCCTCCCTTTGATCGTGATTTCAACTTTATAAGTTTCAGAAACCTACTACTCCCAAAGAATTTCAAACTGCCTTAGTCATAGACAAATGCAGAAAAATACATTTTTCTGGGACTTGCTGGACAAAACAGGTCATCACGTTGGCGCGGTTTCAGTCTTTGTGTAGAACATCCATTGCAACATTTCTTCCCAAAAATTCCAACTGAGCCGATACCCAAAGAGCAGAATATGTAATTACTCGCGTACTAAAAACTCAGTTTCAGCCTGCCCACACCGCGCTCTATCGTACGAAAACTCTCGACCGGCTCGGAAAAAGTACGGTCTGGGCTGGATTTTGAAGTCGATTTTCTCAACCAAGAATCATCATTAAGAGCTGCAATTTGAGCAGTGGCTTTGCTAAGGTCTCCTGTCAAAAACACGCATAAGAAGTCCAGCTTCCCAAATTTGTCTGGACATTGCCTTCAAAATCTAACGGAACTTACCATCGCAATGAACAGGTATACTTTGCTACATACAAACTTACTAAAGAAGATGGTAATCTTCCAAAACACTTCTGTTATCATATCTCGGGTATAAGTGCTTTAAGAGTTAAATTACTACTTCTTGTTCTTGCATAACCAAAAATGAAAGATTTATCAAGAAATGGCTGACAGATGACTCTTCCTGTATCTTAGCCTATCATTTCAAACTCTAAACATTTGTGTAATTTTACAATATGAAACTTAATCTGACTAGATATAAATCCTCACATTAATTTTAACTTGATATGTGAGCCTTCACACTATGCGCGGCACCCGACGACACCCTTACTAGTAACTCATCAGTAAAACATTTTTGTTGGAACAAAGCTGTGAAAGCGTGTAGCATACTAACTAATACATATATCAAACTGTAAGAGAGAAGAAAACAGAGAAAAATTTCTGGAAATTAATTTTAATTTTGGGAGACTTTAAGTAGCGCGCGTGGCGTGCAATACACACATTTAAGTTAGACATGGGTCGACGACAGCTGACGGGTTTGAATTTTCATGCACAGAGCGTTCTCAAACGCCTTATTCTAGATTTTGATAACACTACAGTCATTACAGTACCTGATAGGTTCCAAAGCCCAAGATGGGCATCTTTTCGCGCACGTAATTCCTTCCAGACTTGTCCATAGTTCACTGAAAATACACATGCGCATATGGAGAGCTCGCTCTTCTCTCAAGAAGTGTTATTATCCCGGTTGCGTCGTCTCATCCTTACAGTACACACTTCGAGCATTGAGCAGAGAGACGCAACGGGTGCAATGCTGTACAACACACAGGTCATACAATTAGCCACTTGAAGAACATGCAGACGGCTATTGAGAGAGGCGATAGCGAACACTGGCTAGTGAGGAGAGAGCATTTGAGGTGAGATACGTAGAGAAATGGAAGAAATTTCTCTTCAGATAGTAAAAAACTTATTGATCAAGCAAAAGTATACAAAACTTCTATAAATCGGAGGTTAATAACGAAAAAATTCAACTAGTTTTGTCAGCTAGGGAAAACCCTCACTACATCAAGGAGCTGTATAGCAAAGCAGTCAACATTTCACAATTCCAGCTTTTTCCCAAGCTACACATAGAACGACTGACCCAGTCTCCTGTTGGTCGAGAAGTGTGAAATTCCAAAATGATCTCAGCAATTTTATTGCTTATTTTTTCTTTTAGGAAAAGGAAGATAGCACTTTAAAGAATACATCTCTTTCCGTTTACCTTTGGAGTAATGTCTCAAGCATTGTTTGAGATTCTAGAGATAAATTTCTCAAAAGTCCAAATATAGCACATTTTAGAGATCTTATTCTTTTCTTGTTCACCTTGTATGGAATACCCAGAAAAACGTGTTCGAAATAAAAAAGTTTCCGCGATTCTTTACCAAGGCATACTGAAAAATACATTAAAACTGTATAACCTTTGCTTTCGTCGGATAAAAACTACACGTTAGAGTCTGTGTAAAAATTTTTTTTGAAAACACTGAGTGATAACTATGCATTCTCTCAAGTTGGCATTTCTTCGATAAAGACGGTCAAAGTTATTCGTACCTTATATATAAAACCTACAATTTTGACAAAAAGAGAAAAGATCTCCAACAAAACTTAATGCTTCTACCAACAGATTTAAGTCCCAAACAAATTGCAAACAACGATCAATTCATTAATTGATGAGTATAGGGGGTAAATCAAGCTATCAAATAGAACCAATTCTTCCCAAAAAGTAAGCGCGGTTGAACAGTTGCTTTTGTGAGCTGCTGCATTCAGAACTGCCTCTTCTCGCTGTTATCTACATGTGTATGATGACAAATAGCTGAGACCGAGTTCAGCTTCAAGACTAGAGGTGTTTTTGATCAAGGAAGAAAAACAAAGCACGGTTTTTTTTAAATTTTCTAAGCCCAAAATGATGCCAGCGTTTCCCTGAGAAGGGGCTGGGAGGATAAAGTATATGCTTCTGATGGCATTTGCAACCACTGACTATATTTGGTCGTGAAGAATGGTGTAGAATGCCACCTACACTATAGTTCATTTATAAAATCGTGACGACGGATTTTACTGCGGACTTTGCGCCCACATGAGCATAAAACGCCCTCCCAAGAAGGCATTACCTCAAGATTCAGCTCAGTCAGTTCCAGTGTTCAAATATTGTCATATGTAAGCAAAAAAATCTTTCGACTAGAGATGGAAGTCAAGAAAATGCTAATTCCGCAAGTGGCGTGCGTTTGCGCGCGGTCGCGCCATCGTCACGATTTCTCAAATGCCCTATACATTCGTAGACTTGATATTTTCAGTAACTTTCGAAACTGACAGAAAAACAGCTTTCTTTCGATAACAAACCCTCCCCTCTTCCGAAAGCGTGAAACAGTCTCTTTCCCACCGTCGCAAATTTTTGATTTACATTATTACGCTAATATAAGTAAAAAGTGTTTGGTCACCATCTCTTCCTCTCACGCGCGTGAACTGCTTCCTGTTCTCCTTCAAATGGTGTTCATATCGGTGTCTTGTAATCGAATCCGCCTATAATGGTGAACCAGAACGCTGGCTAGTAATCCGTTACGTACATAACGATCACCCATCACTACATCTGCTACCACACACCCTACCGTAATGAGGACACGCCCCATGTCTTAGTTGGTGTTAATTGCTTGTCTATACAATATTGCACCCTCAACTACGCTTTTTTCTGCCATTTCATTTTTTTTGTAGGTCCTCAGCAATACTCTCTCGGCCCTCCCCCCTTCCGAATTCTCTCATTCCTTGAAGATTATTTCAAAAAATTTCAGACAACCGATAGTGAGAAGTGCTTCAATCACAAGAGAATCAACTGCGGGATAACTTGTAGAGCATGTAAACCCCCTTTTTTTCTCATTTAAAAACCGCCTTCTAGACCATTGATAGCTAGCCGTTCTCCTCCCAAACATTGGTTTTTTTACCTCAAAAGTATTCAGGACATCTAATCAAGCAATTAAAACCTTCACTTATAAGGGGTGCTGGGAAAATTTTTGTGGACCCTCCCCCCAATTTGCCATGTGCATTAATGCTTATTATAAAAAACGAAATTAGCGACTTACAAAACTCAAACTGTTAGAGTGCAAAGTAATGGTTTAAAAAAAATTCAATAAAGTATAAGGTGCAGAAACCGTTCACAAATTTCTCGAGCTTTGAACCTTGTAGACTTGCAGCCTTATCTACCGATCTGCTTTGATAACGAAAGTCGATAGGCAGGAACAATAGCTATCAAATGCAGTCTTTCACTAATTACTGCTTCTCTTGCAGATCATAAATTCTAGTAATTGCCCGCTAATGGGTGGAAGCTACTAGGCTGAAATTTTGACAAATGGAGGAATATATTTCAAACTCCTGAAACACAAAAATCACTGCTTCTTGAAAAAAAAAAGGTTTGACTAGCCACTCTAAAAATTCCTTTTTCGATCTTAAGCTAAGGATATGTACTCAAGCTCGCAAGGAAGCCGTCAATAATATAGATTTGACAATGAGAGTTAGTTCATTTCAGATTCCCAATTCTCTAAAAAAAAGGTGCAGGTAAAATTCGATAAAACAATTTTCCAAAACCGTGATTAGCTACTCTAAAAAAATTCTTGTCTATCTTTTTTCCGCTTATAAAAATTCAGCATATTCTATTCCTGCATTTTGCACACAAGGATGCTTGTTTTTATTGGTTTTTAAGCAATTTTTGCAGATCACATAATTGCAGGACCTAAGCACTGGCAAAATGTACACGCTACCACCAGCCTATTCCTACTGTCAGCGTTCGCCTTGCTATTCTGAAGGAGATGACAGAATTTATAAGAGAAGACGTTCTGAGATCAGTCGAAAACAAAGAATGGCAGCAAATGAACGAGAACGAAAAAGAATGAACAGGTAGATTTATCATGATATTGTTTCCTAAAAATATAAAAATTCCAGCATAAATCGCGGATTTGATCACCTTCGTCAGCGTTTACCAACGATGCCCCACGATAAAAAATTATCCAAGGTGAATATTTTCCACCATCAGGGCCTTTAGTCAGAAATTTTGCTTCTTAAGGTAGATACCCTCAAAGGAGCAATGCAATATATTCGAGAACTTCAAGCTCTCCTCGAGCAAGAGCTACCCTCTGGCCCGGTAGGAGATCATAAGATTCTCATGAATAATAATCCTGGAGAAGGTAAAACCCTTCTATTATACTAGGCAAAATTTTGCATAAAATTTTTTTTCAGAAGGAGTTTATGTTGTCTCATGGCGACGAAATCCGGAAAAATACGGAGACATCCACACCACCACCAAAGGAACAGTCGTCTACCAAAAAGATGTATGGGTTCCGGGAACAAAATAGTGAATGAGTGGATATTTTGTGCAGTTGTATTCGATTCGATGTATAAATCTTCATCATACTTAGAAGAATTACAGTTTCTTTTAGAACATGAGATCTTCCAAGTTGAAATAGAATCCAGTATTGTTGCACTTGAAAATTGCACGAGTGTTCCCTCCAAAAGTCGAGAATTTTCTCATACAAAACTAAATTGCTGCACGAAGGTTGGGGATTTCCAATTTAGACCAGATTCAAGCAAAAAAACGACCATACTGTATGAGGGAAGTTTCAAGAAAATGGAGTCAGCAAGCTGTCCATCGCTCAAGAAAGATGAGTAATGCAAGAAAGGTGCAACTCTAGATGAGATAAAACGACAAAATGAAGTTAAGGAGGCTTCAACGCATCTATCGTAAACAAAACCTATTCATTTGTAGGTAAGCCCTGATTACATTTGAGATATAGTAGAAGCATTACTCATCCACTGAAGCAAAACAGTCAAAAATCAAAATTTTATTTACTGTACTATACAATTTATAAAAAGGCGTAATGTTTGTAAAAGCGATTAGTTTCACAACACAGCATCGATTATCGAAATCTCATATTTCTCTATAAGAATCTTGATCATCTTTAGGTTCCGGATTTAGCTCTATACGCATAGCTTCTGGTTCGCCAGTGGATGTAGTTTGCTGTAAGACCACTATTTTTTCAAACAAGAACTGGTGCTACTGCGCATAACTTTACCTGACTTTTAGAAGGGTTACTGGTTTTGTTACTCTCCTCCATTGCTTTTCTTTCAGCTTCCATCTTTTGCACGACAGTATATTCGTTAGCATAATGCTAGAAACACACAGGACTGTATTTGGAGTTGCCCGCGCCTGCGTGACAGCTGGGGTCGATCATTCAACGATTCCGAGCCAGTGCGGAACTGGAGCGGCGCTGGCACGACGGTAGCACACATACAACTTCAAGAAATTCAAGAAACTCTGCTAAGCTGCGAACAAGGAAAAACTAAAATCATTGATTGAGACAGTAGGGACCAAAAACATCATAGCACTCCAGAAAACAAACAATAGTTGTTGCGCTTCAAAAGGCAAAATTTTTACACCGGTTTCGAAGATTTGCCCAACGGAATTTCTTGCGTACGATTGTAGTGTGCCACCTCGGATCCAGATCCAATCCGGACCGCTGAAGTATAGCCCGCACCACTATAACGCGGAATGTTAGTTGATCATAACATACCGCATCTCGCATAGCCTTGAACTGATCGGTCTGTTCGCTAGGTTTTCCGTCGCAATATGGTGTAGGTGGTTCTGGCTGAAAAAAGAGTCTTACAACTGGTACAGCAAAAGTGTTATTGTCCCAAAACTTCGTACATCAAACAAGTAACCCATCGTCCATGCTCGGGGCTGATATGTTTCCATCACATTCCATTCATCGAATAATGTACGTTGTTGTCGTGACAGATGTCCACCAAATAGTCGATTCCACTTAAACGAACCTGTCTAAAATCCGTGGTCAAGACGGACCACCAAAATTACTCTCCACCAAATATGACATACATGTTGTAGCAGAAGTATGTATAAGGTAAAGATCCATGCGATAGGATTGTACCAACTGACAGAGAATCGCAGGAACAAGCTCAGGATTAGCTGTACGACTGCAAATGTGCACGCAACGCATAGCGTTACATTGAATCTCACGCTAAAACCATTGAAAATCACACCGAGTAATAACCAAAGATGATTAGCTCTCGTACTTAGGTGTAGATGAGAGCATAATGCCGCCAATCACATTGGAATGAAAATGAAAAGTGAGAAACCTCTGAGTTACAAGCACAGCAGCATGAAAGGAATGTGTTTATGATTTCAGATCAAGCATGATATAACATGGCAGTATGAGATTATGCAAGTGAGATTGAGATTGATAAGGAGATCAAATTAACATTGAAAAGATCATCATCAAGAGAAGTGAGAATAATCATGAGCAAGAGACAAGTGAAGGGAACGTAAAAAGTGAATAAAAATGCTCAAAGGCTATTGAGACAAATGAACGAAATGATAAAGAAATGGGTATTACATCCAGATAACACTCAAAAACCGAAAAATTACCAATCAGCAAAAATGATTAAATATGATAATGTCACGCTGCCGCTTCAAATCACCGGTCCGTAACGGCTGCACCTAGATAAATAACGTTCCAAAAAAAATCAGAACTTCGCTTAGCTTGCTTGTTCATGAGCACGACATTTACTGAGTATAGTAAGCATTTCTGATGAAGCATAACTTGAGATTTCGCGCAGTTGCTTGTCAGAGCAAAAGAGATTTTGTTTCCATTTTATTTGGATACTCTACTTCGATAGACGCTTTCATGTAAACAACGCAGAATTCAATCTTTTCTCATAATATCAAAGCAAAAGAAGAGGGATAAGTTCCGCTTTTATTCTATTCGAGACAAAACATTGGTCGAATTTCGGTGCTAATTGATGCTTGTTTCGGCAAAGGGTAGGCTACTAACCTTGGAAATTTTCAAGTAATAAAACGTACCTCAAACACTGAGCCCATGGACAGTTTTATAGAACGTAGAATGTTTCGAGAAAAACTCCAAAATAACAGGATTCATTGCCGCATCTCCTTGTTGTTGCTCTCGCTGTAGACGCATCTTCATTATGTTGATAAGGGTCTAAAAGAAACAATCTCTGCCTAAATTTGTCGAAAATAAAGAAAAAAAGCTTTATGAACACACCTTCACAGTATCAGCTTCAACACTGTCTTTCAAGTAGAGTTCCACCATTTTGCTAAATTTGAATGTATCATTTAGCTTATTATGCCCGAACCAGTCTCCGTTTTCGCACAGCCTCGTCAAGCGATCAGATAGTAGCATAAGAAACTCTGATTCATCCGCATCAATAACATCTACTGGTACAACTGAACCCCAGATCTGAACACAACACAGAATCTTTCAACTCATAAAAAATTTTCGGAGACAACTACCTCAAGTGGAATCTCCTCTTCTGATGGTAGGATGGCAGCACATGCTAATGTATCCCGATCAGGAGATGGTAGCCTCTGCACGGAAGCGCTCAGCGCAGCATGCATAGATTCGAACTCGAAAGAAGTTGCAGCACTAACTGCTGATAATCCTCGAGTTTTCAACCGACGGCAGAATGTCATCAACCTAAAATACTGTGCATTAAGTCAGCTCAGTTTTCAAAGCTTACTCACCGATCAGCACGGCCAGCAGAAAGTTTTCTCATGATGTTCAAAAGAGCCACATTTCCACTACAAAGTGAGATCGCTTCAGAAAGCGCCTCTTCAGACTGCAACAAGTGTAGACAGCTTTTCCGTCAACCAAAACCAAGTCACCTACCTCAGTCGACGCATCAGTAATTCCAAGTAATTCTTTGGATTCTTCTGTCGTAACACCGTCAACATGGATGATATCCACTGAGCAAGTAGCACTAGCAAACAGCTCAGCATTCCGAGTTGTTGCCAACACACGAATCTATAAAAATGAAAGACTCTCTGAAATAGCAATTTTTACTTTGAAGAGGTGGAACTCTAATTCATTCGACAGATGCGACATTCGTTTTCAAATTCCAACACTTTCGACAAAAAACAACCCATCTTAGGAATCCAGTCATCCCCTCAAAATCTTGCTCATGACCTCCACTAAAACTCCACCACATTTGAAACAATTATTTGAGTTAAGCAGGGTACTGTAGAGTTGCCTCTCTAGCTGCTATTGGAGCAAGCCACTTATGAAACACACTGAGTCTAGTGCGCTTGTAAAATAGAAAAGTTTGTAACAGTAAGGATAAACGCAAAACCTACACCTAGCTGATTTGCGAAGTTCACTGTCTCCTTCTGACAAACATCATCGAGAACTACCAGGACATTTGGTCGATCAATTAAGGCGGTTTCAATCTACAAAGAACTCTAGTAGCATGATAGCAACAACTAACAATAATTACACTTATTTGAAGAGAATCTGACCTGTTTGTATAGATAGACAGATGACATGTCGTCTACTCTTGGTGGATCACTAGCCACATCATCCCTAGAAATAGTACGTTGCAAAATGAGATGATTATAGTTCATTTTCACTGTGGTAACCTTCATAACCGAGTGGTAATGACGGGCCAACGCTTATGAGTTGAGCACATCAGCCATGGAGAGTGCGACAAGTACCCGGTGGTACAAAGTGACAATTGCAGGCAAATCCCTACTGCGCAAAGAGCCCAAAACATCTACAGAAACACTTACCACAGCATGAGCAAGAGATCAGCGAAAAGATAGCGGACGCGATTTGGCTCTGTACTTGAATCGCGAAGCCAAATGACAGATTCAAAACAACTGAAAGCTATAGCTGATGTAATTTTTTGATGACGAAGACTTATCGACTTACTTTCCTAATAAATCTGGTATATCCGCAAGAACCGCCGCAGCAAGAGAAGATTTCCCGCACCCAGCGATACCATGCAAGACAACAAAGAAAGAGTCTAAAAGAGTGACGAAATCAAGAAATGGCTCAATAATCTTCATTCTTGATCTGCAACCCAGTGCATAAAGATGATCGAAAATCCCTAGGCCTCAAATCTGTGCGAAAAAATTTGGAACTCACCCAAATCGCATCGCTCTCTCAAAGTTTTTGCCACTCGCATTTGCATCGCTTCCCTTTTCACATGCTGGAACGCTCTTGGTACTCTACCAGCAAGCAGTTTACGCAGTCGAAGGTGATGAGGAAATCGAGGTTCGACATCTGGGCCACCATAGCTTAAACGGAACGTGTGAGCTGACGGCTTGTCTACGGCTTTACAGTGAACAGGATAAAGTTCAATGGGAGGAAAGGAAGTGATATAATTTTTTGATAGACAGCGTGCAATAATCACTCTCTTGAAACAGAAGAATATACGGAAGAAATCTAACCGTTACTACTCATATGTATTGGCTTTAATCGACTGTAGCATTAACGATAGTCAGATTTTTCCCGAAAGGTAAAATATACGGAAAAATCTGACTAATATTAGTGCTATAATAGAAAAATTGTGAGTACATATGAATCAGAACATGTAGAAACTAACCCGTCCAGAACGTGCTCCAGATCAGTTTTCATCGCATTTGCAATGTGTTCCTGTTTGGCATATTCAAAGTAGGAAATTAGAAGGTCGCAGTCTGTAGCTCGTCTTCTATAAATTCGCAGAAGTTCCCTCAGTCGTTCAAGTCGCGTTGCCTGAAACGTTACAGTATTGATGACAGACTGGCTTCGAAAGGAAATCGCCGAAGTTTTCCACTAAACAACGATGAGACTTGAAAATAATAAACAGGTGAAAAAATAAAATTCAAAATGGATGAATCGTGCAAAAGACATGAAACAATTACCTTGGATTCGATCTTCTCGGCGAGATCCTCTGTGAGCAGCCCAGAACTTTCCAAAAAGATCACTGCATCTTTCGGATCAAAGTCCAGTAGTAATGTATCGAAAACCGATGATAATACACGACATTCAGGTTCACTAAGCATGGTTCAGTGTGAAGTTTCTGTAAGAAATAAACTATCAACATATAGAAGGACGAATATACATATAACACACATGTTCAGTATTAAACAATACCGTGAATGACCAGCACAGTCTTCAAAGGAAAAATAATTGGTCGAAGTGCTGTTTCCACATGAGATATGGATATAGTACTTACTATCTTATGAAGCATAGAACGCTAATTCCAAATCTGCTCTCGGTATTCATTTGCAAAGCCCTTCTGGGAGGGGAGTTATGAAAATTTCTTGAAGCATTCAAACGCGCAGCTACAATGAGATCATTCGGAACTGTAGTCTATGAGTTCAGATAGGGGCAGGATTACTACCACGGCGCTATCTGTATTTAAGGCCTTCAGTCTAACAGAATTAAGCTAGCTTACTCCTTTCAAATGCCAGAAAGATCTCAACACTCGTTTTTATCTCTGTCAAACATCTGAATTTCTGCCTGAAAAAAGCCATGACGCGCTTTGCAGATATGGAAAGCAAATTTGGAATCAGCGTTTGATTCTCTATACGGCATAAACCTCTCTGGAAACTCTATCGACCAAGTATCTTTCCCTTGTTACAGGCCTACTAGGCCTGGGCGGTTTTACAGTAGAGCAAATTTGAGACTTTTGCGTGCAATGCATATTTTCCAAAACGATCGTTCCCAACTCGAATTGGGAGCACAAGGACCCAAACACTTCATCTTTCCATTTCTTCCCTATTTTTTTGTGTGCAGCACAACTGCATTTCAAGCACTAGTTATCTACGAGGCACGCGCCATACTTGATCCGCTTAATCCACTTGATCCGCTTGATCCGCTTCGTCATTGGTCAGTTCACTGACTTGACCAATGACGAAGCGGATCAAGCGGATCAAGTGGATTAAGCGGACTAAGTATGGCGGGTGCCCGAGACGGCATCTATTCATCATTTGAAAGATGTGCTACTGCACGCATTTTCAAAACAACCTATGCACTGGAGGCTGGTTTTGCTGTCTGCATCAGCCAAGCTCTCGCAAATTTGGACCTACCGGTCCGTTTACAGCACTTTGACTCGCCATTTTCTATAAGTCTCTTCTTCTGTAATCTAAAATGTGCTCCCTGTCTTTCGCGCCGCGGCGCCACATTTTTTTCACCAGTAACAATGTTCCCTTTTTGCTATCTTTTTGCTATTCACTGTTGACGGTATATGAGAAACTTACATAAGCTATGGTTCTATTGGCTTGGCAGTTGAAAGGCGGGACTTTGTGACCTAAACAAGGCCGCTAACGCCCGCGACGTAGTGTGCGTCTCTCTGCGCGCTTCCTCTCTGATCACCACCTAGCCTTAGTTAGGTCACGAAGCCCCGCCTTCCAGCCACCAAGTCAGTTGATCAGAGGGTATAGTTTCTTGAAAATCAAATAAAAATTGCCGAAGAAATGCAGGGTTGACGGGCGATATTTTGCTGAAGAAGCTCACTGTGATGAGATTCATAGTTTGCACAAAAAGAAGTCATTTGGGAAAATAATCCAGAATGGACGGATCCGAAAAGAATATCAAGAAGCATAAAGACGAGCAATTACACTTTATTACATTTGCAAGGAAAAGAAATCACCGAATATACATTGAGAACATGAACGCGATCTTTTTGTATAATACACTCAACAGCTATCATCAATAACAATAAGGTAAATGCTGGGCTGTTCACAACAATGAAACAGAAAACAAAACATATATAAACTCTGTAATTAAGTTAAAGCTTGATACTCGTATGCATGAATTTATGATTTTTGGGTTATGAACTATGAGATGGCGAGGGCGATGGCCTAGAAGGCGGTTCCTCAATTTGGGCTGGTGATGATTGAGGTAAGGGCGCAGCAGCTAAAGCGTGTTGTTCTTCAGTGGACAGCTGTTGTTGCTGTTGTTGTTGTTGTTGTTGTTGCTGCTGTGGCTGTTGTTGCTGTAGGGGTTGAGGCTGCGGCTGTGATGGTGGCGCGATTACGACTTGAGCTACAGTCTGAGGAGAGCTGCCTCTTGATCCTGGTCCCAAGGGACGAGCTTGGGACAAAAGTTGTCGTTTTACAGTTACACCAGTAGCTGAAGAAAGTTGTGTTATCTTTGCAATAAAAGTACCAAAATGGGAGCTGCATCTGTGAAACACCCCACAAAAGAATAAAATATGTAACGGCAACAAGAGTGTAACGACTCAATAAGAGAGTCAACAGAAAATCAGGAATGGCTCACAAAGCAGATATGGCGTTTTGGTAGCTTACCTTCCGAGAACGGTGACGGATGTCGTACACCAGGGGCACCAGACGTCATCAGTGTGGCTCCCCCAGGTTGCCCACCCGACTGCATTGGAAGCGGCTGTGATGAACTTGACGCCGGCACGCCACTAGGTGCCATAACAACATTCATTATTCGGGTCCCTTGAGGAGTGAATCCTCGTCTGTAAGGGAAACCACGATTGACCAAATTCTTATGACCACAATAAAAAATGTTTCAAAAAAAAAAACTCACGGCACTGCACGAATCTGATGCGGTTGTCCAGACCTGGCTGGTACCATTACAGCTGTCATCTGAAAAGGCAGATTTACTGACTGTTGACGGGCGTGTAAAATGAACATTTTTAAACGCAAAAAAATGCTCACTGGAGATTTCTGTCCTATAGTTCGCTTCTGTGGCGGTAATCTCTGCGTCGAAACCATACGAATTTGCTGCTGAGGTACAACATATGGTCGTTCACCTGCTTGTGGTGCAGGTTGAACAAACATTCGCGGAGCGGTTGGCTGAACAAGCTGATATTCGACGGGGAAAATTACCATGATCTCCGTACGCTTCCATCATAAAGGTGCAGAAAACTCACTCGTTGCATGACTCTTCCCCGTTGTGGGCCACCGACGGCGGCACTTCCTGGTTGGAAAATAGTGCTGTTGCCTGGTACCGTTTGCACATTTGCCATATAGCCACCCTGCATCTACAACCCACAACATAAGAGAGACAAAATAATAAAAATGAAGATAATGACCCTGCTCAGCGAAGGCGTTGATGGAGGTGTCCGCTTCGCTTGACTTGAATTCGCAATGGACCGATAAACGGGTTGAGCGGCTTGGCCAAGGGTGATACCATCAGTTGTCCGTGTAACAAACTTCAAAACAAAACGATCGCGAATATGAAATAGTCCACAAAGCGAGAGTATAAGTTTACCTGCATCCGTGAAGCTGGCTGGAGTGAATCCTGGCTAACAACAACATAGTTGTGCTGGGTGTTTGGTGCTCCAGCCTGGACATGTTGCATTCCTGCTAAAGGAACACCACCTTGTGCATGTGGCGCAGCTCGACGGAGCCCTCCCACGGGAGAGTGTGACTGGGACAGAACACCCTAGAAATCATGTATCAGTACACATTTTCACAACCTGTCCTCTGGACTTACCATAGAGATATCTTGTCCCATTGATGGCTGCAATTGTGGCGGATGTTGCTGCTAAACAATGACTTCGTGATCTCCATTTATATTAACTAAAGTCCGACTAACCATGAGTTGTGGAACAGCTATTACTATGGGTATTCTGGACTGAACCAAATCAGGTCCCGCAGGTACAGCTGGTGGACGTACACAAACTGATATAACCGGATGTGAAGGCGAGCTCTGTATGGTAAGGTTGAAGTTAGCGGTTACCTTCACGAAATGCATAAAAATGCAACTTACCGGCCTTTCATTACTGGCCTGTTGCTCAGCTAGCTTTTTCTTAGCAGCTTCTTGAGCTAATCGTTTCTCTTCCTTAAAAACTTGAACATGGTCAAAGTAGTCAAAAACATCTCTCAACTGAATGCCAGTAACAACTGGAGGTATAAAAAAGGAAGGTATGTAAAAAAAACATGCTACCAATTCTCTCCCTCCCCTTATTTATTCTCCTTTTGGGTATTTATCACAAAAAGCTCTGAACTAACCAGGTTCTTGATAATATCCCCAGGGCACGTCGTTGAAGCATATCGTACACCAAGCACGGATAGGCGACTCTCTTGTGCGGGTGGCAAGCGACCACTTGGTTCGAGCCATCGAGGATCTAAAGAGAAGGGATTACCAAGATAATAAGGATAAAACAAGATAAACCCACCAATAGGTCTTCTCTTCTCCTTATACTCATTCTGCTTAGCGGCTAGACCCTCAATAAGCCGTAATCGTCCAGTATACGATGCTTCACGTAAACGATCAGCATCGTGTGCATACTGGAGATCTGTAGTGACACGGCCTTTGCGCAGGTGAACTACAATAAAGCACAAGACTATTATCGAGCACAACACAAGCACTGACAATTCTACACTAGATGGAGTTAGCAACATCAAAACTGAGAAAAGCATGGTATACTTCAGTAAAGTCAACTCACCGACTTCAGCTGGTGTAAGTGGAACCTTTCTGGGCTTTTTCGTCAAGGGGTCGATAACCATTAGTTGCCCGCTTTCGCGAGGTCTCACAACTAGTTGGTAACGGATTGAACATTGCCTCGGTGACCTAAACCATTTATAGATGAGGTAATCTTGCTCGAAAAGGAGAAAGTTTATTTCCACATGATACCGTTCGGAGCTCAAACATTTAAAATGATCAAAAAAAAATAAAAACAAAAAAAGATGTGAAACCCTACCTGTAGAACCTGGTCACTCTATTCACAAACCCAGAAACATATTCCCAGTTGTATCGCAGTGCTGTCTTCGTTCGCTCGAAATTATGGCACATGATTTCTTCATTTCTCACTGCCTATAGTATCTCATGTAATCAAAAAACCAAGGAATTTTCCAGTTATCTGATCGGTCTACGAGAAAAGGTACTTACAGTTAGCAAGGCCTGATCTTCGATAATATTCCACTCCGGTCCATCATAATCAAGCTCTTCTCTCACAGCCGGAGGTGGAGTGACGGGCCTGGCCAGTTCACGCCCTTTCTGTTCCACTTGACGTGGTGCGGTGCGACGTTCCTTTCTCGTGGACCTCTCTGGATGATCTTAATGACTCCATAACTTTCTCTAACTGTTATACAAAAATATTCACCATTTTTGAGTTCGCTGTATCCCTGCATGTACTGGTCGAATTCAGCCGGGGAGTAAGGAGCTGGACTATTAGCAACTGGAGGTGGAGTAAATGACTGTGGAGGATTGTGAAGTGCTTGCTGGAGCAAACTCATCACAGCCGCATCAGATGATGACATATGAGCTGTGCTGCTCATAGGCACAGGTGCAGGAGCTGAACCAGATATTTTCGAAATTTCAAGAGAAATTCGCCAAGTTACGGAATACCCACGAGTTTTCTTCACTGGGCTAGCTGGTTTGTTCAATGAACTGTAAAGTTCATGAATCTCCAATGGGAGACGTTCTTCAGGCATAAAATCACGGTCGTACAAAAGATCGAGACAGTCATCGAAGTAGAGATCATTCTCAGTATCCGACAATGGTGGTGTGGGAAATGGTGTCCACGTCTGAATGTCCAATGGCTCAGCGTTGTTGTATTATATAGTGGAAGATGCTGAACATACCGGCATGATTTGGTTGAAGAAGTCTGGATCATCAGCGAACACCTACAACTTTCGGGATAATACAATGAAGGGTTCAGAAAAAGAATGAAATTTTGCAAAGAATGTCTGTAGCGTCAATTCATTTCCAGAAGAATACTTTTGCTCATGAAAAGAGAAACTCTTGTCCTAGCAATCGTATATGTTGTCAGATTTACCTCTGCAAATATAGAGTTCTATTGTCTTTGGAAGATCTTCCCCTATCAAACATTCTCGAAATGTCGACGAAGTTACACTGACTGTCACGACAGCCTTTATAATGGTTTTAGCTTATGTTACTGCACAAGACTTGAGAGGACATTTGCAAAAAAAACTATATTTCTGAGCTATATGTGATACGGAAAAGAAGAATCTTGACTTCTGTGTAACCAATGATGGCGTATTGCCTACTTGTTAGAAGGTTGGGTTCTCCCAAAAGCAGATAGTAAGTCCTTCTCTTACATTTGCTTGTGAGGTATCAACTTCACGACTCGACTTGTTCTTTATGTGCGTATTCACAAAATTATCAACGATCATTTTCCGAAACGGATAACAGTAGAAATCCAATTCAGCTTCTCGCAGTTGAAACAATGCAGATGGTCAAAATACTTTCTTGAGTTGCAGACGGAAAATGTAGACGAAATAGTCTGTGCATACTTTAATCGAAATTTTTCTGCTGAATCGTCAACATATAGTAACAGAAAAGGGCTTGTTTGCGTCAGTGACTCATCCCTTTCTTCCAGGAACAGGTGGGTTCAGAATACGACCAAAGGATCATTATAGACCTCAAAATGAGAAACAAAACTTTCGCAAGTAACTTCTGTCAGAATAAAAGAATTCTAGCCATCGACCAAGTAAAATATGCTGATTCGCTCAACTTCTGTTATTTCCTTCCAGATAAAAAAGCAATTTTGACATAAGTCTCTCCGAAACTCATTCGATTTTTCGTTCAGTCGATGAGAACATGGACTTGCTGGAAATTGCATAACACAAATCATGCTCTCGTGATATTCCACCCGCGGCGCGCGTGCTCCGCAATCCACAGCCATTTCATGCGGTCAGCGACTCGACAATAAAAACAAAAACACCTTCCCATTATTCGATTTCAATTCTTGATCTTAGAATTAGCTTGCAATGAGGTCTTTCTCAATTATTTCTTTGGCCCGTCCACGTACGTTGATGTGCCGCTACGGTATGGTGAATCGCACACGATGCGACGTCGCCGCGCGTCGACTGCTACCTCAGGACATGTCGGCGGCGGCGGCGGATCGCTGAGCGACGGACCAGACCGCAACCGCACATGCGCGACGCACAATCAACGCGGGTCGACGGCCACCAGCGATACATCCAACGCGCATCGAACACACATCAATATACGTTTATCAAACGATCCAAATGTCAAAAATCAACACACATTGGTGAACAACGACCTCTCAGTCAATAATCAACAGTAAAACATACAAAGATAGGAAACAAAGTACCGAACTTGTGCCACTATATTATAAACAACCAAGGGATATATCGTAGCACCGGATGTGAACTGCTGAGTCAAAATTTAGCTAGGTGTAAGTTCAGAACAGTTTTGGTTATGTGGGAAAAATAACGGGATAGAATGAAGTGATATTCTAAAGGCACATAAAAACCGTTAGAACGGGTATGAGATGAGATCGCGCAGAAAACAAGAACGAAATAATGGTGATGAATGTGACAGACTGACAAGCTGAAACAGAACGAAAATAATAAACGAGTGTGAGCAGAATATATAAATACAAAGAAAACGTTTGCCCTAGTGTTGCCCCGACGCTGAGGATGAAGAGGAGGAATCTGGTTGAGACTGTCCAGCGGTGCGATTTGTACGGAACTGCAGCCTTGGCCTCTCGTACTCACCAAGTCCAGGCCGTTGTATGATCCTCGGCTGAGCTGCGACAACTTGCGAATTCCTGGACTGCACTATCAAACGACGCACTGGCATCGCTGTCGGTCCTGTCCGTAACACCGGATTCGAAGCGGATCGCACCGTGACGACTGACATATTGTCGGCGCTGCGACTGACAACCACATAGCGCTGCTGTGGGCGATTCGGCGACTGCGCAAAAACAGGGGCTCTGGCTGCATTTGCCCGTCGAACGAGTATTGGAGAAGAATGTTGAACAGATTGGCCATTAAGACTAGGCTGACGAGAGACTGACGGAGAAGTATGTAAGATCCGAACAGGAAGACGGACCGGAGAAGACTGAGAAGGAGGAGGACGCGGCGATACCGAATTAGAATTCTGATTTGGAACGCGAGAAATGGTGCGAACTGGAAACCGGGCCTGAGGAGAATTAGTTTTGAAAGGAGAAGTTGGAAGATTAATTGGAGAACGTAGAGCAGCGGGCACGGAAGACGAAGTTGACGGAGATGAGGTCGCAGGCGAGGTAAGAACACTACCAACTATAGTCGACGGCTTCAAGCAGGGGGTAGATGCTGACGGTTGAGGAGAAAGCTTCTTGTGAACGGGTGTTGCTGTCTCCGTCTTCGGTACTGGTGTCGATTTCTGCGCGACATGAGTGGTTTTGGCGGTCTGCGTTTTGCTCTGTACTTCTTCAGATTTGACTTCATCTTTCTCAGCCTTCGTTCCTTGACGAGCACGTTTCTTCTTCACTTCATGATTTGTTGGAGAAGAGTGCCGCGAAGGTGTTGACGATGGCGTACCGCACTTCTTCTTGCTCCGGCTTTTCTTATTCTGTCCATTCTGTCCACTGGAAGCAGCAGCGGCTGCTGCCACCCTAGCAGCAGCCCGACGAACTGCGGATCGCGCGGCACTTTGAGCAGACGACTTTACAGGAGACATAGGAGTGGTAGAGCGTAGATTACGGGATGGAGAAGAAATATTTGGCGATGAAAATGTTTTTGGAGCTATAACACGACGACCAGAGAAAGTTTTCTTAGGAGAGTTACTACTTTTGTTATGAGCGGGTACAGCTAAACGTTCAGAATGGCGAGAAGGTGCATTTTTTGTAGCCGGTGTACCCGTGCCGTTGTAGACGCGACCTTTACGACGCGATCGTACCTCATCTAACAGCAATCCTGCTCCATAAAAGTCATCGTCGACCGTAGCTGAATCTTCTTCTTTCTCCGGATTTTCTCCATCGCCGTTGGTCAGAGCTTGGTTGTGAGCTTTCACCCATTCTTCGCGTTTTTGCTCGATTAAGGCCTAAATAAAAATTTGCTCGTAAGGTTTTCTGCACGATTAATGAGATTTTTTGGGACCACCCGCTTACCTGTGCCTCCCTAACTTCCTCATCAAATTCTGGTTTGTATTCTGCTTCAAGGAAGTTTACCGCATACCGCTCTATTGGTTTTAGCTAAATCGAAGAGAATATAAGTAAAAAGATGAGATGAACAGCAAATCGGAAGATCAACGCACCTGGCTGATGAGCTCGATATACTTCTCATCCAGTGGTTCTTCATTGTCCAGATTACTTTGGAAGATACTTTCACCAGCATTCACATTCTTCGACTCGTCAAACTCCGCTTTATCAGCTCTGCTCTCAGCAATGACAATCTTTGCAGCCGCCACATCTTGCTCATCCTCCAGTGTCGCCATAGCCTAAATTAATGTTTTATCTCCAGCACGTTGTATGGTATAAATTTCTCTTTACCTTCTCCACGTCCTTCTGACTTTTAGGGCCTTCGGTAATCTCGATATTTCCAACATCTAACTCGCCATCGAAGAGATCACTGAATACAAGTGCTCCACCAAATAACTACATGGTTGGTGAGTTACCTACCGTATATTATCAGACTGTTTGAAGAATTCTGGTGTGAAGCCAGCTTCATCGATTGCCATTTCACCTAGTCTACGTTTCTGGTTTGCTTTACGTAAGATGTTCTCCTCTATAGTTCTTTCTGAGATCAAACGGAAGATAGTGACATTTCGCGTCTGTCCAATCTGAAAATCATGCTTTTTATTCATCAAAAATCAGCATGCTATATGAGAACCTTACCCTATGACATCGGTCCTGAGCCTGCGCGTCCATTGTAGGATTCCAGTCAGAATCGTAAAAAATCACAGTATCTGCACCGGTAAGGTTCACTCCTATACCACCAGATCGGGTTGAAAGGATAAAACAAAAAATCTTCGCATCAGCGTTGAACCTCTCCATCATTGCCTAAAGGACGGCTTTCTCCTATGTCTGAACATGCAATCCAACGCAGAACCAACCTGTCGCTGCTCTATGCCAGTAGTACCATCCAACCTGAAGTATTGATACCCGTGATATGAAAGAAAAGCTTGAAGTACATCTAGCATCCGCGACATTTGCGTAAAAATCAGGCAACGATGTTTATTTACGTATAAGCGACGAAGTAAACGAGCCAATGCTTGCAACTTCCCTGGAAAACCACATTTTTACAAAAAAGAGTCATTAACTTAAGAGCCACTTTCAATCACTTACCACAATCGTACTCAATGAGTCGAAGTTCGGGAAACTGCATCTGCGATGAGACTAGAGCCATGTGTGTCAGAGGATGTGCTAAGGACAGGAAGTCTCGGGAAGCAGTTGAAAGTTCTTCATCAATGGATCGGGTATAGTTTCCGCGCCCCGTGTACGAGCTCCAAAGCTGCGGTATATCGGCCACAGCTGGGCTCACCCACATCCAGAATCTTAAGACAACCATGACATTTTATTCAGCACGCCAAGCGTGTTTATTCTGGACTCCTAACAAAAAGTGCGGTTTTTTTGTCGAAAGGGTGGTATGCAGACCGTCACACAACATGACATATCTTGAAGACGTTAATAAATAACTCAACCTCTGAATAATAAAAAATTTTTTGTCAGCAAAAAAGAAAAAATACGGCTAATCTCGCATAGCAATCCATTTGCAAAGGGTATCACAGATTTTGAAAACAGTAAAAAAAAACACTGACAGAAAAAAGTAACTAACCGTTTCATTGCATATTCTGTCCAACAAATAAATTGTTCGCGAATGTCGAGGGAAACCGAGCTATCGTCTGAGCGATGCACCTCTTCATCTTCATCCAAACCGATCTAAAATTATATCATTTTTCATTTATTTAACTAAATTTTGCAATCACAAAACTACCTTTGTCAGAATCGCTTTACGAAGCATAGAAACCAGCTGCGTCGAATAGATCGGTTTCTGTTGACATTCAAAACGCTCAACAATCCTTTGCAACCGCAAGCGATTGCTTTCTTCCATACGTTGCAGGACTTCGACCTAATGAAAATATTTTCGACGTCATCAAGTAAAACAGGTGAACGTGAAAATTTACCGGGACTAGATCAGCAAATTCTCCAGTAACAAGTTCATAATCCGGTGTATGAGCTCGCCGTCGCTTTAATGGTGGGCTTAGTCGGGCTGCTATTTCCTCAATGTTTTCGCCCAAGTCATTACATTCGTGGGTGCCGCCATTTTGCATAATGTGGTGGAATCCAGCTTCTGTAGTCGATACTGTCAGCGGCGCCACGTTCGAGATCGATGTTGAGCATTGAAGAAACGGCTATAAGCGATATTTTTTCCTGTCACTAGAATCGACCTTCAAAAATCCTACATGTATGTTCGTGCTTGATTTGATCGCCGACTTGCCAAAGGTCACCCTATCGGATTTGACGGCGTCCACACTGGAAGTTATTGATGCTGTAGAAGCAGCTCTACCAGGCATTGCTGCTATAGCCGCTGGTGCGGGATTAGCCACTTGGGAAACAGGCACGGGTGCATTTCCACCAGCTGCCTGCTCCGCTGCCCTCGTTACCTCTCGCAAAGTCTTTTCGCCGGTGGGGCCAGTCACAACCTATATGGCAATGTCGTTGAAAATTAACATATAGCTAAGAAGGATCTGATCTTGAACTTGATTTCAACTAACATGCCAATAAGTCAACGCTCCTACCTGACATAATTTCGCTCCTCGTCCTTGTTGTTTGAGACCGTCCGCATCCAGCACTAGTCGACCATCGTCCACCCGTACCCGCATAGGAACAGGAGCTCCTGAAGTACAAGATAAGCGTGTTATGAACAAAGGTCGAAAGAAATAAGAAATGCTGTCAATGACCGAGGCTCTCCCAAAAACGGGAAACAAGCTTTTCAGTTAAGCAATGACTGACCTCCACTGTTTCCAAGAATGCTTTCAATATCATCACCATCTCGCACAACTAGCACCATTTCATCCTGAGCAAAACCAGCTTTCTGTAATTCTGCCGCACTTACATCCACTACGGATGCAACTTCTGGCGAAAGAGCTGTGCTGGCCACACCCTTAATGATGATTTGTTGTTAAATGACCTGGGAGTGAACAAAGAGGTTCTCGTACCGTTCCACTGCTGATAGGCCTGTGCAGCCGAAATCCTTCAACAACAGGAGGAGGTGTATCATTTGATTCAGCCAGTTCTTCAACCAAGGGAGGTCGTCCAACCTGTTAGAATTTAATTCAAAGTAGAAGGAGAAAAAAGAAGCACAAAGACGTATCGTAAGAACGAGTAGGTGATTTGTCAGACTTACCGTTGCTGAGCTCACACCGGTAAATCGCTTCCGCAAGTCGAAAAATGTTGGAAGGTCACGGCCGAATTCCTTCTCATCCAGATCCATTATCAATCCTGGACATGTGAAGCGCAGATGATGTAGACATAATGGTGATTGAACTGCGCGTGGTTCGAAGAGGTTAGGATGATTGCAACACTGCAAACAGTAATGTACCGAATTGAAGATGAAACAGATCAAGCTACCTACCTTTCTCAACTGCATGACGATATTGAGTACAGAAAGCATATTTCCCGACTTCAGATTGTCCCGAGTACTAAAAAAAGAATCTTGAGATGAAATAGAATATATTTATTTTCAAACATACCTCCGTTGACTCATGAAGTCGTCATACAAGTACCTTTGCCTTTTAGACAGTTGGCATTTGATAACGTGCTCGGTTTTTTTCGGAAGTTGCTTTTCTACTTCACTTTTTAGCCTACGCAGGATGAAAGGTCGTAGCACCTGAGAAAATAACAAAATGAGAGAGAAGCTGCTCTATAAAAAAAAATCCCTATTGACTTACTTTATGCAGCTGCTGCACCAAAGGGGCATTAAACTCCACACTCCCATCCATCATCCCAGTGAGAGGGTTGCTGAACCAATCTTTGAAATCGTCATGACTGGCAAAAATAGCTGGCATCAAAAAATGCATGAGCGACCAAAGCTCCATAAGAGAATTTTGCAATGGTGTGCCTGAAAAATAAAAAATGTAAAAGTGTGCAATAAACTGTGAATTGAACATGGGCGAAATTTTAGACGATGAAGGCGCGTACCTGTTAAAAGCAACCGTCGCCTAGCTTTTACATTCAGTAACGCTTGCCATCTTTGGCTTTTCCAGTTCTTGATGTTCTGGGCCTCATCCAGTATGAGATATTGCCAAGACTAAAACTATTCCAATAGAAAATCAAAGAGAAAAAACACAAAAGACAAGGAACAGGGAATTTCAAGACAAGGAAGTTATAGTATGCGAGCTTACTTTCATTTTGAACGCCCTGATATCTGTGGTGACAGTCTTATAAGATGTTATGCACACGTGGAATGCATTCGGCTTTGACCAACCCTACATAGAAAAAGAAATTTATGTACAATGATGATGACAAAGAATGGAAGTTGACCACCAATTCTGCAATCAAACTACACCTTTCGTTTCTCTGCTCGATCTTTTTGAGCTCCGAAATAGGTCAGAATTTTGAAAGCTGGACACCATTTTTTGAGTTCCATCTCCCAATTCAAAATGACTGATGTTGGCACGATGATGAGATGAGGACCCCAAATTGATTCACAGCACGCGAGATGAGCCAGTAAAGAAATCGTTTGGATAGTCTTTCCCAAACCTATAAACAAAGAATTTGACTGCTGAGGAACAAACATGACCGCAAACTAGGGAAGAAAACGAGAAGAAAGACAAACGGGTAAGCAGAAAATTATTACCCATTTCGTCTGCCAAAATTCCATTGAGGTTCTTCTCGTACAGAGTAACCAGCCAGTCTAGCCCTACCATCTGATATTCTCGCAGAGTTCCTCTAATCAAGAAAGGCACGGCCGTTTTAACCTGTAACAATGAATCAAATAAAAATGAAAAATATAGCCCTTTTTGCCGAGATGCCACAAATTATCAGAACCTGCGTAGTTTCCAGCGTGAAACCTTTTGGTTGAAACTTTAGCGCAGCTTCTGCAATGTTAGCTAGTTCCTGTTGTCGTTCATCGCTGTTGACGCTGTTCAGTTTAGCGTAGTCTATACTTTCCAACATCCCTCGACCATCACCATTACCCTCCTAAAGCAAACAGGTAGTAGACGCAAGATAAGAGAAAATGGAATAGAACTCACTACACTGCCTGTATGCTCCTCAACTGTTTCCGACTCGTCTTCATCTACACTCATTTCCTCGTCCTCGTTACGTTTATTCGTTTCTTCAGAAGATGTAGTAGGTGGTACATCGTTGCTTTTGGTGGCATTGCTGTCCTCATCTGATGCCTCTTCAAGTTTCGGACGTTTCGCTCTTGTTCCTTCACTGGCTTCCTCACTCGCTTTCCGCGCCTATTATAGGTTTGCCCACGATCAAGCAACCAAATTTCACCAAATTTCTCACCTTTGCTGCAAGCTGGATCTCCTCTAAAGTCTTATCATCATCCTCTCCTTCCGAATCGGCTGGAGATTCGGTAGCTGGGGCAGAGTTAGTAGTATTGCTCGATGGTAACTGTACTCCTATTGCAGCCAGATATTCAGGAGGTAACTAAACAATCACAAAAATATGGGAAGAAGCAGTTGGCACGACCGAAGAAATTGATAGACATAGGAGATAAACTCATAAAACCCGAAGTATAGGCAAATCCAAAACATATGCTGAAAATCAGGAAAAAAATCTTTACCGAAGCTAGAAAATCGTCCAGATCTTCATCCGCTTCCTTATTCAATGCTTTAACTTCCTCTCGAACATCTTCGTGTCGTTCTTTCATGGTCGCTTCTTCTCGTTCTATCGTCATCTCGTCGTCCGATTCCGACTCGCTCGCACAAAAATCAGCATCATCATCTGGGATAAGAAGTATGTTTCTGACCAAACATTTATGGGTGACAACTCACTTTGGTCATCGCGCGATGCCCTTGACGGAGTTTTGGACCCCCGATCATGAGCTAAGCCTTCTTGTACCATAGAACTAAGTTTATCAGCTTCACCCACAATAAAAGCCATATGAGCATCAAGCGCTTTTCGCTTTTTTGATTCCAAGATTTCCTTAAACATTGGGATTCAGAGAAAAATGAACCCTTATTATGACTGTATAATCGAAGATATGTCATAGAACGGAAAATCGCAGACCTGTGCTCGATGCTCAACGACTTTATCCACACTTTGCCAAAAATCGCGAACCATCTTCGCGATGGAAGCGCAGATTCTTTTGCCATCCTGAAACAAAAGACATGAATGATAGAAAGCATGCCAAAGATTGACTAATGCAGACTGATCTACAAAAAGGCAAGTATTGAGCTTACCCTAATCAATCGCGCGTGTGCTTTTTCTTGATCGTTCTCATCATCTTTTCGTTGTTTTTGGATAGCAGCGGCAATCTGTAGGAAATCAGGTACTCGTGCAGATCTAGGATCATGACGAACCGACCTTTCGCGCGATATTTCTCTTGAAATGTCTTTCCATCCGGAAATCTGTTGCCATCCATTTCACTTCCTCTAATACGTAATCCCAATGGGTTTTGTTCCTGGGTGGCTCAACACACAACGGCAGGCGACTAGCCGTCCATAGACCAGCTCGGCGCAGTTCCGCTATCCTCATCATCACCTGCGCTTCCTAAAAAAGGTTCTACTTCGTGCTACAAACGGAGACTTGAAGGACTAACCTGTTTAGCCGCTTTCTCAACATTTGATTCTGTTGTATTCACCGACAGAAGAGAATGCGATGTGCCAGGAGGAACTGAGGGCGTCTACAAGGTGTTCCGTTTACTAAAACGATTTACACCTTGACAAAAACTCTCACCGGTTGTGGTTCTTCTACCTTCACCTCAATAGGCGATAATCGAGATGGTGATGTGCGTGTTTGATCTGCAAAGCCTTCATTACTCAATGGTCCCATAAAACTGCAAGTTTTTATTCACAAACCACGAGTCCGAGTACGAGATGAACGACGCGGAGATCCATGCTCGATCGATTTCATAACCTCATTTGTTACCCTAAAACGACAACAACTGAGGGCAAAAATCCGTATTTGTGCACTAAAGAAGAGACTTCATGTTACCGCTACATGTTCAGAAAGTCAAAAAGTGAAATCTGGCCACGTGACAGCAAGTGATGAAACACGAACCAAGTTGGAAAGACAAGTATGTACGTGAATGTAACCCACCGACTTTCCAGTTCCGCTAAGTCATGCTCCAGTTGTAGCGCTCCTTTCGTTGTGCTTTTCTCTTCGGCTGCTCCCACTTTATTTCTTTTCGTTCTACAAGGAATCAGTGTTTCATCGAAATATGCTTGTCATCTTGCAAAGCATAGCTGATCAAAACATCTCTTAGGTATTCTGCGGACAGTATGAAAATTACATGCACAAAAGCATGTTATGTAGAAAAATCGAATATTTCGTTATGTGGGTCTCGGATCGTATATCAAGAAAGTTTTCCAAAGTTTATCAAGATAGTAGCACGAACTTCCCAGAATATCCGCTCATAAGAGCGTAAAAACAGCCAAAGTTGCGAGATGCAAAATTTACTGCAATTCCGATTTACTGCGCTGAAATTTACGCAGGGAATCTGTACAAACAAACAAAGTTATTCATAACGACTACTCGCATTGACAAACGCTCTGCTGCAAGCCGTATTGGCCGAAAATAATAGGCGACGTGATTCTGATTTCAGCGTCATAACTTGCGAATATTTTCAGCTACATCAACTATTCAGTCGGCTATTCTCCACTCGCAACAGATGATAAACAGAGCAATCAATAAAGAATAAAAATTCAAGACTTACATATTCCCACGGGCAGTGCTAGTGAAACGCATGAATCGCATGACCATGTCGTAGTAAAGCTCATTGCGCCGCAAACTACCTGCATGCTGGGCTGATGATGTCTGTAATAGATTTTTGAAAAAATCAGAGAAACCTTCTTATAAAACTCAGAGCACATTTATTTTCTCGACCCTTAGAGAATAATGAATTTGTATAGAATGACCGCTGATGTACTACTACTCAAGGTAGGTTTTCGTTTTGGTACAGGTAGGAGAAAACTTGTAATACCTCTCCATAGAACCTATACCGTGCCAAAATGTAGTTTTCGTAAACAACACATGTTGTTAAATTTACAAAAATGAAAACTGAATTCACAAAAGATTTTTTGTAAGAGACAACAACTTTCTACAAACCTCTTGGCTCGTTGATGGCTCATCGGCTTGCTCATTGTGAGTCGCCTTACGGGATGGCATCAATGTGTGTAACCGGAAGAAGACCTGAATGAATATGGATGACGCGAGGAATGCATATAATTAGTGCAAGTCTCGACGATAACAGCTTACAAAAAAGTGTGTACATAATCAGATAAGTATGCACCATCAATTGGCTACACTTAGAAAGAAATGGACTCATTAAAAAATCTACACATGAGGTATAGCGAAAATAGTACGATGTGAATGAAATATATTTATTCACTTTCTGCTAAGCACAAACGGAAAGCAAAGCTGCAACTATTTAGGACCACAAGCGTGTATATGCCATGAATGCGGCGATGAATTCACCTATCGTCATTTTCTGACCAGTATACATTTTTTTCTCACAAATACTAAGATGTTTTCAATGGAACTCATTTCCAAGCATAACTTTCTATAGATTAGAGTGGAGACTCACGCTCGAAAAAAAGTCCAAGACCTTAAGAATTCGCAACCAACGATACCAAGGACACTACGAATCGATAGACTATGGCACTTGCAGAATGTATATAATAACACTCGAAAAGATTGGCCTAGCGATATTCTCTGAATAAAAAAAAGACCAATCGATTATTAACCTTCTTCTATAATTGGGAACAAGCTGATTTCGCTATAATTTCTAGTTTCTAAAACATATGAAGTGGAACAAATGGGAAAACATTACCACCATCTAAAACACGCGAAGGCGAAAAATTACGTCAACACGTAAACAAAAACAACAGCTGTTCAAACAAGATATCCAATTTATAAGTGGACAGTATTCTCACAAAAGTGATTTTGTTCACTTCTATGAAAACACAGCAAGTAAAACGCTGGAAAGCTCAATCCTTGCCCTGAACGCCAATCAAATGGGAAGTTTTATTTAGCAAACTATCATCTATCTCAAATATTTCGATTATCTAAAAAAACTAAAAAATATTCGATGACAAGAACAGTTCTGATAGACATCCTAAGTTTCAGACCTTGTCTAAGTAATAAAAGTGCTCCTTTCCTGGTTCGCGATCTGAAATCATGACTAGAAACAAAATCATTCAATTCTGGAACTGTGCTGTAATGTTTAGTAAAATATGGATTACAATTAACAACCGCAAATTATAGTATCAGACAACTAAGAATTGACCTTTAAAGGCGCAGCCAAGGCAGATTAAAGACAGAGAACGAAAATTTCAACATGAAAATGTAGAGTCGCAACTAGAAAACACTATTCCACGCTCATACTCTTACATATTTTATGCAACTCAGTGGCAGTCTATGACGAGCATTGCGTTATTGATTTCAAAGCGGTGAAGTACAATAAAAGCTGTAATTTACTTGATGTGGGGGCAAAAACTGGCACATATCGATCGATGCCCTAGCTGCAAAAGACATTTTCAATTCCTTTTCATGCACTGCGCAAAGCGAAAATTTGGAGCATTTCAAACTCCGGTTTGCACGGGAGAAAAAGATGCAAAAATAGGCACTTTCTAAGAAATGTTGGAAATAAATAAGGAGCTCCTCATGATTATGAATTCCAATGTTCAGCTACTAGTGCAGATATTTAAACATGATGATGTATGGAATTTTTGTGTTTTTATTGAGCGCACAACGACTCTCATATCGATAAGACAAAAAATAAAGTAGCATACAAAGCACACTTTTCGTGTCTGAACGGGATAATTTTTCTCAATATTCTTTCCTGAGAGGCTCCAGATAAAAAAGAAAATTTGGTCAATTAGGTAATAATAGCTATATGATATGCCTCCAAAGCATTCAATCGGAGTGAGAACCAGCAAAATCTCCAAAAAACTTCTGTACTTGCTTTATGGAATAAATATTTTATTTCAGAAGCCTGAGGTTCAATGAAATGAGAACTTAAAACTTGCTAAGCCGTGGCAACCATATAAGGGGATATTATGATTCTTCATTCCTCGAAGAAAAACATGGAAACTGCAGATATCATGATACGGATTGTAGTGACAACAACTTTCTGCACTACTGCTGCAGAGCACTCGCACTTCCCCAAGCCTATTTCATAACTTTTGATGAATGCACAGGAAATCAATTTAAGCAGATGAACAAAAGCGGATAATGCAAAAAAGAAGGAAAGAAGGAAAAAAAGAGAAAACTAACTTCTTCCCTCTGTTCACATCTGCGACACAATGAAAATTTTCCTATTTAAACCAAACTCAAAGCTAACAGCAACTGAGTGCTTCCCATGATTTTCACGTGATCATAAAGCTAAATTTATATAACTCGTTAAATGTGAAATATGACGACTCAACGGTAGAAATCGAAAGCCCCTCAAATGGATAGTTAAACTTAGTTCTGTTAGATGAGAAACACAAATAAAAGCAGGAAGATCAGCAATAAACCGCAAAAATGCGATAAAACAGGCAGAAACAAAAGGAATTTCTTCATGAAATCGTTTATGCTTTGCTAGACGATCAATACTGCATCTATCCACTGTTTTTCAGACTACTCGTGATGAAACATTCAAACTTTGTTGAAAGCCCGGAGAGCGTTGCCGAGCACTGGCAAATGATGACGTAGGCGAAGCTGGGCTCGTGCGGCGCGATTGCAACGCGTATGTTGCTGCTCGCGCGAAATTTGAATCAATTCTTATACGCAATTGCACAACGCAACTCCATGCTACAGTAAAGATAATGGAAAATTCAAAAGAAAATAGAATGAGTATCTGACGTCCATTCTGCAGTTGGGATACTCACGCTTTGCATACGTTCAATTAACAAGTTCATGATTGTATTTTGACCCGTTTTGACTAATTTACTTATTGGAATTCGTGAGAACATGTGCGAACTTGTCAAACAACATGTGCAACAGCATCCTCCCGTACTACGATAGTTCGCACAATGTATAGTGCATCCCCAGATTTGTCCCTTAGGTAACATCAACGTGGCTCCTTTCAATCGTTTTAACATGTTGACTCGAACAAATTTGAGGCGCTTATTCGAACTTGACATGTTGGAATGATCGAAAGGTAGCCAAATTGACAGCATCTAAGGGAACATTTTTGGGGATGCACGATACTAGGAACTCAAGTACGCTTTGCTTACGTTGTCTGAACAAACTCAATCCTGTTGATCTTGTGGTACCCTAAAATCCGTACAGTAAGTCCGCCTATCAGATAAGTTTATACTTGTGATAGATCTTGTTTAGGATACTCACTACTTTAAGCCAGAAGAGAACAAGTTTGAGCTTATTTGTGGTGCATCCCCCGAACTGTTACCATATGAGCCATCAACGTGATCGTCTTTTTATCATTTCAACATGTCAACGTTGAATAAGCGCCTTGAAGGCAGCATCCACGCAAATGTGGACATATGGGGCTCTCAAGTAGATCGTAATTTTGAGGCCCTAACTAAGCCACTAGCCAAGCGGCAGCTCAGTTAGTGTGGTGTAGGCCTTTTTGAACCCTTCGCGCGCGACGCTCGTGTCGTCGCGTGCGGCGTCGCTGGCAAAGTTAACAAGTCGCATTTACAGTCAACGGGAAAATTTTTAGTTCGAAGTATGCAATATAATATCTCCTGCGTGACGATACCTACCTGTTTACCTTTTTTTACCTTACCTGTTTCAAAACCTCTCATCATGTTGGACACGAAAGATGTGCAAAAATGAACGAGTATTAACTCGTTATTGCAGTGGACATGTTGACCAATCAGAGGCGCGCTATGATAGCGAGCGGTTCAAAAGGGCCGTTTCCCCGGTTAGTGCTCTAATGGGGTCGCCTCGAAAACTGGACCCCGGAATCGTATTTCGCATAAATTTATGGCACAACCCATGGCTTGCGCGAAAGTGATGGGTTGCGCCATGAATCCATGCGAATACGATCCCGGGGTCTAGTTTGGAGGCGAATACCTCAATCGTTAGTGCACTACCTGAGCTGTCGGTTGGTTAGTGGCTGGAGTCAACATGTTAAAACGATCGGAAAGCAGCCACGTTGATGGTTCACATGGGAACAATTCTGGGGGATGCACGATAAACGTGAGCAAAGCTTTTCGAGTTCAATAGTTCTAGGATGAATGACAATCTATTTGTATATTTACAGAGGTGTAATAGCTGACGTATAGTTCATTTATAAAATCGTGACGAGGGCTTTGACTGCGGTCTTTGCGCCCAAGGGAACATAGAACGCTCATACAAAAAGGCATCACCTCAACACTTAGCTCAGTCACATCCAGTGTGTAAATACTATCATACGTAAGCAGAAAACCATTCGAATAGAGATGAGATCCAAAGAAAATGCGACTGTCGGAAGGTGCGTGCGTGTCGCACGCGGCCGCGCCATCGTCACGATTTTTCGAATGCCCTATAGCTTTGAGAGCACAATATTTCTGGATTTGCTTCTCCTTTAAGCCTACTGCTAGGAGAGAGAGAGAGAGAGAGAAGCAATTTTTAAGTATAATTTATAATAACATCAGTTTTAGACACGTTTATTGGCACAAAAATAAACTGGTGAAAGCTAGATACCAATTACTGATTGTAAGTTTTTTGCAATCGAATGTGGCACCTATAAGGGTCAGCACCTGCTGCGAAGGAGCTGCAGTAGATAAACTTCTCATTCTAGCTGAAAATATACGCAATTCATGACACGCAAAGGCGCAAAGACTAAGCGCAGTTGCATCTGATCAAGATAGTTCGTGCATGAAGGAGACAGCGGAGGGTATCAGAGAGACGCCGATACGTCCGCAATCCTTGCGTGCTACGAACCGCCTATACTTGTGGACCGGACTTCAGGAACGCGCAAGATGGCATGCACAGCATCTACAAAAACTATTGCTGCGTACACTTTATATGCTTACACGATTCAAAGTCCTTGTGTGCTTACTAGCATGTATCCACTGAAGTGTTAATCGCTAGAATTGTCAGACAAAATCAACAAGAGGTAATCTCAATGTCGATAATTCTCCCATCGAAGTGACCTGTATGCACAAATGTACGCAAAACTGTTACTAATTGTGGTTTTGATAACAAGTGATAACAATGCACATTTGGTAGCACACATCACAGCAAAAAGAGATATCCTTTTCCAACCCTAAAAATGATTCCTAGATAGAGACATGCAAACAGAAGACAAGGATGAACTAAACTGATCATCAAAGATTATAAATGAAGAATTCAACTAGAAGATTGCCGAAAAATTGCGAGATAACCATAACCAGCAGGAATAGTCAACAACATGGCCTCACTAAGGCCAACCACAGAAATTAAATTATTATAACAGAGTATCACGAATCCCAACGCCTTCCAGCATCAGACCGAAGCTGAAAGTGATAAATGAGAAAATGTAACAACGAATCCTTCGAAAATGATAGATATCACAGTACGAAGTGGAAAAATTCACTATCTGGAAACTTCTAACTAGTATGAGTCTTCTTCTTCGACATTTTGCTATCCACTGCATCCATGATGAGTCCTGAGAAAACTATGAGAGTCGCCCATTTCTGCCTCTCCAGCAGCGAATGGTTCATAAATACTACAGAGATGATTATGGTGAATAATTTGCGAGTAGTGGTGATCACAGAGCAAGTGAGCGGTGAAAACTCGCTTATCGTCTTGAAGATGAAGTACTGTAAAATTCCAAATTATCAAACGATAACATAGGATGAGCTATTGCTTGCAAAAGCGAACACTAGTCATTGCACACTTTGTACACCTCAGGCAGGAAAAAAGGTACTCGAATCATGTAAATAACCCAAAAAACAGTATCAAATTCAAAAAATTGGCAGAATGATGGAACTGTATATAAAAGCGGAGAATTGTTACAAATGATTATTCCAAACGTCATGACAAATGGAGCTGAAAGAAAAGACAACACCATAAAAATCGAATCGTTCACCTGTCCACCACAGCTCGATGCGGCTACAAAACATAAATCAAACAATACATAAGGATGGCGTTCAACAAATCCGAGAAATTGGAAAAGTTCACCCGTAGCAACTAACCTAAACAACAGTATAAGAAGGTGTAAAATCCAAAATATCGGAATGACGAACCCGATCATAAGGTAGATAGTAGAGAAAAAATTCATATAGAACATCATGCTAAGTGTACTTCTTTTGTAACTTTTATTTATTCTGTCTTGAATCGATGTAGTTGTTCCATCCATTGTTAATGACAACAACTAAAAGCAGTTTGAGGTAAATTCTATGTATAACTGAGATTTGACAGAACAGGACTCAACATACCAGTAGTAATTCTCCAATCCCTACTTGCTTCTCCGTTGTTGATTTCTTGTCTTTGTACAGGAACATGGCTACACCCGCCACAATCATGAGAATAAAGACATATTTTCTCCATGAGTACTTTTTCCCAGCAAATAGCACACCAAAAATAAGAACCGGAATAGGTTTGCATGATTTTGCAAGAACCTACAATTCAAAAATCATCACAGTTGACAAAAAGTTTCAGGGCAAACGCACCTGAGTAGGATACGGAAGATACTGCAAAGCTTGGTTACTACAAATCATTGCAAGGAGGTAGCTACCAGCGCATACGCCATACATTCTTGTAGGAACCGTGTCTACATCCTTTTTCGGTCTAAGTACCCAAGCGAAAATAGTATTTGCCACACACAAAAAGAACACAAGAGCTTGCGTAAACGTGAATTTCTCCCCATTTGGATACTTTCCTTGAACGCTGAAACAGTATAATAAGGAATTGCATAACGAATCTTGAGAAAGAACATATGAAAATAAATGATTTATCCAACAGCAGCATAGATATTGGCGTCAAACTATACAAAACTAGGTATAAGGTTGGTGCAAAAGTAATGCGTGTTTTGCGAGTTCTCACTTGGCGTGCTATAACTTCCCAAAATTCTCATATTTTCAAATGCGATGAGGACCATTGAAAGCAGCAAACTTTTCGCAATACAGCGCACGTTTACCTATACTCATATCATAAACCGAAAAATATGGACTGATAAGCAAGAAAAATTTCTTTGGAAACCCCGTTTTTTACCCATACTTTCTTTAGAAATGTTTTGTAGCAGCAAGCCAGTAACCAAAAAAAAGATGGAAAGGGCTCAAACAAAGAAGGATAGAGCATGAAAAGAGCTTCTTGATAGTGTGCTAAGGTTTTTTCAAAGAATGAAAGGAAAAAAGTTGTCTGAAACAAGGGCTAGAGAAACGCGCATTACTTTTGCACCAACCTAATGAAACCACACTTCTGGATTGTAAAGAAGTGTACACCATCAGCAGCGCGAATCTGGTTTGTCTCAAAGACTAGCATTTCTAGAAGCATTTTTTCGAAGTGTTTCGAGAAACCTATCGCTGCACCACTTTCCACAAATGACAATGCTAACGTGAGTTTAGTTTCGATTTGCAACAAAAGTTGAAAAATGAACTCGTTTTAGAAAATCATAAACATTGGATAAAAATGTATCACACTTACATGCGTTCCTGTTGTATACCAAAATAAAAATAACATATGAGAATGCCACCAGCACACAGAAGAAAATGAAATGCTTCAACAACTGTTGATCGATTCGCTATTTGAGCTTGAGCATCGGGTTTTAATCTACCGATATCATCATCAAGTTGTTGGTATTTCGCTGATGACATCTGAAAATCAAGATATCTTTATACACCTGCACGAAGATGAAGAGCAACAGAGTCGGCGACGAGGTATTTTTATTTTGTGATGATAACAAAATGCATGAAAAACTTAGACAGTATGATGAGTGTGAAATATGGAATGTTATTTCAAATAAGTATTCTTCAAAATAACAAACAGCACTCTGCAAAAGATCTTCCCAACTAACAATATGAAAAATGACACGAACTTTGTAATGAAGTATTCCTCCATCCCATACATGACAACGTGGCCGAACTGACATGGAATGAAGGAAATGACCGTTGAAAATTCTGAGCAGATGTTGGTCGCAAGGTTTATTTGGCTAACGAGGTCAACGAGAACGGGAATTAGGCGAATGCCCGCATGCCACGGCGGGTGTGGTGCGGAAGGCGACAAAACCCAGCAGAGGGGGGAACGTCCGTAAGGCGACAAATGACCTAGAACAGGCGCAGCTAGTGGCCACGCCCTGTCCGAGTTTCCCATTATTAGGATGCTCTGGATATTTGGATTGGGGCGCCTTTATACACATTGCGCATGGCTCTCTGAATCTGACTTCGTCGTTTCTTCTCATGTTTTTTTTTGGAAACGTTTTTGCTTCGTGTATGTTATTGCTCTTTGTGGTAATGTAATGATTTGCTTCCTTTTGTATTTGTCTATCTGTAAGCATATGCTCTTTAAAACTGCCTTTTGTAAAAAAAATTGTTTCAGGCTGCAGCAATATGCATAGTGCAATAAAAGATCATCCTAGTAAGGAGGTTAGTAGATATCTGCGTCCTTGAGTGATGTGATACCTTTGTATTTTTCCATGAGTTAGGTATTTAGTATACCATATTTTTATATGTTAATTAGTTTTTGTGCAGATCTCGTCCAAGTTGATGATGTCGAACGGATAGAATGTGAGTAGAATTCCACTCAACAACGGTACTGTAAGCTTATATCAAGTGAAGGTGAGCTACTATTCTTTTGCATCTTCTTTACAATACGACTTTTCTTCAGGCTAAACATAGAAGAAGACTTGGAGCACTTCGAGCAAAAACGCATTTTGCGGTGGGATCTTGATTTTGAGGTGTTATTCGAGCACTTCCTTTTTTCTGTTTTGATTTCAGCTGTCGCTTGCGATACATTGTAATTACATTAATGTGTTGATGATAACAACCACTTTTCTTTATTGTTAGCATCGCTGCTTTTTTCATTGAGATGAGAATAAAGGATTACCGTTCAAATTGTAGGACAGAACAGCGCAGAAAAGCACGAGAAAGGTCATAGAATTGATTATGGACAGAATGCGAGTTTGCTAAGCGGATTGAGTAATTAGACAATTTTGGATTTTCGGCAAAAAGAGTATTTCTTCCATCCGAAGGGAGCTGATTTGCAACAGTATGATCGTTTTATGTCTGTTTGAACAATACCACACTCTGCATTTGCCATGTCCTGATCACCGTTTATGGCAAGCTCAGTCGTTGCGATGCATGATCTATGAATCTGAATGTGAGAAATCGACTTCCGAGTCAAAAGAATGAAGATCGCGAAAGAACTGCACTCCTAGATCAAAAGAACGTGCTTTCGAAGAAATTGATCTGCATATAACCCGTCTTTTGGATGGTGATTTGCGGTTAGTTCTCTCATTTGTTCAAAGCTAAAGTAACGTGTTTCGTAGGTCTGTAATGCTTGGTCTTTTCAACTTGAACTGAGGAAACCAAAAGTTGCACTACCACCAAAACTTGCACTACCAAACTTATGGACAAGTATCAACAAGGAGATAAATAGGTTTCAAGTGACACATTTACTCCGCACACTGCTTAGCTCATATTTGACCAGTAGTTTGACCCTAGGCAACAAGTAAATCAATAGGAACTCCGAAGAATGCTGTTACCGTTAGTGCGCCAGCGCGTGTGCCGAAAGAGCGTCAGTCCCTGGCCTGTTTGACCTCGCGCTCGATGTCACAGGCGCTCATGAGGGGCGTGGCCTCCATGCGCTCGCTCCAACTAGGTTTTGTCGCCTTCCGGCTTACACCCCAGCAGAGGCGAGGGAACGGTGGCCACGCCTCCCATTTTGCCTGCTGTTTAGTGCTGGCCTCGAGTCAATTAATCAGATTGACGCTCTTGTGGCGCATAGGCTGGCACCTAAATGGTGGCGGTGCCCTCTTCAACTACTCTGTTTTGTCCATAAGAGTTCGTTGTGTAAGATTGGTAGGTGTAATCACTCAGTGTATAAGGAAAGGTGACGTAACGCAAGTTGTAGACTCGTAGATTGTTTGCTGATAGCTAACTGATTGAGTGTGAGATGTGGCAGCGAAATTAGATTTCGGTCATCATCTAGCTCACGCATATAATCAGTTCCCAGATTCGTGTGGAGGTGTGTTGCAGACTTTGCCTGATAACAAGGATAAACTTGTTGAACCTCCATGTTATAGCATTGCTTTTCGTACTCTCTCGCTAGCAAAAACCGCCCCGCTGTGAGTTGGCAAGACTTTGCCTCCACACCTCTACGAATCTGGAAGCCGATGATATTTCTAGCTTCTGCATTGAATAAGAATAACGGAATTGCATCAGTTCTATGCAGTTATGTAGCTATCATTCGGATAGAGATGAATCACAATGAAACACAATAAATGCTGCAAAGCAGTTTTCCTTTCGAGTCTCAAAGTAAGAAGAATCCTCATTTTCAGGCAAAATGTCAACTTTGTATCCAGCCGGACCTCGAACTCAATATAGCCGCGATATCTTTCAGAATTTAGCCTTTGCCAACATTTAAGTTCATCTTATTTTTTCTGCTCACTATTCTTCGTTTGACAGGGCAGAAAGAAAAACCACTTTATTCGCAACAAAATCGCACCAGATATAGGACAAGAAGAGGAAATGATAATATCACTCAGCAATGTAGAGTACAACTTCACTTCAAAAACAAGAAATCCCTGTACACAATTTCCGAAGTTCTTTTGTAAGTCTATTTGTTCCACATAGTCATTATCGACAACGGTATCAGGGACCATTATGTATACAGAAATACTGCTTGAGTGAATGAAGTCACGTTAAGTCTAATCATTTCTTCAAGAAAAGACAAGAACCTAGAACCGTTAGGATAGCTAAAATAAAAAAACATATAAATACACAAAAGTTAAACTTAAGCAGAATTTGGTTTTGATAACTCGAGTGTAAGTAGCAGAGTTTACAGAATGCTCACGTCAATAGCCCTTGAGCTCGCCTCTATTCGAATGCATTTAGGCGTGAGATCCATCCTTCAAAAGAAACGATCGGCGAAGTTCAAGCAGAAGGAGTGAGTGAGAGCTCTTACCTCGTTAGTCCATAGCTATGGCGCACGAAGTTGAAAGCGATCTTTCTGCGAATATCTCAACTAAAATGGAATGATTAAGTCGCGACATTTTGATGATAACAAAAAGGTTAGCCATGAATAGGGGGAGGACATTCATAAGGTGATATCTATATAAGAAAATGATGAAATGGAAAAGTAGAAAAGCACAGAACACAAGAAAGGTCATACCTCTGATGAGTCAGGTGACGACTCCTCTTGCTCGCTTATATGTGCAACTACATGAAGGAACTTCCGCATCAATAATACATCTCATACCCCTATAAGCAAATATGTTTACACAAAAGGTGAAAAATATAGAACAGTAAAGGATAGACAAGAACAGAGACAAAAATGAATCACACAAGAACCGAAACATGTAGAAAGCGTGCATACGCGCTCCAGTACAAAGATTGGAAGGACGAGAGTTGACGAGAACTCGGACAGGGCGTGGCCACTAGTCGTGCCTGTTCCAGGGCATTTGTCGCCTTCCGCGTGTTCCCCTGCCACGGCACTCCCACGTGCGACACGTCAGCAAAACCCGCGAAGTACGGGCAGCTTCGGCCGTTGTATCACTGAAGCGGAGGAACTGTTCGGAACAAATTTGATGGGGCTCCTAACTGAGACACTGCCCGATCGGGATTCCCCTATTCCCCCCCCCCTCGAAATTTTGGGTGGACGGTGCCTTTAAAGGCAGTGTCCGGGCAAAAACTCGATTTTGAGATTTTGTGCTTATACGGGCCTATTCGCCATGCTGAATCCGAAAATCCACATAGGAAAGCGCGAAAACGGCGAAAAAGGGCTCTAATATAGGAGGGAAATCAGCAGGTGGGCGGGGCTTTCCCCAGTGCGATTTCACGCTCCCAGCTCCCGGAGCGATTTTCTTGATTCCGCTAGCCGTTCTAACATCACTACCGGCCAAATGCGAATGATTGACTTGAAACCGGAAGCGAGAAGGTCGCTCCGGAAGCCGGGAACGTGAATTCGCAGTGGGGAGGACCCCGCCCACCTGCTCATTTCCCTCCTGTGTTAGAGCCGTTTTTCGCCATTTTCGCGCTCTACAATGTGCATTTTCGGATTCCGCGTAGCGAATAGGCCCAAGTAAGCACAAAATCTCAAAATCGAGTTCTTGCCCGGAGACTGCCTTTAAAGGCAGTGTCCGGGCAGAAACTCGACTTCTAAAAAATCAACTTATCTGGGGTTATCCGCAACGCTGAATCCGAAAATCCACATAGGGAAGCGCGAAAACGGCGAAAAAGGGCTCTAATATAGGAGGGAAATCAGCAGGTGGGCGGGGCTTTCCCCAGTGCGATTTCACGCTCCCAGCTCCCGGAGCGGTCTTTCGATTCCGCTAGCCGTTCTAACATCGCTACAGATCAAGTGCCGAATGATTGATCTGAAACAGGAAGCGAGAAGATCGCTCCGGAAGCTGGGAGCTTGAATTCACAGTGGGGAGAACCCCGCCCACCAGCTGATTTCCTTATTGGAGCCGTTTCCGCCATTTTTGCGCTCTCCAATGTGCATTTTCGGATTCAGCGGAGCGAATAGACCCAAGCACAAAATCTCAAAATCGAGTTTTTGCTGAGTTTTTGCCTAGATTTGCCTGGACGCTGCCTTTGAAAGCAGTGTCCAGGCAAATCTAGGCATATGCGTTCTTTGCCTGGAAACTGTCGAGGAGGCTCTAGCTAAGGCACTGCCCAGACTGCAGCGCAAATAACTCATCCACGGCTGAGAAATCCATCCACAAACCCTCCGCTGCTGCGCCGATTGTAACACTTAGGATTGGCAGCGCGAACGTAGTGTTAAGCGAAGTCGTGTTTGGGTTAAGGTCACAGCGCAGGCGCGGGTTTTGGGGACGGATTTCTCAGCCGTAAATAAACTATTTGCGCTGCCCCTTGGGCAGTGCCTCACTTAGGACCCCCTTATCAATTTACAGGCGAAAGAGCCATGCAATCAGAGTTGCCTGGACACTGCCTTTAAAGGCACCGTCCACCCAAAATTTCGACCTCCATGTTTTTGCCGTTCCAGGGCCTTCTCATACCCCTGATTCCGAATATTAAGTTGAAAATCCGCGAAAACCACGAAAAACCCCGTTTTCAGAACCCGCGATTTCTTCGGTACGGTGATTGGTTGGGCGCGCATGGATGGGCGGGACGAACGTCACGCCCACTCCGAAAGGAGGAGCCAGCGTCGCGAACGCGGCCTGAAGCGATTTCCGAAGCAATTTTCTTGGTTCGGAAGCAACTTCAGGCAGCGCGAGTTGGGCAATCATACAGTTGGGGGCCCCACATCTGCTAGGTATCATAATCTCACCAACCCCAATTTGGGTGGACGGTGCCTTTAAGCGGCAGCGCAGACCGTTCACTCACGACTGAGATATTTACTCGCTTCCAAACTGGACCCGGGATCGTATCAGTGGCAGCGTCTAAATTTTGACCTATAGGAGTTTTACGTGAAAAGTAATTTTGGGGCCCTACTAAGGCATGGTCCAAGGTGCAGCGCTAATGACTCACTAACGGTTGAGATATAGCCTCCAAGCTGACCCCAGGATCGTATTCGCGTGGATTCATGGCGCGACAAATCAGTTTCGCGTGAGGCCCGCGCGGAACTGATGGGTCGTGGTGCACGTCCGTTAATACGATCCTAGAGTCCTCCCAGAAAAACTTACCGGCCGGCAATCGGGCGACGACCGGCTGAGGCAACACCTCTATTCCGGCTAAGCCGGCCACCGCCCGCCAGCCGGTGTTGGCACGAAAATGACGCGGGCGCCAACCGGCTTTTACTTAATCGGGTGTTGAGGCCCTCGTGACGTCACCAGCGTCTCGCAGGTTTAGCTTTGTTAACTGTACTATTACTATTACTATTACTATTACTACTACTACTTCTACCCCCACTATGGTCGGCCGCCTCAACGTGGCGTGGGGGTGACACTGGGTGTCGAACTGCGATGCACAGCCGAGTGTATACTCTGGAGGGCCTCCCAACTGTAAAGGAGTTCGACGTTTCCGCTTTCAGCCGGATGCCTAGCTAAGAGCCGGCCAGGCCAGATCCACCGCCGTCTGCTTTTCTGGTCACTAGGCGGTTCTCCCCGCTCCAAGCCCGGGTCAGCGATCGCCCCGTGAAATCAAGCGTAGGTCTAGTAAGTCTGCTTTTGTAGGGGGCAAATTTAAACTCCGTCAGCAAGAAGATATAGAAAGAAACCCTGCACATCGTATCCCGCCTACGGCGCCGGGTAGTAGCAAGAACGATGTTGGGGTCCTAAGCCTTTGGATCGGACAAAAACGACACGTCTACCCGGACGACACGCCATGGAGACTGCCTCATGCTCTACAATCTGCATCTACAACGCCAGGACAGTCCCCACAAACGCCGACCTCCACGCTCTTCTTGAAGCTGCAGAGCACATCAAATATCACGTTATCGCTCTGCAGGACGAAGTCCAGGAAGAAGGACGTGCGACAGATAAGTGGTAGGACACTCATCATTCGTGGTGAGAAGGTTCCATCACGAAACGTTGGAGGCGTTGGCTTTGTCGTCCACCCATCTATCGTCCATCTTGTCGATTCGCATGAGATCCTGTCATCCAACTACCAATCCTACGACTACAACCTCCACGTCAGAAGATAGTTAGTATCGTCAACTGCTACTCTCCAACATCAACAGCTGACGAATCGCAACTATATGCTTTTTACGAAGACGTGGAGGAGGTCGTCCGCAACGAGAAGTCTTTCTGCGAGTTCGTTGTGGGGCGACTGGCGAAAATCGGGATGCCACTGAAAAGGAATATAGGATTGGAAAGTTTGGATATGGGCTTCGGAACGAAAACGGCAAGCGTCTTATTGGGCCTCCCGCCGCACGACTTTTCCATCTTCCTGAAGAAAGAACATCGCGTGGACATGAGAATCGCCAACGGAACGACTCACGCGGAGATCGACCACATTCTCACCAACCGGAGGTGGAGCTTGCATTGGAGCTCACAAGGGAAGCGTGTTTAGTCGAAGTGGCCTTTTCAGATAAGACTCATACTGCTTTAAAGAGCATTGCACGATGCTTCCAAATCTGCCAAGCGCCTCCGTACGTCGAGTTATGACCTTTTTTTTGGAACGAAAAATGAATGCAGAATTTAGGTAGAATCGACTGCTACAACTTTTCGGCGCTCAGATAAAGCTATGTTAAGTATCATAACTTATAATAACGGGCTAAGGGTTGTTTACGTTTTTTTGTGCGTGCGTGTCCGTCTGTCTGTCCGTTACGAAATTCGTAGGGAGAGTTCCGGCCAACCTCTTGAGTCCAAATTTTGCATAGCACATCCAACCAGCAGGAAAGTCCATTGTGCAAAAGCACAAGCGGAGCCGATGAGTGGATCCCTTGGAAAGTGCGCGTGAAACGGGTCCACTTAAATTCTGACCAGCAAAATTGAGTCCGTATATAGACTTTTTGCAAAGTCGTGGATATGTTTGGCAAGCTAATGTACAAGCCATGGACTTTAGCCCAAAAAACCAACTAAAGTTGGTTACTTTACGAAGATGGCGGCAAGAAGAATAAGTTGCGTAAATGTTCAATTTCCCAAGATTTTACTTGATCATTTGAGAAGATTTTTGCACAGAGATGTAGCCCACGATGATTATTGCTGTTATGGCGACTACCAAGCCATAAAAAGTCCACAAACCTATTACAATTTGCATTTATTCTTCTAAAAAAAGTTTGGTCTACGTGAAAATACCGATCTCAGAGAAAAAAGCTCTGGGAATGAGTAGCTGTTTACAAATCATTCGTGATAGCCTGCATAACGCGGTGAGTTTCAACGTCACTATTATGCGGGAAAAAGTAAGGCATACAGAAAATAGGGCCAGTGCGAGCCTCTGCGAAGCAGAGGTGACGCACTGGTATATTTGATAAAATGTATCCATTGTATCGGCTCTGATACTTGACACTGAACCATTCAAGCAAATATGGGCAATTTTCTTTCAGTTTTGCGTTCAATTTTTTGACCTGAAAAACGCTCATAACTCGGCGTCTAGAGGCGTTGGCAGATTTGAAAGGCAGATTTGAAATCATCGCTTAATGCTCTCCAAAGCAGTATGGGTCTCATCTGGAAAGGCCACGTCGACTAGACACGCTTCCCTTGTCAGTACTTCCATCCTTCTGCAGTGGCTCCGATCACCGCCTCCTTCGAGCGAAGGTACGATTCAATCGAAGGCTGAAAAAAAAAGTCTGTCACAATGGCGCTAGAAGGAATGAAGTCGTTTATGACGATAACAGGCTGGAACTCATATCAAGTTGTGACTGGCCCATCGAGGTGGATCCAACGTACGATTACGACCGGCTTATGAAAGGTTTGCGAGCCTGCGGAGAGTGCGTCTCGGTGACTTTTGGAAAGAGCTTGGAACGATCTCCAAGACCACCAAGGAATTGCTCGAAAGAAGAAGATTTTTGAGGCAGGATCCGAATGCAACCCATCTCGAGCGACTGATAGCCAACGCCAATTGCAGAACAGCTTTGCAGGAGGATCTCAGGAAGTACAAGCAAGCCAAGATACTGGAAGCAGCGGAAGGAAAGACGAAGTCTCAAGAAGTGCCGAAGGGGTTTCTTTGAATATCACGTACCGTTGGCTGCACTATTGAACGAAAACGGGACTCTTCCCTATACAAGATGGGATCTATCGTGAAGAACTTCTACACCAGCCTCTTCTGCTCATCAACACCCGTGCCGATGCCCATTGTTCCCACTGGAGAAGTACCACCACGAATTCGACCTGCTACAGTTCGCATGGCGATTCAGACCATGAAGACATCCACGGCTCCAGGACCAGACCATCTTTCCGTTGAATTTCGGCGAGCCGGAGGACGTCGACGCGAGATTCGCGCGTCGCACCTGACATTTTACCTTCAGAAGGAGAGGATTCCCGACCGTGGAGAACGTCAAGAACTGTCCTTCTCTTCAAGAAGGGTGAACGAGAGGATCTTCGAAACCGTCCAATATGCCTGCAGAGCGTGCTGTGCAAACTTTTCACGAAGATTATCCTCGTTCGCATATCTAGGACAATGATGAAGCCCAACCTCAAGAACAAGCTGGATTTCGCAAAGGATTCAGCTGCATGGATCACATCCAGACGGTTTTGAGGGTCATAGAAGTCTGCCGGAAGTACCGACTGCCTCTCGTCCTAACCTTCGTCGACTACAGAAAGCCTTTGACAGCGTCAAACCAACGCCGTCCTGTCAGCGCTAGTCGATCAAGGAGTGGACCCAGCTTACGTGAGGACGTGTTACAAGATGCACAACGACGATGCAGCCGTTCCATCGCCCCCTGACCATCCCAATTGAAAAGGAGGTCCGACAAGGCGACACAATCTCGCCTAAGCTGTTGACCGCGGCCTTGAAGTGGGTGATGAAGTCACTGATTGGGACGAGAGGGGCATACGTGTTGATAAGAGATTCCTGCCAAACCTTCGTTTTGCGAACGACATCGTTGTCTTCTCGAGCACTATTCCTGAAGCAGAGACGATGCTGAAAGAACTAAACGAAGTAGGGAAAAAGATCGGATCGGATTACGAATAAATTGGAAGAAGACTCAGTTCATGAAGAGCGTCCTTTGCGATGATGCAAAAATGGAATTGAAAGGCACCCCTATTATGGAAACGTCTTCTTACGTGTATCGCGGACGTTCGATGAACATAGAGAACGACTTGAGGGAAGAACTTAACAGTAGAAGAAGAACAGCCTGGGCCGCCTTCTGGCCGGGATGCCATCTACCAACTGAAAGACGGAGCTTCGTGCCCACCTGTTCGGCTCAACCATTCTCCCGGCGCTCTGTCACGCAGCTGAGAATAGGGCTGAAACCGTAGACACGTCGAAAGTTTTAAGGACCCTCCGCAAAGCGCTAGAGTGTAGATTTCTGAAGATGACCCGACCCAAACAACATCTTGTCGGACTTCGCTGTACGGATATGAAAAGAATGTCGTGTCTTCGTGACCCAGCGGATTATGTTGCGAAAGCGAAGCATCGATGGACCGTCACATCATGAGAAGAAGAGACGACAGATGGACACTAAGAACATTGGAGTGGATTTCTAGCGAAGCAAAACGTCCCCGAGGAGGACCTCCAACGAGATTGGCAGACGTGTTCGTTGAACGGATGGACCAGCTGAGAAATCAGCTGGATTGGATTTTTGCACCTGAAACTCGTGGACGCAGCCACTAGCCAAGAAGATCGTGGATGTCTGAAGCGAGGGATAGGGAGAAATGGGAACTTCTGTGCTGGGGATTTTGTCTTAGCTTTATACTAGCTCGACTAAAGCACGCAACGATCTTGTTATAACTTGCATTCTGAAGCTCATCCCTGACAAAGGCAGTCAGTCTATTTTGCGAAGCGTGTGCGAACGCGGCGTCCGAACATCCTTTATCATTCAAGCTTGCGCACCCGCCACTCCTCGCTCACAAACTTAGCCGCGTTCGTCTGGGACTAGCCTTTACACAATCATTCAATCAACAATCACTCTTTGCAATTAAATTGCTCTATCTCCTCATGATGCGGTTGGTGCTAAATCCTTTGGTCAAACTACTCATAATTAGCAGCTTTTCCTCTATATGTGAGAAAGCAATTTTTTTAATCAGAGATTCCGGCATAAACAGTAAAGGTCATTCAGTGTGTTAATCATATAGTAATTGCCATCCCGAAAATAAGAACAAGGTATCTGAAAATGACAAAAAAAAATGGAAATTTAGTGTACTTCATAGGCAAGTATATACCTTCCAACACAAGGTTCTGTCATAAAATTCAAAGAACCTACTCTACCTTCACACATAATTCAAATTTGAAACCCTATTTGCCTACGTGGATAAGGTTGCAAAAACCTTCTTTCTTTTAGAGTTCAAACATCTTTTCGTGAAAAAAAAAGCAAATAAGCTTCACTAAATATGCGTAGGTAGACATCGAATACCACTGTTTTTTTTAGCATCTCTTTCACAGGGCTCTCGACGATCCTGCTTATCCCACCTATCACCACTCAGAGAAATGACTCAATTTCATCAAAAGCTCTATGTGGGCTGTCCCGTTCTATCTATTTCCGTCACCAAAAGTATCTCAAAAGATCACTCCGCATCACTGCGTACTCAGCCGCCTTCATGATCCTCTTCTTCAAATATTAAAGGTAGTGGTCAGGCAAGTCCGGGCATATGGGTTTTGTGCCTAGAACTGTCGAGGAGGCTCTAGCTAAGGCAGTGCCCATGAGAAATCCATCCACAAAGAGCTCGTAGCTGCGCCGTGACCGTAACACTTAAGATGTCCCAGCGCGAACGTAGTGTGAGCGAAGTCGTTTTTGGGTTGCGGTCACGGCGCAGGCGGGGAATTTTAAGGGTACGGATTCCTCATTGTCAGCCGTGATTGAACAATTTGCGCTGCCCTTTGGGCAGTGCCTTAGTTGGGACCCCCTCATTAATTTTCAGGCGAAAAAGCCATGCGACCAAATTTGCCTGGACACTGCCTTCAAAACGTTCCTCATTCCCAAGAGCAAAGTAGATTTTGTACACATTAGAAAACTCCATTCACCAAGGATCCAATCGTCACCTCTTGCGCTATGTCCTTATTCAGAATTATCCTTTAATGACAGTGTCCTCCATAAAAATCCTTTGTAATTCCTCTTTATGAACAATTATTTGATACAAACAATGTGTTTACTAGATCTCATTACTCGTACGTTATCGCGTCTCATCACACACACATGGCATCACGTTTGTAATTATAATACGGACATTGGCCTTACGCTTTTGCCTCTGTATCGCTTCGTTGCAATTGAATGCAAATACGATGAGATAACAAATCCGGACAGCTGTGTGTCTATAACATAACGATAGATCTGTGTATTAGCTGTTTCGCAATTTTTTGTATATAACTTGACTATTTCGTGTGTGAGGCCCTTATAGACTTAGAGTATGGACAATTTTTTAGCCAGGTAGCAGAAAGCGCAAAATAGACTTAAAAAAGTAAAGAGACTTATTTCTTCTTGAAAATCTCAATAATAGCAAATCCATATATGAGATTTGAATTATCCAAAAATCGCCTCGTTTTGCAAACCTGAGCAAATTTGCACATTTTTTCCATTTGTTATTAAATAGTCCTATAAAAGTTCTTCTGATAGAAACGGCTTTCCTTCATTTCAAATTCTACGACTAGTAAGGGGTTATGGCATCAATTTAAGTTTTCCTTAATAACCGCCTTTCCTTCTGACGTTCATTCGCAACTCAAAGCCCATGGATTACAGTAATCTCGACCTTGTCAAGAGAGTGTGAGGTAACAGTCTTACTAAAAATACAAAGGCCAAGAGAGCAAAGACTTCGTAAAATTAGTCCTTTGCTTAGATTTCTTTTCTGTCGATGTGACTCATCTACTCATCAATAGGATTGAAACAAAAGATGCATGATAATTAAAAGTACTTTTGAAGTATAATTAGGGTTCTGTGCCTAAAGACGAAAGGTGTTGTGTAAATTCTTTTTCACAAAATATAGTTTCTTCGAGCCATGACATCTTTTAATCCTAGAATGCAAAAAAGGAGTAGAACATCCTTGGCACTTGTCTGTATCGTAGAAAATGTTCCGAACTATTTATTACATTTTGATGATTTCTCTGCTCTTTTTCCCCACCCTCCCCCACCTCCTTCTACATCTCTCAATCTTTTATAAAGCTAATTATATTTAGTATGCTTCTGATGGCATCTGCAAATTAGGATTTGGACGTTTTTGTCGAACTTTGGATGAAAGTAATGGTGAAAATTTTCTTTTTTTTTCAACAAGCAGGAAATTTACTGAACCTATAAGTTCTCAGCAGTTTGGGTAAATAACTTGATCGGGGAATGGATTCTTAAGCCCTTCTTTTTTTGATTTGGCGCATTTTAAAGATTACGAATTTCGAAAACTTCTCTATAGTAGTTTTTCAATCATCTTGAGGGCTCATTAAAATTAGCCTATATGACGTAAGCCAGTGTTGATGGGCATATACTGTATCAATACAAACTTCTCATCTGACAGATTCCTCCCCCCCCCTCCCCTCATATCTCCTCCTCACTCTAAGAAATTGATGTGAATTTTTGCAGCTCATCATAATACACTTAATTAGATGCATCTGGAATAATGTTCTAAAAAATGCGAGGGGCTCGCTTTAAGGATCTGCCATTTACACTTACGTCATTTTCTACTCTATCCTTATATAGCTGCAAAACTCCTCAATGACAGAAATATTCCGAGCAAAAAAGTGTCAGTGCTCTTTTAGGCTCGTATAAGTGGCTTAGTTAGCTAAGAGAAGGACTAAAGGGTAGAGCCTTGTAGAGGAATTTTTGAGGGCTTTCGTCGCACAAGGTCAAAAGAGGTGGAGCTCTCAAGAAACTTTGCTGGCTAGTGCCTATTTAAGTGAGTGTTTTTGAGAGTGAAACTATTTTTACCTGATTGATGCAATTTTACGTCACTTGTGTACATTTGATCTCTACAGATGATAGTATAATTGTTGACGTCAAAAAAAAAAATCAATAAATTGCGACTCTTCCATTCTCTAAAAGTAATTCAGAGATCGGGACTTTCGATTAAGAATCTCCCTTTTTGCTTTCATATTACATTTCTCAAATATATGCGAATTTGAAGATGCGGAGGAACTCCAACACAAAACTACTGTAAGAATATGGTAAGATGCGGGTAAGACTCAGTGATGTCATAATCATTCAAATAGTGACGTCATAGCAATTCGATTGTTTTTTCTGTTTTTTTTATTTCAATATTTTTTCATTCTCTATAAATGGATGAGTAGGTTTTAAGCCTAGAATTTGAAATTGACGAAACCTGCAATTTCTTTCTCAAAATGGGATGTTCTATTCAACATCTGTTAATTTATTTTCACCCCTTGACTGTCAGGCAACGCATATGCGCTGTAAAATCGTAATAATCAAAATAACAAAGTTTAAAATGCTCTCAAGTTTGCTTGAGGTCCAATCCTTAATCCAAAATCTTCAAAATATCCTTTGGTTTGCTTAACGGCTATGCTGCACATGGTCTGCATTTTCCCAAGAATTAATCTTTTCCTAATCAGCTTCTCAATTCATCCGAGCTTGATCGTTGACATCACCATCAAAAACAGTCCTTTTAACTTCTGTCAGCGAAAGATTGTGAATGCTAAATTTAGCAAGAAGTATTCTTGCCACGCCCCCTTTCGCGAATACTTCAGGCTAGAGGTCCGCGAAAATTTTGGAACTCATTTCAGTAAAAAATTGAGGCTGTTTCCGTCCACCACCTTCCTTTTCTTTGAGAAACTTTTCGGACTTCCACTAATATCAATTTCTAGTCTATGAAAGTCCAAGTAGAAAAAAAAAGAATGCCCTATTTTACTTCGTACAGTTCGAGTCGGGTTTTAGGTCCATTTTATGAATAAAAAACAAATGTAAAATCGTACGAATTTTACTAACTGACCTTGAAACAAAACCTTTAATTCCACATATTTAAAACATGAGAACTTTTGTTTTCCAAAGGAGCATGTATCCTATTATACTCGAATGTTTCTCATGCTGATATGTGTAAATGAACACAAAAGTGCAGATTGTGCGTGAATTCCGAGATTTTGCTGGCGGAAGCGTAACTTCCAAAAAGTGCTTTTTCCTTTCTTTTCCTTATATTCTTCCAGACAAGGAAACATGACTCACGTTCCTGGAACATACGTGCAAATATATCCAACAATGTTCCATTTTTGACGCCCAGTGTTCACATTGCGTGCAACTGCACAAATTGATTTATACTGTGTCTCCATGTACATAGTATCATAGTACCAAAACAAAGTGTTTTGAAGGGCAGCATCCAGGAAAATCTGGACATATGGAGATCTCACGTATAGTGATTTTGGAGCCCTGGCTAAGCCACTGCCGAACCGGCGCTCAGGTAGCGCTCTAATGGCTGAGATATTCCCCTCGAAACGGGACCTCAGGATCATCGTATTCGCATGGATGCAAGGCGCAACCCATCACTTTCGCGTGGGTCCTCGCGCGAAACTGTTGGGCAGCGCCATGAATCCATGCGAAATACGCCTGGGATCCAGTGGAGGCGTGTATCTCAGCCGTTAGTGAGTCATCTGCACTGCCGCTTTGGGCAGTGCCTTATTTAGGGCCCCAAAATTACTTTCCACCAAGTAAAATATCCCCATCGGTTCAGATTTGCGTGGTAGCTGCCTTTAACAATTTGTTTGAAAGCCCTATATAAGATTAAGTGAGATTCGCTTCCTCATTGAAGCCGAAATCTACAGCTATAATTTGAAAACTTCTGAAGTTCTATTTCAACTGAGATGTATAATTTTCTCAGTACTAATCAAATGTGCGTGAATCTTCATCATTTCCCATTGCTTTCGTCATAATTTAGGAAATTTTCATATACCAGCAAAATATTAGGTTGATGCATTATTCCTGCACCAAAATAGGTACAAACCGCAATAACTCGGAATAATCCTATATCCCAAGTAGGATTCGATATGTCATCAGATAGACCAGCCTAGCACTACAAGATAGTGCCTAAAGTTTTGCAGCAGCTTTGATGCAAGCGAAGATTGAAGCCGAAAACGAAAAAGATCCAAGCGCCCCAGAAACCAAGAAAAGAATGGAAGTCCGTTCAGAAAGATCCTTCAAAATTTCTAACTTGCTCATGCATTGTCATTTCGTATAAGACAACTCTCTATGCAGTTGCTGTATTTTTCTCTCAGCTAGAAATTGAGAAAACGAAGTTTTTCATGTTTTTTCCAAAACAATGCTGAGATGTTCTAGCACTGACAGTTGTATACTATAGGACTTTAGAGAGTGAGTGTGAATTCTCAGCTTTTTACAGCAGCTGGTTTGCGAAAAATATCGAATTTTTGGCAACTAAGCATGAAAAATTCGGATGAAGAGAGCTAGATTCGTCATTTCTCATGACCTAGCTGTTCTAAAAGGCTGAAAATGTAAAGTTTCACTGCTAATGGCATGTACTATACAAGTGTTAGTGCTAGAACATCTCAGCACTAATTTGGTAAAAACATGAAAAACTTTGTTTTCTCATCGTCTAGCTGAGAAAAAAACACATGAACCGCATAGATCGATGTCTTACGTGGAATGTCTACGCGTGAGCAAGAAAGAAATTTTGTAGGAGCTTTTTGAACGAAGTTACAATTTTGTTTTGATTGGTCTTAAAGTTTTCAGACGCATGGTTTTTTTTTCAGTTTTCGGCTCCAAACTTCGCGTGGATCAAAGCTGGTGTAGATATTTGAGCACTATCTTGTAGAGCTAGGTTTGCGCTATCTAATGCTATATGGAATTCTATTTGGCATATAGGATTATTCCGAGTTATTGCGGTCTGTACCTATTATGGTGCAGGAATTATGCATCAACCTAATATTTACATTCTCCAAAGTCAACTTCAATCTGCGCGTTTACCTACTCCTTGGGTGTTTTCGTGGTTATTTTCCAACAACAAATTGCAAGTGTTCTAATTGCTTTGACGTAACTTCCATTTTGTTCACTTTGCTTCGTTTTTTTCGCAAATGGAGCAGCTTACGTTGGCGTTGCATTCCTTGAAATGACGTTTGCTTACTCTGCATTTCCTAATTTACTGCCTTAGTCATAAGTATTAGAGGATTAAAACACAATTTTGCCATTTGAGTGAAGTAGGAAACTACCGAAGGCACTTACTAACACCTCCCCCCCCCCCCTTCGGTGACAAGCGTCATTCTTCCTACTCAAATGGCGAAACCATTTCTAATCTTTTCACTATTTTTTTCACTCTCTGTTAGTCTATTTAAAATTTCAGATTTCAGCAGATGCATATCAATCATTCTTCCGTCGCCGCACCGTTCAATCTTTTCTTTTTTACTCTTATCAAAATGCATCCGATATGTGAAGTTCTCATTTATTTCCCTTTTTTCTAATAAAATACAAGAGATTTTCAAATTTCTTACGTCAAAGCGGCAGGACAGAGAGATCTTTTATGGCCAAAATTTTAACTTTGAGTTAGGATTTTCGACTATGAGATATAAGTTTTTTTCAAGCGAACTGAATTATTTGCTTGTAATTTATTTCCAACATTTAAAATATTCATTGAGGGCCGAAGAACAGAAAAAGCTCTTATAGAGAACACTAAGTTGCAATGGAACGTTGGAGTTCTTACATAAATATATTCTCGAATTTTCAAAGATTTTTCAGCCGACAAAGACGAATTGTGTTCGCAAAATAAATTTTATTTTCTCAATCTAACTCCTTCTCTCTATAATCATCCCATCAAACGCTAACCCATAGTTGAAACCGAAGAGTAGTTTGCTCTTTTCACAGAGCTCAAGAGCAGACCAAAACAAGACATCCAAAAAGTCTGCAATGAAAAAAACAACTACATTCTCTCGAGAGATCCAATTGAAATAAGAATAAGGAAGTGGCAGCTGAAGGTCGTGATGAGTGTCTGATCACCTATTTAGGAGTAAGAAAGGAGCCAAACAATAACTCCGAGGAACTAAAGAGTCAGTTAGAAGTGTCGTGCCAACCACTTCCTGCTCATTTCCGCTCGTTGAAGAGAGAGCAAAGTTTAACAGAACTCCTTAATTTTTTAATAAACCTTATTTTTTATCTTGTTCATCTCAACTCTGAATTTCAGATATCTATTCTATATCATCATTACGCCAGCTAAATCGTCAAATTTTTGATTAAGAGGGAAGGAGAAGTTCTAGGAGAGCCACTAGAATTTTTCACAAATACTTACATTACATTTCCCGATTATTTAAAGACAAAAATAACCGAATTATCATTTCTTCTTCAGGAGATTTGTCACAACAGATATTTTGCACACTTGAAAATAAGCATAAAAATAAATTGTTAATATTTTATCATGAGTTTATCCATAACAAAAAATTTTTTCCTCTTCAAATGCTTTTGCTGGTTTCATTCCCTTCTATTTTCACCCAAAATGCTTAGTATTTTTCTTCTGCCTGCGAAAAGCACAGCGCAGAAAAGAAAATTTCTGCTTTCAGAAATTTTGTACTTTATTGTATCATTTTTTCCAATGGCTAGCCAACTACAAATTTCAACTGCTCGAGTGAAAGGTTTGATTCTTATCTTATTGTATTCACCATGAAAAAATGAAACGTCATACGCTTTCCTCATTATTCTAGCGTTAGAAAACAAATTACTTCGCTTTCTCACGTTCCTAATGCTGAGCATTGAATTTTTTGCAGAAGGAATATTTTACTTTGAACGACGGCTGCATAATATCAAAGTTCTAAGTACAAACGAAGTGGATGTCCACACAAAAATCTCAAGAAAGAAAGCAAGATTATTATAACACAAAAGGTAACAAATTCAAACATAAGCTCTGCATTTCACCGTAAAGCTTCCACTTCGGGACGCAAGGTATACTGTAATAGCCTGAACATTGAAATCGCAGTTCAAGTCTTAGAGAAACAATACTTCAGCGTAATGCCTTGGGAACCGAGAAGATAATAAAATCATGAACAATATGAGACGTGTTATTATCTACATCATGAGAACCAGCAGTTGTGAAAATCTCATCATTGAAGATCTCAGATTTAGCCAAAATTTGATAACTTCACAACTTTACTATATAGAATATCATATATCATAATTATAGCGTATAGCATTATTATAATTATTATTAATTATTAATTATTATTACTACAGTGTAAAAAGAGCTTTACTTATTTTCTATTTTCATTCTAGCACATTTGCTTACATGATGCATATCAATTGGTTACTCGTTCCATTTTTACCTATATTATCCTGAGAAAGGTAAGCAGACAAGAAAATTACAAGCAATCAAACAGCGGTAAATGTACTTTGCTATAAATAATTCAAGGCATCTGTAGTATCTGGGCCATATCTTACCAAATATGGAAAAGCAGATTGATATAATATCTCAGAAAGGGTTTAATTCATGAAGGATTTTTTTCCTGGCTGGAATAAGAAAGCTCAAAAGTTGACGAAATTACTCATAAACGTACAAATATACTCCCTGGACCAATCTGGCCTATTTTTAATTACGAAGCTATAGTTTATAGCTATGCTTTTGTCATTAACACCCCTTTTGGGTTGGTGCTGTTTCTAGTCTGAATGCGCAATTCATATGCTAGTTCAGCGCTTCCTTTCATAGTAGTCCAACGCTAAAAGCAGATTTTCCGCTTCCTACGCATTTACGACCCTTGCACACATGACCACGAAGTATTGTTTACATACTGACAATATAAAGCATACATAGTCACTGCATCTGTTACGGTTACTGTAGCTGTGTCTAATTTATTCTTAGTGAATAGTCGTAATTGCAGAGAATAAACTTTCATTTGTATTATGTTTATGTTTTTTCTAAGAAGCTGCTATAGTCTGGCTTGTAGAACTTGCCTACGCACACTTACGTTTACTTTTCTTTACAACTCTGAGTAATTTGATAAGAAAAGCTATTATAAATGCTGAATAAAGTAGTAAAGTTCAAACAATGAGGATTTTGCAGGTATTTCAGTAAACATACGAGATACAGTATCCTTTTGTTTTGAGTGTTAAAAATGTCCACAATTCCTGTCAAAAAAGTTTAAATATGTAAAAATCTAAATTTTTTAATTGTTGTGCTTGAAAAAAAAACAGTAGGTGATGTTACATCTTATATTATGCATAAATATTACATTCTAAAAGATGTTTAAAAGGAGCCAAGTTTATATGCTATAATGCGTACGTTCAAATCTTGTTGTTACTCCTAAATATTACAGATTTGCTACGAACGAAGTGAAAATTTTGAAAATTCACTTATAAACACACTAAAAAATTTAAACAACAAAAAGCGAATCTCCGTTTAAGTGAAGGGAGGAAACGGAATTTTTGAAATTATACTTTCATATCCGTACGTTTGAATATCTTGTATGTGTTTCGTACTTTTGAATATCTTCTTGCTGCTTTTGAATATTACGGATTTAGTACGAAATGAAATAAAAAATTTAAAAAACTCTAACATCATAAATATAATGAGAAATTTAAAAAATAAAAATTAAAACTTCGTCTAAGGGAAGGAACGAAAATTTCTAAAATTATACTTTCATATCCGTGTAAGTGCCCGATTAGCATTAGCTTCCAAGTTGGGATCAGTCGAAGCACAGTCAAGATTGAAAATGACTTACTGCCTCTTACCTTATTCAATCTCAACGTTCGTTACATTATTCAAGATACAAAACAATTTTGGCTAAAGAAGTGCACAAACATTTATGTATCTCATGCATGTGATCAAACCCACGCACCTAATCATAGATATTGTTACTCTTCTGATTATGCGACCTTAAACGATGACTTTGCGTAGAAGAATGATAAACGGGAACGTGTGCTGATTAACATTTACGTAGTTTCTTTTCAATATTCGATGAATGTCAAGAATTGGAGGATCACGACGGTGTCTGATCTGATTGCAAAAACTACTTTTTCTTTATTTTACTCAGGAGCACAAAGGCTCACTCGGAATCCGCTTCTTTGCGAAACGTCATTTTTCAACGTAATTTTCCTTCCCTCCAGTTTTTGTTTGACTTTTTGGATATCTCTTCCATGATCCTTCAGAAAAATTTCTATAAGAATTCCAGAATATCATTTCTATATCCAAGCTCTCTAAGCTCCACCCCCTTTCAACAGCTTGCTGTATGCTCGAATTCAATTATCCAATGCGTTCAAGTATCCTGCGCTTATATGGCTATGACGGCGACAACTACGCCCATTACCCTCGATTGAATTGTCATTGCTAGTCTATTTCAGCCTGAACTTTACTTGATTTAATGTACTTTTGAAAAATTCTCAAAAATCCGGAGTTAGGAGGGAAAAATTTTCGAGTTATATCCTGCAATCATTACCAAAAATCAAGAAGTCTTGAGAATGAGTTAACTTAAGAAAGCAAAAACAATCTCATTCACTGCTCAACTGTCTTTTTTACTAACAATTTCCACCTTTTAAGAAGACAAAATTCTAGCGCTTCAAACGAATTCGCAAAATATCACCTTAAATTCAACTACTGTTCTCATACTCATCAGGGCTTTAGGCCACTTTCTTGCAAAAAATATATCGAAATCTTCAAATTTTGAATTTTGTCTGTTTCTATTTCTTGGTAAGATACCTTTTTCGTAAAATAGTAAACTTATTGTGATGAAACAGTTGTTCCAAACTATGCGAAAAACAATTTAAGGGCAAGATTGGATTACGATAGTTATCTTAGAGATTTTGTATTTTGCTGACTTTTCTATTGTTATCGAGGCTTTTCCAAATGTTTCAGTGACTTTTCTGTTTGTTCTTGACTTTTCCACACGTTTTCATTTTTTTTCGCTACGATGCAGCAGAAGTATAATCTTCGAACAATAATCTATGTTTTCTATTAATCACTTAGTTTTCTTACCATAATCACATCACTTTTGTCCTCGTTATCTTATGACCGCATTCAAAAGGATTAATAAAAGTTCACTATAAATTTCGACCAAATCCTTTATAGTCATAAAATGAAAAATTTCATAGTCATAAGATCTATTTATTGTTCATTTTGTGTTTATTATCACTTAACAATTAACGCGCGTCGTAGGTGCCTATATAACGTACATTTTATGGTCTATTAGCAGTGTTTATGATACATATTAATGGCGTTAGTGACTCAAGAACTTGTGAATCAATGGCCCCTCTTCTAGCTTACAGTATTAGAACACTACCTCCTTTCCCTAGCTAGTAGTTTTCCAATTTTTATCAACAGCAGTTTCCCAAGCATTTTTGCGGCGACTGCTGCGTTTCCTAACTGTTTTTATTTTCTCAGAAAAATTCCCATCCATAATTTAAGCTTGCATCATTTTCTTAATGCAACACTCTCTTGCAAAAAAGTTTTTTCAGACCCGGAATTTTTCCAAGCCTTCATCATCGTCACCCTTGACATATGAATGGGTAGTGCAGGAAGTTATTTAATCACTATAAAGCTGAGTCATAGCTCATCCTTTTTACAACAGATATCATAGAATGAGAATAAAATCGTGCAAAAAAGCCTCTGCAACGAGAACTAGGGAAATACAGTAATCTCGACGTAATGTACTGACTGTAATGTCGTGATTAGTGGCTGAATAGGAAGGATATCAGATTTCCCTACGTCGCTTTACCAAGAAACTTCTGAGTAGTGAAAATTACCTGCTGTCGAAAATTTCTTGCTTCACGAAAAAACTCTCAGGTTTAATCATTCGTGCTTTGAATGTCTTAGCCGGCGTTGGAACTAGGATATAGTTCGGAAAAAAGTATTTCATCTTTAAAAAAGACTGGACCTTTCCTTCCATATCCCTTCCATTTCCCACACTCTTTCAAACACCTATATGTTTCTAAATGTTGAAGAGTGGGAATTACTGAATTTTTCATTGCTTAGAGTGCAACATTCCAGAAGCTCTCATAAAATAAAGTGATGATGATGTTCGTTTATTATTTGGAAGCCATATATTAGACATAGTCTGTGAAAAATTACGGTAGAAATTACGCGGTCTATTTTTGTAGGAAGTAATCTGATTCTAAACACATTTAGATTTTTCATATAGTAATTCGATATTAGAAAATTACATGCGAAATTGGAATTAGATATGGATGACTTTTTCTGAGAACTGTTCAGATCTCTCGATATGAGAACTGCATACTTTTTTGGTTCGACACAAGTTGCTCCTATCAAATTTAAATGTAGTTGAATATTAACCTATAAACAACATTTAGCGTCTTTGTTGTTTTCGCTAATGCTGGTACTTCTCCAATTTTGCATTTCCTTATTATTCTAGTGCAAACGCAATTTCCTGTTTTTTCATTTCGTTTGTGTACTTTTCGGAAATCAGACACTTCCTAATTTATTATTTATTATTCATTATTCCAGGTAAAAAATGTCCCCGTCAACAATAGGGTTGTTGTCGTTGATACTGCTGATGTCTTGCTTCCTACAAGTTTATTCAGTTCCAGCCGCCTATATATGCAAAGGTAGGAAGCGAGGAGAAAACTGCTTTGGTAAGTTACATGTACCAATAAAAAAAACTAATTTATTTTCAATGAATCTATTCATTAACCATTTTCTTTGACAATCAATTCATCTACCACAAAAAATTTGAGCAACTTCTAACTTAATTATTTCGAAATAGATGAAATCAGGAAACAGTCATAATAATCAATAAAAAAATAAAACTAGGAGTTTACAAGAACAAAGCCTCATAGCAAAAAGAACCCCCCCCCCCCAGTATTCGTTACAATTTTTGTACATAAATTCTCCTCAAAAATGATTTCTAATCCCGTGAATGTTCGTCAGCACGTGACTCAATCAAAAACTTTTGAAAAGCTTATCTTCAAGGAGTTCTCCACTTCAACAGTTTCCTACTCTTTTATTCCAAAGTTCAACAAACTCCAAAGAACTGATGTCTAGAGCCGTTTTTGACGTCATGTTTACCTCCCACACAAAAAACTATGTTTCTAAGTTCGGACGCCCTGAATCGCTAATTAAAGTAACTATGTGATATAATTGACAGGAATGGTCGTTCTCACATAGTACAATCATTTGAGTGCTGCACTAAGCAATTTGATAATACGTGTGTTCAAAATACTGGGGGGGGGGGAGGGGCAAAACTTTTAACAGTTTACTCTGATTGAATTTCCTTTATGCCATATTTAAAATATAAACGGAGAAAATCATGTACGTGTCTATAAAAAAATGTCTGGAAATATAAAAAAGAACTCGCTTACTAGTTTTGTTATTAGTTTTTTGTACTGTTCTGTATAGAAGCTATAGCTATTTTAGTATAAATTAGTTATCACAAACACTTTTCTCAGAAAAAGCAATTTTCGTTTTTTTTTCGATTACAGAAATATAAAAGCATGAATTCGTGCACTTTCCCTAAACGATAGCAGATGGTAGACGAGGAGAAGCCAGACGAGATGACAAAACATGTCTCATATATTGGAATACACAAGGGACACGCCCCTTGTGTATTCCAATATATGAGACATGTTTTCATTTGTACCGAACCGTCTCGAATTTTTTTCGCGCATGGCTGTCGCCTAAGGACAAATTCCAGACTGTAAACAGACCATCACGAGTCATATCAACAGTCTCAAGACAATGTTTTCGCATAAGTCACATGATTACGCGATCCAGGAGCAACATCCATAAAATAAGCAGGCAAATGTTCCCCCCGGTCGAGGTTCAGTATACTATGTCGCCATTCATGAAAAGTCGCCTCGTGCAAGGTTGTTGCCGCATCGTCTTACATAGGTTTTATCTACTAAAATCTTTTGCCTGCAGGCGGTAAAGATTTTCAACATTTCCAATTTATGTTTCTGCCTTATGCGTTTACGTTTATTTATCGTTTTTTTTGTTTCGTTTTTCTCTGCTTACACAAAAACTATATTGCACAGATTAAGTGGGTCTCATGGCAGAGCCAAAACCTAATGCTTCTCGGAGCATGTTTAAGAAATACTGCGATTGATGGGAAATTTTGCTTTTCCAAGCTTTTGAGAAAATCTAACTTTTGTCGTATTCCGAAAAGCGTGAAACTGCGTTCTCTTGCCAGAAGCGACGCCTCAGAAGAAAAAGCACTCAGACAACTACGCACGATAATGTCGGAACTTTTGATCAAAAATGTTATCTGATGGGCTTGTACAAAGGTTAATTTGTGTAATTGGGTGTCGCTGGTGGGGGTGAGGTTTTATCTCAGGCTAATCTTGCTTCTGCTTCCAGAATTGAAAGAGTAATTGGTTGCTGGTGGACACGAGTATATATTTATGTAAATATTCCTTGTTGTATAGAAAGGAAAGCGTAAGTAATTGGATTTCGCTGGTGGAGACAAGCGTTTACTTAAAGAAAGGCTTGAGTCTGGGTCTCGTTGGTGAAGGTTTTTTTGGCTTGAAACTCAACGCTTGGATAACTGGTCGCTGATAGAAATAAGCGTTTACTTGAGGAAATCCCGCTTTGGGTATTTTACTAGGTCTCGCTGGTGGAGATGAGCTTCTACTAAGGGAAATCCGACGCTTGAGTAACTAAGTCTTGTTGGTGGACGAAAGCGGCGCTTCGGGTAACGATCCAACGCTTCAGTAAGTGCTCTCGATGGCGGAGGAAAGTTTACTCGGCAAATTCAATGCTTTGGGTGACTGGGTCTCGCTGGTGGAGATGAGCTTCCACTTGGGGACCAACGCTTCAGTAAGTGCTCTCGATGGTGGAGGAAAGCGTTTACTCGGCGAAATTCAATGCTTTGCGTGACTGGGTCTCGCTGGTGGAGATGAGCTTCCATCTGGGAAAATCCAATGCTTGAATGACTGGGTCTCGTTGGTGAAGGAAAGCGGCGCCTCGGGTAACGATCTCACTCGTGGAGATGAGCTTCCACTTGGGGAAATCCAACGCTTCAGTAAGTGCTCTCGATGGTGGAGGAAAGCGCTTATGGGGATTCAACGCTTCGGGTATTTGGGTCTCGGTGGTGGAGGAAAGCGTTTACTCGGCGAAATTCAATGCTTTGGGTAACGGGTTTCGCTGGTGGAGATGAGCTTTCATATGGGAAAATCCAATGCTTAAATAACTGGGTCTCGCTGGTGGAAGAAAGCGTTTACTTGGGGATCCAACGCTTCGGGTAATTGGGTCTCGCTGGTGGAGGGAAGCGTTTACTCGGCGAAATTCTATGCTTTGGGTAACTGGGTCCCGCTGGTGGAAGTGAGCTTCCACTTAGAAAACTCCAACGCTTGAATGACTGGGTCTGGTGGAGGAAAGGGTTCACTTGTGGAAATTCAACGTTTTGGGTAACTGGGTTTCGCTGGTGGAGATGGGTTTCCACATAGGAAAATTCAGCGCTTGAACTACTGGGTCTCGTTGTGGAGGAAAGCTTTTACTCAGTTTATGGTCTTCCGTGTGGAAGAGAAAGCTTTTAAATAACTGGGTTTCGCTGGTGAAGATATGTTTCTATTGAAGGAAATTCCACTAGCGGTAACTGGGTCTCCTGTTGAAAATGCTTTTACTTAGGGTTATGCGCTTGAGTAGTGGGTCTGGCTGGCGAGCTGGTGAAAATGAGCTTCTGCTAGGTAAAGGATCTATTATCTTGTAGGAAAGGCGGTTGGAAACGAACGCCTATTTAGAAAAATCTGCTTTTCTTTAAAAAAGTATGCATTCAAGTAACTGGGTCTCGCTGGTGGAGATGAGCGTTCATTCGAAAGATTATCCTAAATGTATGAAGGAGAGCTTGATGACTGGGTCTGGCTGGTGGAGCCAACGCTTTCCATAAAGGATTATAGCGGGCAACTTTTTCGTACATGAATGGCAAAATTTGATCGATGATTGAAGGGCATTTATCTAAAAAAATTTGTGTAAGGAAAACATAAGAGTAGACGCTTTTAGACGTTTTCATGGGGAAACCTCACCTATACTTGTAGAAAAGCGAGTTATTGACGAGTCCCGCAAAATAAAAAGGCGCAAAGTTCAGGGTAGAATATCAGTCCAGAAAACTTTTTCAGATGCTTCCACCCGATACCTTGGAGCAAATTGATTCGGCGAAAATTTTTTTCAAGTAAAATAAAATGGAGGAAGATGTCATTGAGATGCACAAACTTTCTAAACATGTGCTTCGATCCACTTATAGCGACCCGCAGGGTCGCTAGTTACAGAAATAGCTCAAAATCAAATTTCTTGTTCAAGATTCCATTAGAAGATTGGCAAAAGAAATTACCACGGCATTAAAAATTATGTTCGTTTTTAGTTATGATCAATTTGCTCCGAAGCCCGCTACAGTCGCCTAACTGGAGCGTATCGTCGTGGAATAGAGCTATGAATCAACAAAAAGCATATCAACAACTGTTTCAAGGTAAGCTAATGATGATTTTTAGCAAAGGATGCGTGAAAGAATGATAATTGTAAAGAAAATCATAGTCTGGGAGTGAAAAAAAGAAGTGATAGCAAATTACATTGACGAACACCAAAAATCAGACGGAGATGTGTGAAGATTGCAAGTGATCCATCCAAAACCCCCACCATTACCTCAATTATTTTCTTATCTTACCAGAACCTCGTATTTCAGAACCTGAAGTTGTACGCCGAAGGAGATCCAGATCGCTCAGATACGGGAGGGGGCAGCCATTATTATTATGATCCATTCTACACTGTCTGTACAAAATAGATATGAACATTTATAACGTTATAAAAGACCAAACTGTCATCGACATGAAGCAGACGTTGTTTCTCAGTGATTTTCGCATTCTGTTAATATGTAGATGTGAAGAAACCGCTAAAGTCACAAATCTATTCGCTTTAAGCATTTATTGTAACAAAATTGCAACTGTGTCTCAATATGAAGACAATCAAACATAATTATGGTACATAGACTACACGCATAAATTAGACATATTGCTTCAAATATCAAGGTAGGATGAAAAGTGAATTTTTGTTAAAGAAAGGGATCAAATTGGTACAAAATTTTCAAGGTCTTGTTTGAGGCTTTCAAGCGTTTCAATATCATCAACTAGCTGTACAGATGAGGAATTTATTTGCTTGCTGGCAAATAGCGATTCTTCCCATTCGTGTGTAATGGGCCCAAATCTAAAAAGAACTTGTTTGGTGATTTCTATTTCTAAGCAAAATTTTTGGCGAATTAGATAAATGATGAGTCGTCAAGTTTGGAAAAAGAACTTGATAACACTTGAAGACAGGATGACGTTCGAAAAAATGTTCAAAAAATCTAGAGCTTATTGGCTTGGGAACTGCAAACTTCAAACTATGCAAAGTGATGATGTCCCAAAAAAACACTGAAAACTATACTTACGTCCACCGAATAGGTTGTCCATTGTGCGGGACTATCTTTCTGAATGGAGTCGTAGTCCAGTCAAATACGGGTGTCGGGTCGTGGGTTGGGCCAGCAATGGCAGTGAATGAGAGCATTTCGATCAAATGTGAGTTGGTAACCTAGAAAACCACTTTCCATTAGTTGATGGAACCTTGGTAGAAAAGAAATATCAAGCGATGGGTTGAATTATGACCATTCGTGAGCAAAGCAAGAGAAAGGTTACCTTCATGTCGGTTGCACCATGATCTCGATGGCCAAGAGCAGCAAAAGGATAGGTACCATTTGGTGGATTCAAATCACTGCGGCAAGAAATGGCATTTTCACCAGAGTATGGTGGAACACAATCGCATTTCGACAACGGATCTTGGGTGTAGTTGTTTGACCTAACGATAAGAATCAATTATAGTATGATCTTTACTGAAACTGATCATCGCCGTCATTTCACTAACCTCATTAACTGAATCATACTTTCCATATCAACCACTTTGTCGTGATCTCGACGGAATATCAGCGCTCGGGGTGTTTTGTCATAACTAAATATCACAAAAATATAAATTTAACTATCAAGCGACATACCGCAAAGAACAAATGATGCAGGAGACATTTATAAAAGAACGAAAGAAAAGGAGCATTTACAAATTGATATGTCGATTAGCAGCAGCAACTAGGAATTTCGAAAAAGGGAATTAGAGGAGATATCACTCCTGCAAGTTTTTGCATAAGAGAGAATTTCATTGCACGGATTCACCTATCTGGCATTTGCCTTCTCCACGCAAAAACAAAGTAACAATTGTGTACTTATGTAACGATGAACTTGTTGATATTAAACCCAAAATTCAATTTCAACAACAAATTCAGCAAAGTTTAACCTAATCAACATGACTCAACCCATCATGAAAGCAGGCTTACAAAATGGAGGTAAACTTGTAAAAAGTTCTATCGTGGCGGCGTTAGTCCCCTTGCTGCAAACATCGCAGCAACCTTTTGAAGGTGGTGTCAAGCAACACCGTGTTGCGGCAAACGAACATCATTTGCCTGAATCCTGTTCATGGCCATAGAACACTTGTCGATGATGGTGTCAAGCAACACCGTGTTGCTGCAAGGGAACATCATACTTGCCGCAGTAATGAGCATCATCGCTTTGCCACGGCACATGGAGTTAAGCAACACCACTTGTTGTTGCAGCCAGACCGACATTTTTTGAGGATGGTGTCAAGCAACAACGTGTTGCCACAATGGCACATCACTACTTGTCGCAATCATGGTCACGGCCATACAGCACTTGTTGAGGATGGTGTCAAGTAACATCGTGTTGCTACAAGGGGACATCACTGCTTGCTGCAATAATGAGTATCACCGCTTTGCAGTAGCACATGGAGTTGAGCAAGATCATTCGTTGTTGCAGCCAGACCGACACTTATTAGGATGGTATCAAGCACATCATGTTGCTGCAAGGGAACACCACTACTTGCCGCAATAATGATCATCACCGCTTTGCAGTAGTATGGAGTTGAGCAAGATCATTGCAACCAGACCGACACTTTTTGAAGATGGTGTCAAGCAACACCGTGTTGCTGCAAGGGAACATCACTACTTGTCGCAATAATGAGTATCACGGCTCTGCAGTAGCACATGGAGTTGAGCAACACCATGTTGCAGCCATACCGACACTTATCGAGGATGGTGTCAAGCAACACCGTGTGTTGCAAGGAAACATCAGTACTCGTAGCACGGTTACGGCCATACAGTACTTGTTGAGGATGGTGTCAAGTAACATCGTGTTGCTACAAGGGGACATCACTGCTTGCTGCAATAATGAGTATCACCGCTTTGCAGTAGCACATGGAGTTGAGCAAGATCATTCGTTGTTGCAGCCAGACCGACACTTATTAGGATGGTATCAAGCACATCATGTTGCTGCAAGGGAACACCACTACTTGCCGCAATAATGATCATCACCGCTTTGCAGTAGTATGGAGTTGAGCAAGATCATTGCAACCAGACCGACACTTTTTGAAGATGGTGTCAAGCAACACCGTGTTGCTGCAAGGGAACATCACTACTTGTCGCAATAATGAGTATCACGGCTCTGCAGTAGCACATGGAGTTGAGCAACACCATGTTGCAGCCATACCGACACTTATCGAGGATGGTGTCAAGCAACACCGTGTGTTGCAAGGAAACATCAGTACTCGTAGCACGGTTACGGCCATACAGTACTTGTTGAGGATGGTGTCAAGCAACATCGTGTTGCTGCAAGGGGACCTCATCTGCAGTAGCGCATGGAGTTGAGCAATACCATTTGTTGTTGCAGCCATACCGACTTGTCGAGGATGGTGTCAAGCAACACTGGTTGCTGCCGGGAACAACACCCGCAGTAATGAGTATCACAGGTTTGCATGAGCACATGTAGTTTTAACGCTTGTCGAGAATGGTGTCAAGCAACACGGTGTTGAAGTACACAAATCATAATTAGCCGAAGTGATGCTGAGCATCATCGCTCATCTCTATTATTGCACGTCTACTTGTACAACTGCGCATAATATACAAAATACTCATTTTTCAATTAGAAGTTTATGCTTCATTGATTAACTTTTTTGAACTAGGCAATTATTAATTACAAAGTCTTTGGCTTCTCCTAGGTTTGGTAAGATCCAAGAAGGAAGTCCATTTTTAGCGAAAGCAAAGCAGATCTACGCAGCATTTTCAGATTGAACCAGATTACACTTATCCTGCCAGTTCTGCATGTTTCGCCAAAAATTAGGTCTGATCAGTAGAACTACCAAACTCCATACAAACACGAAAGCGAACGGAGACGGACCCCCTACCTGTACCAGTCACCGAATTTCTCCACCATCTTGTCAGTCTCGGACCATTCGAAGATTTTCGGGAAATATCTGAATACAGAAGTGGTGACTGCGATGACATCCGATGGATATGTCATTGGTTGAGAATTACTTACGGTGAATTGTAACTTGGCCAGTACTGTTGTCGTAGCAGAGTGTGCGTCATATCGGTGTGCACAACATGGTTCCTATGGGCTTGGTTTAGAAGACCAGAAAGAATTTTTGGTACATACGAAGGCTACTCACGGTAGCTGTTCCAACACATGCAGTAGACCATGGAGAAGTTTGTCTTGCTGACCTTGGCGGAACTTTTTGTAGTCAAGAATGTTCCACTGATTGTTATAGGTGCCGGAGTTGTATTTTGCAAATGTCTTCGCCCATCGAACTCCAGATGAGGCACTGCGATGAGCCACCTGTAGATCCGCAATTATAAATGCAAAAAACTTTTTGTATATTCTCTAGAAGTGAATCTTCAATCTTTCTTCCGAGCTGACAAAAATACATCTACTCTTCAGCTTATGGGAGAGACAAACCTGCGTTCTAATCCAACATAAGACGCTTTCCGGCGTCATATACTCATCCAGCTTCTCGTTGTAATTGCTGATGGTCGTTTCCAATATAGCCAAACGAGAAGATGTGACTACGAAATCATCGACAGATGGAATAGATCCTTAACAGAGCAAAGAAATGCTTGAAGCATTTATAGCTTGAAACAATGCTCGAACCTGGATAACCGCTGAAAGCATAGCTTCTTCCAGGATCCGAGGTAGCAAATGTGTAGCGTTTCTGCATACGTAGCATAGATGAATAGGAAGCCCATGTCACATGCGAAAAGTAAATATCGGAATGGTCTGGGAGTACCTAAAACGCTACATACAGTATGCTCTACATATGGTTTCATCTAACGCTTTACGGTGTTCCTTTATGTGAAATTTAAACGAAAATTTTTGTTTATACCTTCATATCTTCAATTTCAAAAAAAAGCAGTAGTTGACAGATATTCCATTACCATGTCTCTCCTTGAATTTAGTTGAAAGTCTACTTTTCTAGGCTTTCGAAGATATTACACAGACGAAGAGGCCTTTTAAACTATGCGCAACTGATGTCCAACTCAAAGCATCAAAACTTCTTGCTTATCAATGAGATAAATGAAGGACTGCCGCGCATTTTCGGTTTTGCTATTAATTTACCTTTAAAAAATTTTTGAATTTGTTCTGTGTAAAAAACCGACTTTTACAAGTGCTGAACAATGTCCTGTGCCCGCCAATCGACTCCTTCGAGTTTCTGGCTTCTTGAACTTTATGGCCAGATCTTCAATATCGCCAGCCAGTTGGATAAGGCTGAAACAATCGGCTTTTATCTAAGCTCCAAATAGTGCACAAAATGTATCAGCTACTTACAATAGAGGATGTGAAACAATTTCCTGAACTCCCAGTCGACGTCCGAGTTGTGCATCGTAGCCGTCAATCATACCAAGTAGATGGTTGATGGTCATGTTCACCTAGAGATACTCTCTTCAAGACATTTCTAAAATTCTTGCCAGATCTCCAACCTGGATCCAGTAATTGTCTAGAGGATTTTTAGCAATTTTCTCTTCCATCCAAACATAGTTATCCAGCAGATACTGGTTGAGTTCCTCACAAAATTCCTCTGCTCCTTTGCAAAAGCCATCTACCGTGTTGGACAAGTGCAAGTAAATGAGATCGCGAGTGGTTCTACCTGCAGAAAAAAGTTTTTTGATCTTGTTCCTTTTTCAAACTGCATTTTTCGTACAAAATCATACGTCAACACATTTGTAGCCAAAAGTAGCAAACTTAAGACTACAAATAACGAATTTCTCTTCATAACGACCTTGGAAGTTTAGGGATTCGTCTATGAAAAAAACTGCACTTTATTAGCTTTGTCCTCCAAAGTGATCAGATAATCGGAGATTATAAGTGAATTGATTTCAAAAATAATAGGCACTTTTCCACAATTTGGACCCACGAGATTTTGAGAGCCGTCTACACTCATCAATGCAATTTTCTCCTAAACTTGCAAAAAGACTTTTGCTTGCCATTTGTTAAGGAAAACCAACACTCTCGACCCCTACATGCGCGTTAATCACCATTGGCTGAGGGCCTATGTGGTATAATCTTCGTTTCTTCCCGATACAGTATGTAGACACTCCCACAAAATTTTAAAGAGAACATATTAATTGTTCCAAAACTCCACATTTACCCTATCGGTTCACATCTATGGGTGCCTTCATACCGCGCCCGTAGCAGCCGCCAGCAGCCCGTAGCCGCCGCTGGCCGCTTTTGTCATGGAAGCGAAAATCATCAAATTCTTAGTACTTTGCGTGCGCCTGCCCATACTTTCCCTCTTCCACGCCGATGTGATACGATTGAAGCAGAACATCCTAAAAGTTAGCAAATAGCAACCTGCAGGAACTGGACGCATCCAAAGTCAGAAGAAATCACATCGCGAAGACTTTGGCGAAATATGGTTCACGAGAGGGAAACTGAGCATCAGTTGGATAACCAATCTACGGTAACAAGATAATAACAACATTGGACACAAGTATGATGATATATGAGATCAAATTGCGGCAACAGAGAGGAAAAAGCGTGGAGGATGGAGGGCCGTGGGCGGTTGCAATTAAAATAGTAAGAATTTGGTGATTTTGCGCTTGTATGACAAAAGCGGCCAGCGGCTGCTACGGGCTGCTGCGGGCTGCTGCGGGCTGCTGGCGGCTGCTACGGGCTGCTACGGGCTGCTGGCGGCTGCTACGGGCTGCTGGCGGCTGCTGCGGGCTGCTACGGGCTGCTGGCGGCTGCTACGGGCTGCTGGCGGCTGCCTACGGGCTGCTGGCGGCTGCTGGACGGCTGCTGCGGGCTGTTACGGGCTGCCAGCGGCTGCTGCGGGCGCGGTATGAAGGCACCCTATGAATTCCTCAAACTCGAGTCTTTAATGATTTCTATCCTCTGCTATTAGATTTCTTGCATGCATCTTGCCTGCTGTATCTTTGCCTGTTTCGCATCATGAATTAATAACAACAGATGAAAGCATAGCGGTGCTGGTGTTGCTCCACATTTAGAAATGTGCTGAAGCGTTTTTGAAGTGTGATGGTAGAAACCGAGAAAAACATGACAGGAAACTTTCAAAACATATCCCGACGCACCAGCAGGAGGTCGATTTTTACTTGTGGAACTATGTTTTTGATTCATATTCCGCATAACAAAAAGCACCCACAACTTTGGGTTCCGATAACGGAAAAGTGTCGCAAAAACATAGTCTTCTTATATGGAACTTTTTGCAATCAGTTGCTATCATCTGGTCGGCCCTTTCAAAAAATCATGCACTTTTTCTCTGCCAAGACAAGCAACATGTTTATCCTATTGGCATTGATATAACCGTGTTAAGCAAATAAGCTTTCCAATGAGAAAAAAAACCAGAAGATGTTCAATAGAGTGGGTCGATTTGAACACCCACAAAGTAACTTGACCTTCCTGAAGATTTAATGAATTACACTCCAATTTTTTTTTGCTGTTAGATAAAAGGGAAACTTAAAACTTGTGTACTAGCAGTTAATAATCACATACTCTGGCAAAGTTGGAATGAAAAGCTTCCGGCTTCTTCTTAAAAATTATACATCTGTTTAAAAATCAGATTTGTTGCAACTTCCAATCGCACTCAGTTTTTCATCGGTAACATCTACAAAATCCTCTCACAAGCAATCTACAGCTTGCCTTTACTGCCCACTGTAATGGGCGAAAGTCGTAATGCACACGCTGCCGCCAATAGTCGTGCAAAAATAGCGAGCTGCAGCAGCTTCAATTCACTTCTGATTTTGACCTTTTCCTGATCTCATTCACTTTTGCATATTTGTTGTGTGATCAACATTTCTAATTTTTTCTTCTCATCACATAATTAGTCGTTCACCGATGACAAAAGTTTTGCTGTTTTCCAGACACACTTGAGAATTTGTACATGCAAAAGCTGTCATTTATGTTGTTTATCACATGTAGAAAGTTTCACTTGCCTTCAACAAAGCCAGCAGCATAACCTTGCATATACGGTTCGACCACCCTGTCTGCAACTTCTACTTCAACGAATGCCCATCTGAAATTTTACAGAGATTTCAATTTCCCTTCTCCTTCGCTAAAAACGATGATGTGGTAGTATCAACCAGCACACACACAGCAGCAAATGCCTAGGTGAGGTTTTCTGGAGTCATAACATCACAATTATTTGCGACGTATGACTATTAAATGACTCATCTTATGGCTTGGCGCTCACCCGGTCTCATTGATTTTGTTGCTGTATTTGATTTTCGCTACTTCTTTCTCGCAGATATTCTCTTGTCCTTCATACTGTTTGTAGTAATACATTTGTCCAGAGTCATTTTCGCAGAGGCCATACTGAAAAACTCATTTGAATTGAATTTAAACAACAGACAGCTCACCATGCCATCTTCCTCCTCTTCGAATGGTTTCTGATCTCGTTCGAAAGGTCTCTTGACTCGGAATTTGACATCATTCAGTTGAGCATAGACAGAAATAGCCAATAATAATATTTGAACTAGCGAACCCAGTCTAATCATGGTTTAGAATGCTGGCTAACGCGAGTTCACTCTACCGTTTGGCTTCAGATCCGAATTTCGAACGCCGATTCGCTGCTAACCTACAATTGCAACAGGTTTTTGGTTTTTTCTTTCTTTTCTTATCATTTTAATAGCGCTGTTGACCGTAATTTATTAAAATAGTGGCTGTACACCTTGTGTGGGATAGGAAAACCATTTCGTTTTTTTTTAGTATTTTTGATTGAGTCATAATTCTTTTCAAGCTGCATCCGATAAAATATGACAAAATATGCATAAGTGCCCTGTATCTAGCCCTTCCAAAATCAGCTTACCTATAGAAGATATAGTCGTGTATAAACAACCTGAGTGCTGCTGTTCATCTATATTCCTACATTTTTGTCCAACAAATTGATGAGATCAGTCATTTTTGATCAAACAACTAAGACGGTGCAGATTATAGAAGTGATGGTGAGTGTGTTCGAATGTAATTTGCAACAGTTGTTACGCAGGAAAATAGTGAAACTATTGATGCAGAGAGAGAGAGAGAGAGAGAGAGAGAAAAATATGGGCATTTTGACGACAGCAGATACCAGATATCTTCGATTTTTTGAGTGCGAAGATGCGAAATCGTTTGAAAAAGATTCGTACTATAGAGTTATCAAACACTATCGAAAGAAAATGTGCAGCTTTTTTTACGAAAACGAAATCTTGATAACCGATGTCGCAGCAAGAAAGTAAACATACGAATGAAAGGCTATGAGAGGCTCCTGTGCTGATGTGTGAAAGAATGTGTTAATATCGCTTGTCATGCCCCCTCTCTACCGCATCTGCTGTTGTCATCTTCAAGCACCACATGAAATAGCTCAAGTTTCAACACTGCCGTAGGCAAAACTAGCAGCTGTTGATATCATGCACAAGAAGTTCGTTCAGTCGACAATTTATCACTAGATCCGATCGAAATTAAAAGCTAGCACATTTTTCTGTAATGTGCTTTGCAATTTCTTTCATCAAAGAGTTTCTATTATTTTTGCTACTTACTTTTGAAAGCAAAATTAGAAGTGAGGAAAACTTTGGCAGGGATATTGAAACCTAGACCATGAAACAGCTGCACGATTGCAGTGTTGGTGTCACCGACTATCACCGAATGGTCAGGTGTTTTCTCGTTGACGAATGATTGGTCAGAGTTTATTTCCTTTGACGAAACGGTTGCGGATTGACTTTGACCTTGATGTCGGATTCGGGTGAATTTGACATAGACTGATATCGCTTATAGGGAGCTGTTGGATGAGAAAGTGTTATATCGTTAATCAAGAAAGTTTCCTCTTTTTACTTGCATGATATCAAATTCTAAATTGTGTTTTCTTGAGGATTTGCGCTGGCGCCAATGCTACGCAGTACTGAAGGCAAATCTTCTGTTTGTCTTCGGTAAGCAAGATGATCCGGAGCCACCATTTCTCATCCTGATAATCGAGGACTGCTTTATAGAGCTTTGCGATGAGAACAAACTAGGAAAGGATTTCACCTTTGAAATCAAGTACAAAACGTAGGTTGATTGAAGGCATCTTGAGGTTTACAGAAACATCCAGTTTCATGCTCAGAACGGGGAACAGCTACATTTTTGCCGCTGAAGACTTCAAAACACTGGAAAGATGGGTTTCACTGTTGACAATAACTCCGATCGATTACATGCTGCTTTCGAAACAGTCGTTCGCAGAGCAAATTGAGCGAGTTCAAAATGCTGAGTCCGAGTCGTAAAACTGAACCTCCCAGGTGTATGAATTTGAAACTTGCCTTTTAATTCATGTTGTTCAAATTTGTATATCAGGCTTTTTTCTCAATCAGATCTGTATATCATATCCGCGTAATCAGTTATCGGGTAACGTTCTTTCGTGCTTTTTTATTATGTTCTATGTTGATGGCCATAAATATTATTCTTTATTAAGTTTACATGTGATTGTTTAAGTCGCAGTCTTACCGCTATATCACTATTTCACTCTTTCTCGTGTTAATTCTATTTAATATATCTTGCAGCTTCGAAGAAGGAACACCTGTTGTCTGCTGATGCCTGTAAGTACTTCTGACGGCTTATTTTATCATAGACAATTTGACACAATTGTAGGCATACCATTCAAAAATCGAGCATGAGCTTGTGGTTGGCAATATGGCGCTTCTACCTTTGCGTACAAATTACAAGGGACCAGCGCCACGTAATTTTTTCCGACTTTTCCGATCTCAGATTTTTATTCTTGTGCAAGTCGAATCATTAGCAAATGGAAGTATGCTAATTCAGGAACTGACAATGATCTCGACATAATCGATGAGGCACTTATGTATTTCAAGCCTAATATCTTCTTCCGTGAGTTTGAAATCAAAGGACCTTCCGACCGCACCCTGATCTATCTGACGCTTTACATCACGGAATGCCTACGAAAACTGCAAAGGGTGAGTTCACGTCATCTTCCCTTTGCCTTCCTTCATATCACCTTTCTAGAGTCCGAATAAAATCTCTGGACAAAAGGATCTAGCAGCACTAGCTCTCAGCCATCAGCTACCAATCCCAGGCGAAGCGGATTTCCCTCTCAACAACATGTATAAGGTCTAATAACTACTTCTGTCTTCAGCTGGTTTGCTTCAAGTTTTCCTAATTGTAGGCACCAGCAAATAAACAAGAAGAAGAAACGATGCGTTCTTACCTACAACAGATGCGACAGGAATTAGGAATGCGACTTTGCGAGCTAGCGTTCCCAGATCCTTCAACCAAGCCCAGTAAGGTGAGATTTATCTCGAGATTTTGAATTCTTGCAGATATACCATTCTCGATTTCCTTCTTTGCTTCAAACTGTACTTTCCCTTCTTCTTTCTTTTTCCTGCAACTCTATCTTCATCACTTTCCAGTGGTGGCTATGTTTTGCTCGAAAGCGATTCTTGGACAAAGGGCTTGTAAGCCAAGGAGTCATTCTGTGAGCCGGATACCGCTCATATCATACGCTAATAACTTTATCGCATGTGATCTTTATATTTATTTTCGTTCATGTAATGTATCATGATAAAATGCTCAAGAAGAATTTTTATCGAAGTCATATACTAGAGGAATCTTCGACATTGAAGTGAAAGTATATCACCTCTGGTGCCCAGATACATCCGAATCTAGTCGCTTCCACACCCACTTTTTATAAATGTGATGGAGATGAACACTTACTCTTCGTTCAGTCGCGCAATCGAATATGTAGAAACTTCTGGGCCTATTCTTGCATATTTTGCTGCGAATACAAAATCAGTACAGAAGGGCCTTGGATGCATCAACTAGTAGTGTATTTGCCCTTAGTTTCGTTCATAATGGCACAGGAGATCAAAATTTCTGGATGTTCAGATGACGCAACTTCTTCTTCTCTGCTGTATTCTTTTCTTTCTTTAAAGGCACCGTCCACCCAAAATCTCGCAGTCAATGTTTTTGTCGCATTCAGGCCTTCTGAAAGCCCTGATTCCGAATGTGAAGTCGAAAATCCGCGAATCCTCCAAAAATTCCTGTTTCGAGAACCCTCTGCATCAAGCGCAGGCGAGATAATGCATGCAAGTACTTCCGGAGCGGATTTCTCGCTTCAGAAGCAGTCTTTTGCGGCTAAGCTTGGGGGTTTGCCTAGTGTGGGGCCCCACACTAGTATGCCATCATAATCTCGCCAACCTCCATTTTGGGTGGACGGTGCCTTTAAAGAACTTCTTCTCGGAAAAAAACCCATTTCTGCAGTTAAAATGCTCTCCAATCCGCGATTTTCACAAAATGTTCATGGAAAAGAATTTTCGAATGCTTAGCCCCAAAAATGTTCGAGCACACTGTAATGAGAACACTCTTTGCTTAGAGAACTTCTTCTCCAAAAAAGAAAAACCCATTTCTCCAGTGAAAACGCCCTCCAATCCACGATTTTTACAAAATGTTCTTGGAAAAGAATATCTTGAATGCTACCATTATCAGTAGACCACACTTTGCTTAAAGAACTCCTTCTCGGAAAGAAGACCATTTTCTGCAGAGAAAACAGTCTCCAATCCACGGTTTTCACAAAAGTAGTTGCGATCTAGGTAGGCCAACCTCTATTTGCGCCTCCTACGAAAGCAGTTTCTTCCACAGAGATAAAAAGGAATTCGTATTTATGTTTGCTTCCACCGTTTACCAGAAAAAGAGCCATTGAAGAAACTGACTGAAGAGCTTCCCTGGCCTCAGGAGAGCTGGCGAGAGGCTGGCGCAAAATGCTTTCAGCACCAAACAGCTTTTTGAAGACGAGTGTAATGGTGCTGATAGCAGTGTCAGTTTGCCTGCTCTTGATAAATCTGATACAATATAGTTTGCGTTCTAGGTAGGCCAACCTCTATTTGCGCCTTCTACGAAAGCAGTTTCCTCCACAGAGATAAAAAGGAATTCGTATTTATGTTTGCTTCTACCGTTTACCAGAAACGAGCCATTGAAAAAACTGACTGAAGAGCTTCCCTGGCCTTGAGAGAGCTGGCGAGAGGCTGGCACAAAATGCTTTCAGCGCCAAACAGCTTTTTGAAGACGAGTGTAATGGTGCTGACAGCAGTGTCAGTTTGCCTGCTCTTGATAAATCTGATACAATATAGTTTGCGTTCTAGGTAGGCCAACTTAAGTAGTATTTTAGAGATAGTAGTTTTCTTTGTGTCCTGGCGTTAAACTTGAGTTAGCCGGAGTCGTATCCCGGCCAAGGCCTTTTTAGTTTGGTTGTTGATTGGTTTAATTGTTCTAGAACTATGGTGGAAATGCTTCCAAAGCACTCGTCTCCGAAATCTCTTCATTCGCGAAATTAGCACCATCCACAATATTCAGCTTCGGATTATCGTCCGCAAATTTAGCAAATGGAAGTAGTTTTAAAGGCAGTGGCCTGGCAAGTCTCAACCTAGTCAAATTTCCGCTTACCTAGGGTTATTCAATACGCTGATTCCGAAAATCCACTTTGAAAGCGCCAAAGGGAAGGGCCGTAGGTGCGAAGGCCTGAGATGGGTACCTTCCAAAGTGAAGGGGGTCTCGGCTTTTTTGACCCTCAAAAGTGAAGGGGGTCCAAAAATTGCCGACGTCGACCCGGGGGGGGGGGTAGAATTGAAAAAAAATTTTTTCAATTTTTTAACTTTAATTTTTTTGGATTTCAATTTTAACAGTTTTCCAATTTTTTTGATTTCAAATTTTCTAAATGTATTTGTATAGATTTTAACATAGTCAGTAAAATGTTTTCAAATACTTTTTTTGATAAATATCATTTCATTATCATGTACCATAATGCGGGAAACGAAGCCAAAATCGGGACCGGATCCCCCTCACTGAGACGAAGCAGGTGCTGAGGTGAGAAAATACTTAGTTTAAAGTTGAGATATCGTATTTGAGAAATCCAATTTTAAGAATCTCATGGGACGAGCGGTAATGAGTCGGATGGAAGGGCGCATGGTCATGAAACGAATGGCCGGGCGTGTTGTACGAGACTCGGAAAAAGACATTTTGTGGTTGTGCTGTAGCTATAAATTGAATAATTTGCCATTGTATTGTGTGTATAAGGATAAATGATAAATGGAAATGTTGTACACAATCAAAGATGTAGATATTGAGCGAGGTTTGGTTGAGGCAGGTTTGAGTTGCCAACTGTACCCCCCTTCGAGCCAAAAAATCCCATATCTCGGTAGGGGGGTCCCCTAATAATCTAATTTCTTTTTTATCTTGTTCAGGAGAGTGTACCGGATATAACTAGGGCTGTCGCAAAAGAATCTGCTGAAGCAGACCTTCTTGAGCTTGAAGTTTACACAAAAATCTATGCGTCTCCAACTCGGTACTGTTGCTCTCCTTCCTTACAGCGAATCCTTTTGCGACAGCCCTACTTATATCAAGTAAACCTCACTCTACAAAATGGTGAAAAAAATAGATCACGAGAGGACCTCCCCGCTGAGATATGGACCGTCAAATAGAACCACCCAAATTCGATTTTTTTGCTATAACTCTTGTGTAAATAAACAAAACAGGGAGCTGGATTTAGAATCTACTTTTCAAGAGCTTTCGAATGATATATAATATATGGGGGTCCCTTGTTTTTTTCGCCCTGCGACAGGGGTTGTGACGATTCAGTTATGCGATCTCAGGTCTATCCCCCCTCCATATGCATTAAAGTGGGCGGGGTTGAGAAGCCATAACTGAATCGTCTCAACCCCTGTCGCAGGGCGAAAAAAACAAGGGACCCCCATATATTATATATCATTCGAAAGCTCTTGAAAAGTAGATTCTAAATCCAGCTCCATGTTTATTTTTGTTTATTTACACAAGAGTTATAGCAAAAAAATCGATTTTGGGTGGTTCTATTTGACGGTCCATATCTGGGGAGGTCCTCTCGTGATCTATTTTTTTCACCATCTTGTAGAGTGAGGTTTACTTGATATAAGTAGGGCTGTCGCAAAAGGATTTGCTGTAAGGAAGGAGAGCAACAGTACCGAGTTGAAGACGCATAGATTTTTGTGTAAACTTCAAGCTCAAGAAGGTCTGCTTCAGCACATTCTTTTGCGACAGCCCTAGTTATATCCAGTACACTCTTCTGGACAAGATAAAAAAGAAATTAGATTATTAGGGGACCCCCCTACCGAGATATGGAATTTTTTTTGGCTCGAAGGGGGTATAGTTGGCAACTCAAACTGCCTCAACCAAACCTCGCTCACTATCTACATCTTTGATTGTGTACAACATTTCCATTTATCGTTTATCCTTATACACACAATACAATGGCAAATTATTTAATTTATAGCCACAGTACAACCACAAAATGTCTTTTTCCGAGTCTCGTACAACACGCCCCGCCATTCGTTTCATGACCATGCGCCCTTCCATCCGACTCGTTACCGCTCGTCCCATGAAATTTTTAAAATTGGATTTCTCAAATACGATATTTAAACTTTGAACTAAGTATTTTCTCACCTCAGCACCTGCTTCGTCTCAGTGAGGGGGGGGGGGGGTCTGGCCCGATTTTTGCTTCGTTTTTCGCATTCTCGTTCCCTACACTCTGTAAATAAATTGTTTTACCTTAGATTCTACTCCACTTCAAGCACACTATCATCTCACCTCAAAAAAATTTTCTTCCTCCGTCCAAAGTGAAGGGGGGGGGGGTAGCCCAGGCTCCAAAGTGAAGGGAGGGTGAGATTTATCTCAACCCTTCGCACCTATGGGAAGGGCATTGAAAAACGCCGAAAACACGCGTTTTTCAATGCCCTTCCCTTTGGAATTGGACGAGTGCAGCAAGGCTGATGGCGCCGAATCGTTGCACGACCCAATGGTTATAGCACTGCGGTGGGCAGCCTCCAATGGTGAGAAAGAAATTGCCAACTCGTCTGGATGCTTGTAAGAATGGCCTGCGCGTGTAAGTTTGAGAGCAATTTTCTCGGCAAGGAAGGCATGCTGTGCAAGCATTGCACTGTTTTCATACCTGGACAACAAGGGGAGGCACCGTCCACCCAAAATGGAGGTTGGCGAGATTATGATAACATACTAGTGTGGGTCCCCACACTAGGCTAACCCCCAAGCTTCGCCGCAAAAGACTGCTTCTGAAGGGAGAAATCCGCTCCGGAAGTAGCAAAGTAGGCGGGGCGACCCCGGTCGCCCCGCCCACTTGCATGCTTTATCTCGCCTGCGCTTGTTGCAGAGGGTTCTCGAAACAGGGATTTTTGGAGGTTTCGCGGATTTTCGACTTCATATTCGGAATCAGGGCTTTCAGAAGGCCTAAATGCGACAAAAACATTGACTGCGAGATTTTGGGTGGATGGTGCCTTTAAGCTGTTATCGGAACTTGTCAGAGGAAGATGCCCACTTTTGTTTGCTTTAAAATGGCAGTATTCCTCCTCACGATAAAATCTTCTGTGCTCTTCCGATTCGATATGACCTACAATTTCATTCTTCTATTTCGGTCCGGAACAATCGTATGGCAGGACTACTTCATATCTCATAGTTCTTTTCTTTCCTTAAGCAGATGAATCTGAGAAATAACATAGTTAACGTTCGCTCGCGAGCAAATTGCTGCGAGAAACTTGCGTGTGCAAAATGACCGTGGAGCGTACATCGTATATATTGCTCCCCCCCCCCCCCCCCTCCCGGCAGTTTATTCACGCGCTAGCAAATGTTGTATCGTCATTGCAGGAATGCTCTATTACGCGAGATTCGAAAGCCTATATCTATCTACAAGTATAGAGGCTCAAGTCGTGTAAAGAATATAATCAATGCTTTCCTTTTGAGAGTGGGAGTTACAATTTTTTAGTAAGAAATGTATCAGTCGCAATTGAAAAATCGTGGATGCAAACAGTGGCATGATCTCGCATGAGATGCCAGCGATTTATCCTGCGTCACTGTGAGTAATTAGTCAACGTTTTCTCTGGTGATGTTAGTAATAAGATAACAAAAAGTTTTGGGCGATACCTTTTCTCGAATGGTTTGCATTCTGAACAGCCTTCGATTCAACAAAGTTGGCCGCTGGGCGGTGACCCCTCGCGCCCACGACGCAGACTGCGTCTCTCCGCGTGCGTGCTCTCTGTTCATTCGCTAGCCTTGATTAAGCCAAAGCCCCGCCTTCCAACCGCCGATCCGGTTGAATCAAGGGGTAGCGTCGAAAATCACAGAAACTTCCCATCATTTCGTACACGCCGGCTAATTCACTTTTTTAAAACTCTGTATAAAGAAACTTCATACTTGCAGATGTTGCGTTCGGCTCTTTTCTCCTTTAGGCATCGTTCAAACCGCGCTAGCACCCGTCCGAACCGGCCTAACCTGCCGGACTTTGAATTAGGGAAGAAATATGCCTGGAATTGGCATTACGAAGCACGCAAGACTGTACGCGTCGTGAGATGTACATATCAGTCACAAGTAACTCGACGATTTATCACCTTCGCTCCCCTCATTTGGCGAGTTTCGGCGGCTCTGGCGCGATCTACACGATGCCTTACCGCCCGAAGAACCTCAGAAACGATACGAACCGTCGTTCAGCATAATAACCAGCCTTCTCTCGAACAATGTTTCTATCTAAAGTGACCTACCACAGTAGACATACATTGACCTCGCCAAACGGAAGTAAAATGCGTTCTGCTCAGACAATCGCAAAGAAGCTCCGGAGCAAACTGAGCTTGTATAACTTCCGGAGGAGCGGATGCTGCTATTGGTTCGTGTGGCATGAGCGTGTGGGCTTTGCCACACGGACCAATAGCAGCGTCCGCTCCGGAAGGTCTACAAGCTCACTTTGCTCCGGATCTTCTTTTGCGATTGTCTGAGTGGGATCTCATCTGATTACTTGTCGAACCCCACAGATATTCTACCAGAATGTGATCTAACGATTTCCCAGCCCTTCCGGCAAACAAAAAGGTGAAAAGGGAGAACCATCGTAGACTGATGTTCCAAAGTCCAAGCAACAGGTCAGGAAGGACTCAGGACTCGTTCCATCAAGAGAATATTTTGAGTGTGTCTGTTATAACTGCAATTCGAATCATGCAAAGGTGCCAGATTTTGACAGTCATTCATAGCCACTATTGGCTGCTCAAAAAGCCTCGGTTATTTGTTTAGCTTCTTGCTTAAATTGCACAGCAATATTAGACCTACCAAGGCTTGCTGCTCATTGTCAGCTTATGTGGTATGGGAAACTTCACTCCAGGGGCTGTATGCATCAATCTCCCGTTTTGAAAGCGGGCGATCATTTTCAGTAGAAAAATGATTGCCCGGCCGGGTTGGCTGCCCGACCAGTAATGTATGAAGCTGTGGCCAACCCGGCCGGGCAATCATTTTTCTATTGAAAATGATCGCCCGCTTTCAAAACGGGAGATTCATGCATTCCGCCCCAGGTGAAATGAAAGCTAAAGAGATCTTGTGGATGTGTGCTGCTTATGTGAATTGTCATCTGGCACCATCCAAGATAAGGAACATGCTGTGTCTTGCTTGAGAAATACAATATTTCGTAAAACGAAAACGACAACAGCAACGAAACATAATAAACATATCACATTGCGCAAGTATTTTAGAAGCAAATTTTTAAAGCAAAGTACTAAGAAAAATCAAATTTGGTTGAATGCGATAACAACGAAAAAAACTCATAAACAAGCCTATTTATAGCTTCCTCTAAGGCCCCGGACAGACTTCAAGCATTTTGATCGTCGCGACTCAATCGCCGACATTTCCATTCATTTTCATTTCACATTCAAAAATTTCGGGCTGGAAAAGTATCACAACCGAAATGCAAGTTGATCGGGGTACTATTCCAGATAAGTTGACCCAAAAAATGAAAATCGTGAATTTCGCTAAAACTTCGTCTAAGGAGGTTCTTTGGTACGCTGAACACGATGATGTTTATTTCGTGCGACAGCGCCATCCGGTGGAGTTACGGTAGGATTACGGTAGGAGGTCAAAATTGCGGATTTGCCCGAAATCTGGCCCAGAGGGGTTATTCGACCCGCTGATGCAAAATATCACATTGATTTTGAACCGTAGCGTCATTTTCTCGAGTTACGGTAGCTACACGGTAACGGGTATAAAACATAGTTCATCCCCAAACGGGTGTATGGCGATTCGGATGATCGTGAAGCTTTGCACACATGACCACCGCCACGCGCTACACACTCTGCTGCGGCTTTTGCCTAAGCAAAGCACAGGGGAAAGACATTTGCCGATTTGTGAGTTTGACCCCTACCGTAAACCTACTGTAACCATGCAGGGAGATGTTTTCGTGCGGAGAAAGTGTGACATTTCTAATCAGCATGACGAATAACCCCTCGCTGCAAAGTTACAGCGGATTTTGAGATTTTGACCCCCTACCGTATACCCACCGTAACTCGAGAAAATGACACTACAGTACGAAACCCATGTGTTATTCGGCGTCAGCGGGCCGAATAACCCCTCTAGGCCAAGTTTCGGGCAAATTCGTGATTTTGACCCCCTATCGTAATCCTACCGTAACTACACCGGATGGCGCTGTCAAATAAACATCATATTCGTGTTCAGCGTACCAAATAACCTCCCTAGACGAAGTTTTAGCGAAATTCACCATCTTCACTTTTTGGGTCAACTTATGTGGAATAGCGCCTTGCAAGATCGGCAAGGAATGATGTTGAGTCACGACGATCAAATCGCGTGAAGTCTGTCCGGGGCCGTGCAGGGAATGGAAGCCAAAATGAGGAAAGATATTTTAAAGCATAAAAAAGTAGTTAAAAGACGTAAAACTCTCTCTTTCCTTGAAACTAGCATTTTGTCTGGGAAAATACACGTTTTGTAGGGTGTAGGACGATTCGCACGACCGTGCTTTCCACACAGGACCACCGCCGCGCGCGACACACCCTGCGGCGGCTTTTGCCTAACAAGGGAAGGATACTTGGTGACCGTGGCCTTTTAAAACGAAACGTACACCATTAAATGTATCTTGAAGCGCTGATTCCAAATCTGCTTTCGGTATCTGCTGTGCGCTTTTCCGAAAGAAGTTATGAACATTTATTTACACCAAAATTTGCACTGTTTTTGATGCAGGATTCACCAATATCGTTAAAATGTTCGCTTACGTACTATAAAAGAGCGTCCAAATAAAGTAAAGTTTTACGTTAAGCTTAGAAAAACTGATTCCGATATATCGGAGTCTAAAAAGCTTGGATTCTGACGCTTCTGACTGCCTAAATCTCGTAAAATAGATGTGGAAAAAAGTCCATAATTTCGTTCAGAGAGTCGCACAGCAGATAATGAACATGGATTTGGAATCAGCGTTTCAAGGCGCACCTACTGGTATACATTTCATTGCAAAAGGCTACTGTCACCAAGTATCCTTCCCTTGTAAGCAAAACAGGGGGAGGAAAGGTTTGCGGCGTGCATTACATGTTAAGACACGACAAAATCAGGGAGACTCTGGAGACCGCCCGTGCGGAAAGACCGTCTCCCCTTCCCGTGGCCCTGAATACAGTTGTAAAGTCCAGATAGTTCAACACCCCCAAAAAAGCCGATTCTTGGGGACCCTCTCTTCAAGAAGCGGACGAGTTTCGGATTGCTCGTCCCCATTGCATGCCAGCGGGAGGAGCTGCAACTGCACGGATGCCGTTGCATTGCAGTATGTAGTGCAACTGCAATGCAACTGCAATGCAACCGCACACTTGCGTGAGCACTCGTCCTCAGCGGTGGTTTGTGATACGAAGGGGCAGTTTGTGATACGTATCACAGGCCCGTATCTCCTTTTAGAGGCCACTTCAAAGATTTGGACCAACGCAGATCGGATACTCATGGGCCCCTCTTTACAACTATATGCTAACCTGGGTGGATGGATCTTGCCCGGACGCTGCCTCTAAGCACTGCCAATATTTCATATCTCTCCAAAAATGTTCGACACTGTGCAAAAAACTTAAAGCAGATTTTTTTCATGATTTCATTTTGTATTTGCACTAAGACAGTGACGCATTGCTAGAAGTTCATGCATAGATAATCAAATGTAACAATGGTCAGAGGGGAAATCTGCTATTTTTCTCGCAGCACTTTGAAGGCTTACTTGATTAGAATTACTGAATAAGAAATGGTCGTCGACCGATACAACCGAAAACTCGAACATTCAACAAATTTGTCGTACACCAAAGGTATTTTAAATCATCAGTCTGTTTCTCGTTTCCTATCATGACGAGCTGAACAAGTTTTTCTTCAGTAAGGTGTACTTCCAATTTCCACCAGGGCTACTCAGCAAAAGTATGCGCAAAAGGCCGTTATTCTCCAGATTCCTAAAATTTTCAGGCACAAACTAAATCATTGTACGCCTGTGGACATTCGGAAGGAATCACTGCGCTGCATATCGACTCTAATTGTATAGCTGGCAGACAGCTGGAGCAGATGTTTATGGACTTGTAGAGTAAATTAGAAGCAAAGAAAAACAAGCTCTATTCTTTTCCACAGCTAATTCGAGAGCAAGAGGTCATATCCCTTTTCATAGTGGCTACATAGAGATGATGACAGATGACTGAGAAAAATAGACGCAAATAAATGCTGAATTCGAATAGGTCTCACAACAGATGACTTCCTGCAACAACAAAAACATGACGTACTGTACTATAGTGGAATTTTTCATGTAGCTACAGAGGTTCTGAGGTCATTTTTATAAAAAAGAAGTAGAACAAGAAGAAGAAATGTTAAAACAACCCATACAAGAAGGGAAATTCATAGCTTTGATCTTTCACGGATGAAATCCCATTTCAAATTCGCGCAATTATCGATCGAGATCAGGGCGACTGAACATCTAAGAAAGTTCCAGACGAAACGCTGCGTCGTTTTCGCGCGTTCTGTTCATTTGTATTCACTACCTTGCCTCTAGGCTGTGACTCGTTTGACTCGTACAAGTCGTGATGTCGTCTACCGAAGTCGTTGCTGAACAGCTGCAAGAAGCCGTCTCTCCGGTGAAGAATGTCGAGGCAAAGGTAAGTCCTTTCATATTTATTGAGAAGAGTTAAAAGACACCACAAAACGCACTTGAAGAGTACACTCGAATGCAAAGGTTGATTGTTTTTATCGGGAGACCATTCGAAAGAACAGACAGCTGCATGAAGGAAATGAAGATTCAGGCATAGCGGTCTACATACGTAGATGAAAATATAGTTGGGGAGAGAATTCTTTCTTGAGTCAGATGTATGATAGTCTAGCATTCAAAACACTTTGGAGTTGGTAATATTAGAGCCGTAACCAAGATAAGCTAGGGAATCTGTTCACATTTTTTAAGTAGCTAAATTCTGGAAGTACTGGGAGGGGTTGTACTCGACAGTTTTTTTTGGGTTCTTCGCTTCGGCTTGGGTTCGGACTAGTCATAAAGTACAGTTTGAGAGATAAGGTTTTCCGGCTGCTGGTTAGATTGTCAAGTTTCAGAGTATTTGATTTTCCAATTTTCATGTTATTCCGATCGTTTAGGAAAAGCCGGAAAGCCCCCGCAAAAGGAGACTAACTGGCGACGAGGCGGATATTGCTGAGAAGACCGTTGCGAAGAAGCCGCACACTGAGGACGAGCAACCAAAAGAGAAGGAAGAGGAAGCACCACCCACAACCGAGAAAGAGGAAGTCAAAGATGAAGAAAAGAAGAAAGCGGTTGTGGAAGGACCAGCTGAGAAAGAAGAAGCTGTGGAGGGACCAGCTGAAAAAGAGAAAGGAGATGAGGCAGCTGGTGAGAAGGAGGCTGAGACAGCCGGTGAGAAAGAAATCCCTGAGGTTGTTGCGGAAAAGGAGGAAAGTGTCGAAGAAAAGCAATCGTCCGAAGGCAGCGCCGATGAAGCCATTTCTGAGGAAAAGGACGCCGAGAAGAAAGAAGGTGCTGCCATGGAGGATGCTGATTCGAAGGATGAGGAGACAGGTGAGTTCCTTCTTTTGAGTTGGTTGAATCTTGTAGTTTTTTATTTATTTCAGCTGACAAGAAGACCGACGTCGAAGGTCCAGCCGAGCGCGAGTCCGAAGCAGAAGTTGCTGAGGCTTGAACTAACCTGTAATCGATACTCATCGTTCATGCTTTGTGTACAATATTATTATACGTGTAATCATTCGGTTAAGGCATGCTGTATCTGTGAATAAACGTTGTCTTGTGAGCGAGACTTCTACAACGACTTCTACACAGTTTAAGCACGATTTTTTATTGCAATAGATTATCTCTATCTGCCGACAGTCAATCATTTGATATTATTATGCCATTCAAATAACAGGGCCATATTCTGAACCGTTTGTTTATCACTGGTAATATTGCATCGGCGAAAGCGTTCTGTCAGTGCAACCACACGATCGCCAATTTTGAGATCCTATAATTACAATTCTGGTCCTTGAAACAGTTATGGTATCGAACGAACCTTGACTTTTATCATCTCATCAGTGGACAACATCGAAAGTGCTTGCGAAGTCTGGGATGGAGGTATGCCTTTTGCAAAGGCTTTCATGACTTCATTGTAAGAAGTTTGGAGAAGATTACGGGCCGGATCGCTTAGGTTCTACAATGATGGGGTTTTTAGTAGTTCTTGATCAGTCATTGTGTTCAAAGCGAACGACACTTTTCCCTTTTCTTGGATTGTATCATCTGTCGTCGATTCGTTGACCCGCGAGAGCACAATTTGTACAATAGCTTTACTGAGGCAAGCGTTCTATCTCTCGGCGCGTGCTCAGCGGTGATGTACAGTCCCTGCGGTTAACGAATCAGCTATAGTGTGAGCGGGTTACTGTATGAATAACGAGAAGCGGCTCCTTTTGTAGGTTGAGCGCGTTTACACCCCCACGCAAGTATCGTGCATCCCCCAGAGTTGTTCCCACAGGTACTACCAAGGTAGCTGCCTTTCGATCGTTTTAACATGTCAAGTTCGAATAAGCGCGTCAAATTTGCTGGAGTTAACATGTTGAAAGATTAAAAGGCAGCCACGTGGATGGTACCTATGGGAACAATTCTAGGGGATGCACCATAGGGTTCCTTCATACTTCGCCGCAGTCGCAGTGAGATAAGCTCGCTCGCTGTGAGGGAACCTCTCGGAGAACACGAACGTGCAGCAAAGTATCTAGATGTATAGTCGATTCGTTGATCGCACGGATTGGACATCGTTGCGGAGCACGCGCCGCGAGGTACGCTTGCTCCAGTACAAATTCGCCATTGTACAGATCGTGCTCTCCCAACATTTTAGCCGCGCCGCGCGTGGTCCGCAGCGTTTGAGCAGTCTGTGCGGTCAACGAGTTGACGATACATCCATAACGGGCGAAGTTGTGCTGCCGTGAGCGTACATTTTCACTACGACTCCAGCGGCGCACGCCGCAGGAGGCGGCGTGCTGTGGCGTGTTGCGGCAGGCTGCTGCGTCCTGCGGCGTAGTATAAAGGAACCCATAGGATTAAAGGCAGCGTCCAGGCAAGTCTGGACACATGGGGATCTCACGTGGATAGTAATTTTGGGGCCCTAACTAAGCCACTGCCCAACCGGCAGTTCAGGTAGTGCTCTAACGGCTGAGATATTCCCCTTGAAACTGGACCCCGCGATCGTATTTCGCATGGATTCATGGCGCAAACGTGTGTCCTGGCGCGGAACTGCCATGAATCCATGCGAATACGATCGTGGGGTCCAGTTTCGAGGGGAATATCTCAGCCGTTAGAGCACTACCTGCGCTGCCGCTTGAGCAGTGCCTTAGTTAGGGCCCCAAAGGCACTTTCCACGTGAAATCCCCATAGCTCCAAATATGCCTGGACGCTGTCTTTAAAGCTGAGCTCTGGCGACTTGAACCAACGTTTCTTTCCGCTTTGAAATTGTTTCGCGCTGAGGTTGTCTTCTGCTTCAGATCACTATTATGGTTATGGTTCAGGGGTGAGCTATATATTTTGAAGTATCTTCACCTTTGCAAATCATATCTTGAAGTTGACTGCATATGAAACTCACAGCGAATTTATTTAGATAAAATATCCGTTGAGCATTTGTATCGTTGAGATTTTCCATGAGATTAACCTGATCCTTCTCGCTGCTTGTCAAATTCGAAGCCACTAAAAAGGAAATATCTTGAGCATTGCTGGGCAAAAATCTTGCTTCTTAATATCGTATGTTATAGGCAATTGTTCAGTGTTTATTATCTAGATAATTATGAAGGTTGTTGGGAATGGACATCTAATTCAGAAATGATGCCTAGGACCAACCTTGCTGTGCCACCTGTATGGCAGGTTGATAGCCATTTAGAAATCCTGAAACCGCGCTTACTTCATCAGGATTGCAGAGTATTTGAGCCTGTAACACTGTTATGTTCATACAGGTATCATTCAAAATTTTCCAATGAATTGTTCATTTTGTTAGTTTAGTTGTTTTTGAGTTTTTTTGTAGATCGCTCTGCTACATTTTCAAATTTTTGGGGTAATAATTATTTTATCAATAAAATTTGTACGATTTTGTGAAAGAAGAAAAGAAACCTCGGTTCGCATAACTTCAGCGATCTTATCCAACCTTCCCGAGCCCACATAGTTGTCCAGAGCACGATTAAAGCTTGGATTTACAGCACAAGCTAGCCGTTCTTTTCCGAAACAGGAGAGCAAGTCAGCAGAGTAATTCTGAAAATTCGTATTCCCATTTGCGTGAAAGGAACGTTTGACTACCTGATAAGTTGGTACATAGGAGGATGGTGTAGATACTGCAGATGTTGATGTAAAAAATGCTCCAGGAGTAGTCGTTGTAAAGAAGGCTACAGGAGTGATAGGTTGGAGAATATTGGGTGAAATTGTCGTAACCTGTGTAGGACTGGCGATGGTAGCTATTGATGAGAATGGGTTAGATGTCGTAGTACTGGATCTTTGAGCTTGAACTAGTAGAAAGACTATCAAAATCAGAAATCGCATGATTTCTTCAACTCCCAGAGGGTCAACCCGAATATTTAGCAATATTGTCGTTCACCGACAAAAGTGGCGATAATCTCGGCACCGCCAAAATGGCGTAATGAGGCAAAACACGCTAGAATTGCGAAAAACAGTCAAATATCGACAACGATTTGACGAGATTGTCACTCGACATTTCCGACGATCAATTATCGTGTATTGTATAGCCTCAATCCGGATATTGCGCAGGTGAAAGTGAGTTTGTGATTGACAGTTGTATATCGTATATGCACATTTAACGCTATAATTGCGCTTTTTGCTCTATCAGTTGTAAATAGAAAACAACAGGCATACAACAACAACAGTGAGAGATAGTATTTTGCATCTGTTCATATCTGAGTGATATAAAATCCAAACAAGATTTACGCGATCGACTCCTGCTCTATAGTTCATGATTCTGCATCAACGCTGAAAGTCTATGTCAATGCTTATAGGCCTTTTCTGTACATCGAATTTCGCGCGTCCTATCCGCAAAGTCTAGCGCCACTTGCGCAGGTAATGATCTAATGTGATAAGATAGGCACACGCCATACCTGATCCGCTTGATCAGCTAAGGTAGGTGCCAGACTAAGCGACTATTTTGTTCAGCTGCAAAAGGCACGCAAAATTCACGTCTGCTGCGTAATGTCTGCTGCTGCTGAGGCCTGCTTCAGCTGCAGGTCCCGCGCAGAATTAAAGTTAATTCTGTGCGCTTTTTGCAGCTGAACAAAATATTCGCTTGCTCTGGCACCTACCTTAGTCCACTTGATCCGCTTGATCCTACATATTAATGAAAAACCCACGTTCACTAGTTTGTCATTTGGCACCGCGTAGGTGAACAGAAGATTTTGTACGGTTGCGCAAAATCGCTATGAACGACGCCACATGACAAGTCGGTAAGCGCGCGTTTTTCACAAAGAGGATCAAGTGGATCAAACAGACCAATTGTGGCGTGTGCCATACGTCCAAACGCGCCGTGAGACCTTTCAGAGCTGAAACACGAATTTCCGTGTACGGTAGAAGAAAAACCAATACGCATTGACATAGACTATGAACGCCCTCGAAACCTCTGGTAGGCGCCAGACTAACCGATCGTCCTCCTTCAGCAGGACGCGGCGCAGTTACTGTCATTTGGTATCATGTTGTAGGTAAATCAAATCTGCGTGCGCGACTCCGCTACAACAAAAATTTTTCACTGTTAAGGCCTTCCTATCCTACTCTCACCCTGCGAGGCTTTTTTTATCACCTCTCTAAAACCACTGTTGTTTGAGCATCGTAGACGCCACTTATATTTTCGTCCTACATGATGCCAAATGACATCACCTTATTAGTCGCGCAAACTCCTTCTGAAGCAGGCAGTCGGTTAGGTACAGTCTGTCCCAATCGGGATCAGGCCGAACCGCCGGCTGAATTTGCGCGCTCGCAACGCTAGGGTTCTGCGCTGCATACGCGCGCTGTCGCAGAGAGCGAAGAGATTGAGGAGAGAGCAGACTGGCTAGCCGTAGACGCGACGCAATACCCTAGCGACACGGGTTCGCGCCATGTTAATCTTGGCCTGGTTGGGATTGAGGCAGACTGTAGGCGCTAGACTAGGCGACTATTTTGTTCAGCTGAGCGGCAAAATTAACGTTAATTCTGTACGCCTTTTGCAGCTGAACAAAGTAGTCGCTTAGTGTGGCGCCTACCTTAGTCTGGCGCCTAACTCTGCAGCCTGAGTCGCGTAGGCCGCTTTGGCGACTCATAGGTCAGTAGGACTTGCTAACCACAGCTGCCATCATTCTCTTCCTTGAACAACGATCTTTGTACCAGCGGATTTTTTCCCAAAAACATGCTTCAACCAAACTACTTACATATACATAAACTTCATGTCAATCTCTTTCGCTTCGAGATAATTTGGATCGCGTATACCAGGACTGGTCCGTCGAGTAGATGACTGCACGGACTGGCCATAGATTGCGTAGCCCGCATCGCTGAAACTCGGTCGCGCCGCGCGTACTCCGCAGTCGACGGATAGTCCGTGCGATCGACTCTACAATATCGTCTATTGTTAAATTTTTGAATAATTAGTTTGGGCTAATTACTCCTTGTTTTTTGGATATGCAAATCAACAGTGTTTTGTAGATACGTTGGTATGGTTCAAATAAAACTGCTTTTGAACGAGCTGATGTTGTAGATGTTTTTACGTTCCGAAAATATCCATTGAGGGGCATATTGTCCACAGAACGAGATAGGAAAATATCTGTTATCTCATGCACCATTTTATTTTATATTTTTCTACATCGTTTTGTGGACAACATTTCCCCTCAGGAAGTATTTTCGGAACATAAAAACAGTGACCTCTTCATTCGTGGGTAATTTTTCCTGGTACTCCAATTTTCTGAGCAGGAAAAATGTGCTCACAAACATGGTGACTAGGCTACTAAACTTGGAATCCCTTAACGCTTGTGATTTGAGCTACATCTTTTAACCGTGTTGAGAAACAGCTGCCTGGCGAACTTTCTTCCTTTTTGTGCACATACAATTCTAGAATATGCCCCTGTTAGTAGGCCGATATCAAACTAAATCTGTAATAATTGACGCGGTGTAAAACTGGCTCACATTATTCATGGTCATAAGCTAGCAGCCTCATTCGCATGTGCAGGCGAAATTAAAGTCTGATGAATGGTCTTTTCTCATGGAAGGGCAATCACGAGTTTTGATTTTTATAGTCTATTTCTTAGATGAAAACATTGATACTGATTTAGTGAGTCATTTCTTGTGTCTATGAAAGATGTAGCGCTCAGTGCTTTTTACTATCGTCTATGAGAAGACCATTCCACACATCGGAAAGGAGCAGAAGTGGTTTTCGAGTGGCTAGTCCGCTAAAGTCAACGCTCCACAGAAACATCACTTGACGCTATTTTGTTCCCTTATTTCCTCCGTGGGCAGAGCCTCCTCACCAATGGGCCAAAAATTACGGTTGGGCGAGAGATTAGTCGGATTTTTCGTTTACAAATGAGTTCGAAGTGCTGCTCGAACAAACAGCATTGATTGCAGAATAACTTTCCCACGTTAAATTATAAATAGTATGACTTCTACAACGCAAAATCATAGAGAATCTTCATTAATTCGAATGTAAAATATAAGGCGAAGAACAGAGTCATGGATGAAAGCTTAAGCAAAACTGATGTTGACCCAACAACATTAGGCCATACACCGATTAATAACGACCCGTACACAAGTGGCTGCGGTTGGAGAGGTACCCGATAACTTGACCTTGGCTCACTCAAATCCTCTGAATTTTCAGAATTTGAGAATAAGTGAAAAAGCACGGTCCTATATGGACTGAGTGAACAAAGGTTGGGCTAAATTCAGGTCCATATCTCAGCGAACCCATAAAGCAAATGATATAGTCTCCATAAGGGGACAATTTCGATAAGAAACGAAAAAATGAACATGGCACAATGGGCATCTACTCATCGTAACAAAAGGGGTTCGTACGAGTTGATTACCATTTAGCTAGTGGAAACAGAACACAATCAGTGAGCATAAACACATAAGAGATTCGAATAAGGGGATATAGAAGAATTACAGAAGAGAGCAGATGTGTCCAGTATTTGGGAAGAGAGGAGGAGGGGCAGTTTGGTGGTTGCAAAGAAGTGTAATTAATAGGCAAATGAGTCAAGAACACTGCGAAGCTAGAGAGAATCATGTAAAACATTCAATCACTTACATCACAGGTATTTTTACCGGAACTCAAAACTCTCGCACTCGTAGCTGACGAAACGAAACCTAATAGAGACATTGGGCGACACACTCGCTCAAACTATGTGACAAGCTATAACAGAAATGGATGTACGAAGTTGTGGGGGGGGGGATCGTGGATATATTCCAGGATTTAAGTATTAAAGAAACAGATTCGTCAATATTGTTAAACGAGAACGAGAAGAATAAAAGGCATAAGAAATAGATCTAGGTCGTACAGAAGACAATAAATAGATAGTATATATGTAAGATAATTTGAGCTATTTTGGACCCAGCAGCAATGCTGCGTTTGCAGAACTTTCGCACATGCTGCTATACGGTTTGAACGTCTTTGTTTACTATGTAGAACTGATCTTTCCGTCCACACATTCCAACTAGCACCGCTGCATTTTCTATGATCACGTTGAATGGAATTGTCATGAGTGCCCCTGATAAGTAGAGTGCCAGTCGCCAGGTACTATTCCTGAAAAATTTGCAAATATTGATTGCCCTGTAAAGCTATCACTGTCTGCCAAACTAGATAGATTATTGTAATGCTCAACTGTTCAACTTTCACGAACATACGTCTCGTCCGTCTCCTGCGTCTGTCTAGACGACTGGAGACAAGTAAAATATTTGAATAATTAGAGACACTAGCAACCGGTTTGGCAAGCAAAAAAGATTGCACACGAACTATGAACTCTGCTCAAAACTTAGAATCATTTACTGTTGACACATTTTCCTCTCAAGACTAATAAGACAGTGATCAAAACTCATAAAATACTTCCACAGATCAAGACCTCTGCAGATATGCATATCGTAAAAAGAAAGACACATAGCGGGTCATTTGTTACTTCGTTTCTGAGCTTGCACACTGCGCGCGGCAATCGACGATACCCTACTAATGACTACCAGCAAAACCTTTTCGACGGAACACTGTAGAAATGTGTACTACAAATCAAATCATGTCCAGTTGAACCAAAAGAGAAAAGAAGAGAAAAATCCCTCTAATTTGAGAAGTTTCAGTCTTACATGTCGTGCAGTAACGCGCGCCCTGTGCAATACGCATACCAAGTTACGAATGGACTTAACGATAATCAAACAGAACTTAGAAACTTCTAAAAGCTAATCATATACAAAGAAAGGAATTTGTGTGAAGGAAAATGAACATACCTGTATTTATGCGAAAATGATTTCACCACTCCAAATATATACATGTATAGATTTATAGCACCAACAAATGATAATGCGAAATCGAATGGAAGACAACGCGGAAGCGGAAATAGAGGGCAGAGGAACACCTAGAATACTTTTTTACCCCTGGAATAAAGGAGCAAGCTTGTATAATACCTGAAGTGATGTTATCGGCATCGTTGCCCATGCATATAACGACAAGGCAAGCAAAGCCTAAATTCATGTGATGTGGAAAGGACAACAAAGTATACGAAAAGCTTACCTTGTGTGTTATTGCGATTCTTGGCGAATGGACAGTCAGGAGAATGCCCTGCAACCAACGCTTTCGTTGTTGCAAGAAGTCCCACATCGTAAAAGGACTTTTCTCGTGCATCTCGCCTAGAATGCACAGTTTAATAATAAATTTCCAGTTCAGTAAGAGAGGCAAAAGTATAATTTGAAGTGGTAAATACAGGACAAAACCACGACAAACTACAGCATCCAATAAATCTTTAGAAAGTACAACTAATGTCCATGAAAGAAGGACATACCTTCTATAAAATCGAAAGTATACCCGTGTTTCATCGCGATCATCGAGAAAAAACAATCTTCCGCTATAGATCCCTCCATTCCGTGATCATAGGAGACATTTCGTTCCGCGGCAACCTTCAATGACTGATTGAGCACTTTTTCGAAAAATCACCTTATATCGTTAATCATTTCACACCCACTTGTGTAACGACGAATGAACCTTTCCAACCAAACAACGGTTTGTGGAACAGTTTAAATTGCAGTCGCAGTTTGCCCATATCATCAGCTACTCTTAAAAACGAAGAGATAGATGATTGGTTTGCGACGTTTCACATAGGCGAATGATGTCAACAAAAAACATGAAAACCGTACCGAAATGAGTCAGACAATGTCGTCAGCCAATTGACAATTTCACCGCTAGCATAAGTGATTACACCTTGGCCAAACTGGTGCCGACCGTCCTCACAGAAATTCAATATCCCACATATCTGCAAAACGAAAACCTTGTGATCTGAAAATAACACAGGTAAGAGAATATACAAATATTTGGTAAGTAGTACACAGAACAAACTGAAAACATGAACCAGTCATGCAGCATTGACATAAGTAGCCGCTGGGATAAGTACCCAAACAAGGGTGGTACCAAGATGATTTGGGATGGAGTGCTCACAACCGAACATTTCGCGTATGCAAACTTCGACGATTGCAATAAAAACAGCTAGGACAGGTTGTTGGGAAAATAGTGCCTCGCCATAAGCAGAGGTATTCTATTTGCAAAATTTTTATAAACACTTGATCCTCTATGGCTAATGAGAGCGGTACGAAGATAATCAGTGAACACCGGTGACAGTTGAGACAAGCGACTGGTATAAACGAAGGGGATAGTACCATAAAACACATCATCGAGCGAGAAATCAAAGCAAAGCGTAAAAGAAGAACAGGAATTAAAACCTACTGCATTCGTGGTCAGTAGCGTCTCTTCATCCAAATGTACAATCCAATCATTATTCTGAACAAAAAAATAGAGAATTGAACTTCGGTTTCGTTACAATATACATACCTGGAGGATGTTGACATCGTCTTCGAGACAATATTGTAAAGCACGAGCCTTGAATTTTGCACCGCTCTTCGTTCTAGAAAGAAGAGATAGCAGTCATTATCAAACGCAAAGAACGAAATGAAGTAAAAAAAGACAAAGTTAGAAGTGGTAACAAAAACCGTATGATCCACAATAATCTACCGATAAGATGTTGGCACTACAACTTCTCGTACTCGTGGTTGAGGCGGTAGGTGAATAGCATTATCAGTGACTACCTAAAATTCAAATAAAAAAATTAATTTGAAAATGGTATAATAAGAAAATGATACGAATGGAAAGAAACGCACTTCAAAGATAAAATTCTCCATTCCCGCATCGTAACATGTCTTCATATTAGTTGCTATATTCTCCTGGAAAACTGTATGTTAGCTTTGTAACACAAAAGTTGCACATTTGATCCCTAAAATCTCATCAAATTTGCTGAATTGTCCCCCAATGTCCTCAGAAATGCAATCGACATGCGTCCGAAACGCTTCTCGAGCTAGCGAGTTCAGAAAAAGAAGCAAAGTAAACATAGGAATGTTGCACAACGAATAATCAATGGAAAGGGTGGTAATCGAACATCCACAAGTTTCGCACAACATTCGCTTAAAACATGATTCTATCAAGAACTCAAAGATGTACATTATAAAAAAGGGGAATAATACTAGTAGCATGTCAAAAAAAAAAACTCTTGCAGAGCGTTGAGCAAAATTCTTCTGTATTATCAAGGGTGTCATAGACGCATTGGATGCGTATTTACGATAACTGAAATCAACTATTTTTTTCGTCTTTTCAGCACGGATTGAATTTGGACCGCTCAAGCAAGGATAAAATATCACGTTACTGGTCATGATGCGATTTTTACCATGCTTCCTTGAGTGACATCTACGGCTGTGTCTCTCTCCATCTCCAACATCCCCCTCCCCCTCCACCCTCCCGCGCTGAGATCTTACGTCACCAGTAGGCTTCACGAATGTGGTCATCTGCCACAAATCAAACGTTACAGCATCACTAAAGCCTGTGCTAGCTGCTAGCGCAAATCAAACGCAAATCAAACAACCATAGCACAGTTTCCTTTACCCTCTCATAACGATATCGAAAACAGCCACTAGCATAGTGAACGCGGCTGGCACCATCCCATAGACATAACACAGGGGAACACCTGCCGGTTTACTTCAACTTCAAACACCGTCTACAGTACGTGATTTGCAAAACCCATTACTTGTTCGTCAAACCTTCACTTGCCCCAGTTTAACTGCAATGTTCAGACATGTGATGTGATGGGTCGTACCAAGGCGAACGCTGGTCAATGCAGATTTACTGACATTATCGAGGTCATTGCTGGCTGTAATGCACCACGAAAATAGGAGATTTTCATGTCTCAAAAACGTAAAAAAGGGGCCAAGTTCCCAGATTCTCTTCAGATATAGAGCGTAGTGCAAAGTTAGCAGATAATGTGTTCAGCTAGAGTTTGCTTTTGAAAAGTTTACATTCTCGGTGGAAAAATTCCATGATGCCCGAACACATCTCATGTGACCCAACTCATTGCCGCCAGCCGCACCGCCTGTCACTGAGGCGATGCGGCTGACGCCTATGAGTCGGGGTCATGCCAGGAGAACGATTGCTAGTCAAGCTCATTTTTCAGTTTTTTTTTAAGAATGCAAAGGTTGGATGTGAACCACAGAAACGACACACGGGACACAATCAGCATTACTTTAAAGCATAGCAACTGTTTGAACTCTCTCAAAACTGGATCAGCCAAAAATACTTTTTCCCCCTTTTGCACTTCATGAAGAGTGCAAATTATGCAGAGACCATGTCATTTCAAAAACGACACAATGCTTCCGCCCATTAAGCCAACATATGCGCACGACATGTGTCGGCCTTTATTTGCCCTCTTTACCGGTTATGTTACAGCTGCTGTCAGTGCTAATGCAGGTCATGTCAATAGAACCGACAAAGATAGGGCTGTTTTGCTATTTACATAGTGGAGAATCACCTTGAAGCGCAATGGGAATCTGAAAAGATGAAACATCACCCGAATAAAGCAAAAACGCTTTTTCAGAATGTTTCGCTTCATTTTCCAACAAATTTCCTTTGCTGTAGCGAAAAAAAAATTCACAACATTCTTCATTCCAGCCATATGATACAGAATTCTTCATTTTTATGCGAAGCTATATGCAGTCAACTTTTTGCCGTAAATGGGGTTCATTCCTCCCCCCCCCCCCCGCCCTCCCCTCCCCCGCTTGTTGTACAAACCAGCCGCATCCTCAAGGTTGCAGCTTTTCGCCGAATAGCGGAAATTGGCCTTCTTCAGCTAATTACTCCAAATACTTCGGCGCAACCATCGATTTTCCACTTTAGTCCTTTAGTTCATTGCTATGATTCACGGTTCCACTACTACCGATAATTATGGTGAAAACGCTGACATTTGAACTATGAACGCAGCCCGTAAAATCGTACTTTAAACATCGATGTCGAGAGGTAATTGTTCAACACGCCGCTATATTTTTCCGGTAAGTGCAGACAGAACCAGTATTTGATGGATTATGGGTGAAAGTCTCGCACTATTCATTATGTAGACAATCTCTTCTCGAAAAACAAAAAAGAGCAAGTTCTTTCCAGCTCTCTTTGGCATATTCGGAAGCCATGCAAAAGAAGAAAAAAAGAACTGCACAAGATATAGAATCCATTTGCATTTTCTATCAGAGCACTACCGACTGACCGAAAAAAGGGAATTTTTCACTACTGCCGGATCACAACCAAAGAGATCTGGACAACCATCGTTCTACAACCCAAACAACAACAAATGAATGAGTTAACTGTTCTTTGCTGGCATCAACATGATGAACTTAGAGATAAGAGCGATAACACATGTCGCACGATACTTTAGTGCTAAGCGGTAGCATTCCGTGACAACTGGTCACCAAGATTCCACTTAGAATGCGATCCACCATTTTTTATCGAACTGCTAGGCATTAAGAAAATGAAGCATGTAATTCCTGACAAATTGCACCCAATCACAAATATCAGATTATGATAGCAAATGAAGTGCAAAATGCAAGACAAAGGAAATCAGATTTTCGGTTTCACATCTTCAAAAAAGCATAAGGGCCGTAAGAAGACACTCACTTTGTAGCTGTGCGTTTAGATATAAATATCGCAAAAGTAAATCCAAAAACACTCTAAGAACAAGCAAATAAAAGCCCTCACCTTAACAAGGAGCGGAAAATGTCCTTTTGTTACAACTCGGAAACATACAAATGGTGATAGCAATGGAGCAGCTTTCAGTGGTACCTGAAATTGAAGAAAAGGATAGCTCAACTCATAGCAGCTAAAGAGAATGCTTTAACTCACTTTTTCTCTAAATGCATTGAACAAAATAAGGCCAAATAGATTGCAGAGGCACTGGGGCAGTACTAACAATGCTGTAAATCGTAGCAGGTACAGAAACGTTGCCCAAGCGTAACCATAGCTAAACAATTTGTAATTATTGACAGACTTGATCTAATCCGATCAGCGGCTCTCAAGCAATCCTATGACGCACTATTTTCCGTCTATCACTAAATTTAGCTAATTTGCAAAAAAAAAGAGATGTCGGACTTTGGCTTTCTTCAGCTAGTTTGTCAGCCGATTTCATGACCATAAACTAGGATGCTTTGATTGAATTAAATGATTCGATGATGCCGTGCACCACTTCAGAAGGTCATGTTCACTGGGAAATTAGCTAATGTAATACATCATGGATGATTTGGAAAAATGCTCCGAAAATAAGGTGAAAAAACATACTGCTATCAATACTCATAGGACTTTGAACCCATAATGGTTTTTCATCGGTTCTAGCACAAAATGGAAAAGTAATAAATTAGACAGAAATTAGCAAGTGCTTTATGGCAATAAAACCAGCAATTGAAATTATGATACTGACAGCTGATTCTAGCGTATGTCTCTCAACTACACTTCCAAAACAGTGTGAAACGAGACAAATGAAAAAACGGATTGAAAAATGAAAACAAAATAGAGGCTAACCTTTCAAATGGACTCGACGTAATAGGTATTTTAGGTTCAGTAAAAACTCCGCAAAAATAGGCAAATCCTAGGATCCACGTAAGCAATGCTGCACAATGCAATGCATGCTTCGCTTCACAGTTCATTACCTCTGCCCTGAAAAATAACATGGTATGGAAAACAGCCATATTGATAATCCGCAGAAAAGCACATGATAATCCCACATAGACACGCGAGACGCGAAAAACGCAAATGGCAAAGTGACTCATCAACGGAGATAGCAATAAACGGATTATTTAAACGAAACTTCAGACTTTCATCACGACAACACTAGATAGTCCAAATTAGCGTGCATTCAAGAGCATATCAGCCAAAACAATGAGTGGAATGGTAAGAAGAGAGCGTTCAACAGTGATAGTCGCCATCAGAACGTCAGCTACCAAACAATAACAACATTGGCCACGACTGAGAGAACATTCGGCCGCCTGCAGAATGCTCGACAACAAGATAAACAAGAGCTGGCACACGGCTCAAGGTTACCTAACAACAGGATGGTGAATGGGATGTAAACAAAATAACGCAGATAATAAAATGGCAAAAACGCAGAGTTGACACATTTGACACTCTTCTTTGACGCATTCATTACAGAAACAGCAGATATGACGCCAAAGATTCTGCTCGCGAGCGATAAAATCAAAATTTTTCCCAATTTTGCAGAACTGCACGCACTTTTAGGTTTACAAATAAAAAATGCGTAGAAACTGGTTTGGATGGGCAACTGCAACAAAACATAAAAAACATATGCCATCATTAAAAACATGCCTATTCAACCGTCAAAACAAAAACGATGTCTAAATGTATAGTTCAAAAACCTCACCAAACCATATACCGAGAATAAACACCTAGCACAGCTTTTTACGAAAAAAAGTGCAATAAAGAGAATTCAAACACTGCAGTGGAAGCCAATTTATTATTACTCAAAATGCCAATCAAATAATCGTAAGCCGTAAAGCAGATTTTTTTCAAAAAAAAAATCCCCTTTCGCAAGTCATTTTTTTTTCAAAAAAAATCCCCTTTCGCAAGTCATTTCTCACAAAATTCGCAGTAATAAAAACTTGGGCGCTGTACACGTACAAAAAGCAGATGATTCACGGTTACTAAAACTTCGCTTTAAAAAGCTAGACGTTTGAGAAAAGCACAAAATTCAAGGCTTCTATGAGAACTTACAACTCCCCTAACAAGATGGAAAAAGCTTCATTGAGCCGTCCACATTCAATTCGCTGGTTCATAACCAATAATGTGACAAAAGTCTCCAAAAACTTCCATATACCATGAACATTTTCAACAAATTTCATTGCCATGCGTTTTAGCTGCCAAGAGAGGCGCGAACGATGCGATGAGAAAAAAAAAGAATTGCATAGATGGCTCCAAATGGAACTTGCACAAAAAGCTAACAGCTTTATCGACTGCATTTAGAATGGAAGAATGGGTCTTGAATTCAATTTTCTTTGTTCATTTTATGCTGATTACCTGGTAAGGAGATAATTTTCTCCCATTATCTGTACTAATTTAGTACCACGCTAAGCCATAAAATAAACAGCAAATTATCACGGTATTTCATATAAACACGTTTTTTTAGTAAAGAATGACGCGACCTAATGGCGCAAATCCATTATCAATGACACAATGAAGGACTAAAGGGGCAATCGAATTCTATAGATTACGACGGCATTTTGAACGTTGTTTCGGCGACCAGTCATCAGGATACCAAGGGCATGAATGGGAAGAAACTGAAAGGTGTGGCCGAATCAGTGTGATCACCTAGTCTCCGAAAAAAAAAACTTGTCATATGACCATTCCAAGCAGTCTAAATATTCCTAGCAGCTGATGAAAGATAGCGAGAAGTATGAGAGGCACCGAAACACAATACATACAAAAAAAGAGCAATCGAAAGTAAAAAGGAGTACAATGAACCTTAAATCAAGAGAAATGAATCATCAAGTGCATAGGAATGTTTAGTAAACAGAATTATTCTATCCTACTCCACTGTAATTATCTGACTGCTATAAATCGGATTTGACAAGTTAAATAAGAGCAGTTTTTCTTTGAAAAACAATGCTGAACACATATTTCAAGAAAAACTGTTTTCACTTGCAAAATGCATTCTACTCCAATAATAACTGTGTCACACTTGGGTGTCACAGTATAGTGCAGATAATTGTTGACCAAATGTGAACAAGAGCAAGAAGTGCGATGCCATATCGACGCAAGCAGGCGCGATTCTTATAAAATTTATGACTCTAGTCAAACACTCTTGACTTATAAAATGAAGGCAGCTAGCGAAAAAAGAGTTATATTCACATGCTCATTCTCAAGACATACGAGATAAAAAAAAGATAACGGTGTGTCATCTCAAATGACTGGATGACTCATGTTTTAAACATAAGCAATCAATCCACCAAACACTATCTTCCCACCAGATGGCGTCGCTAGAGCGGAGCAGCTAATGTGACTATAGCTGGCGGAGGCCGAGGCGTCGTTCGTGACACAGACAACACAATATGGATGATTCGCCGTCAAGCCATGAGAAAACAAAAATGTACGAAGAGAAAGAGAGAATCTTCGCCGAACCGCCGCACTCACCGAAAGGCAAGGCAGCCTTGAGAGGAAAGTGATGGATCGTAGAATGGCAGTTAAATGAGTGGGACACACTGCAATTCGTCCACCAATCTGCCAAAATGTGAGAGATAAGAGATAGGGAAACGAATGTAAACATGCGAATCAGTCAGGAAACTGTTGCCCGGTTACAACATGAGGGTATTGTGGTACCATGAACCAACGTAGACTATCATTATGGCTATCAATCCTTACTGAGACGTAATTGAGTCAAGCCTGATTTATTGGATTCTGGACATGCACTTTCAGCGGCATAATAAAAGAGAAATAGATTGAGGACCACTAGTCTGCAAAACGCCCTCAACGATAAACTACGAAATTAGTTATCCGTTAACGTTCAGTCTAGTTACAAGAAGTTCAAAAAAGCAATAAATGTAGCCTTTCTTTTGAGCCTAAGTTCACACTGATCCGTAAGCTCCGGAATAGTTTCATACAGCCCACAATTCGAGCGCTGTGCTGAAATCGTTCCGGAACTTACGGATAAGTATGAACCTAGCCTTAACGCCCCAGGCAGAGTTCACGCAATTTCATCGCCGCGATTCATCGCTACAAGACAAGTGTTACGAGTTCACTGCATGCCATTCTTCTTGTTTTCGGTTGTGGTAGTTAGTCACGATTAGTGTGTTGAGAAACTATTACAAACGAAATGCAAGAAGCTCGGATGCAATGAACTCGTATCACTTGTCTTGTAGCGATTGAATCGCGACGATGAAATCGCGTGAACTCTGCCCGACGGCTAACGGAACAGGAGACCCCTTCTACTCAGATTGGCCGTTTCATACGAGATGTGTATTAGAAGATACGGCATAATGTGCTGATTACGAACCAGTCATCAATATCTGCGCAACGTTTTCCTATGAGAAGATAAGCGTTTCTTCGGGCAAAATCAAACGCGCGTTTGAAATGAAACCATTCAGAACGAAGTGCTCTTGCCAGATAAAGTATGTCATCTCATTCGAACACATTAAAATTCGTTTAAACGGTTTAATTTCAGACGCTTCAGATTTCTCCTCAAAAAACACTCATAATTCCTCACAAGAAGTTGTTTGGCAGATAATGAAGACAGTTTAAAATCAGCACATTATGCCGTGTCTGCTGATAAGGATCTCTTATCAAAACAACTTTCATTAGAAGGGCTTTTCAAGTAAGATGTACAGGTTCCATCCGCCCGAAGGGATTCTGTAATCGGAGTTTCATGCCTCACTGTATCGCGCTACACTCTCAAAAGCTGCAAACGGTGAGCGATATAAATACATCAGTGAGATCTGCACACATATGATGACTGTCTGTCTCTCTTAAATACGATTAGGATTAGAATGACGCGATAATAATCGGGGCATGTGTGTGTGGTTGCGACGCGCGCGATGTGCCGCAATCGCGCAATCAAGAAAACAAATCAAACCCGAAACGGGTTTCGGTTTAATGGCGTCGGGGCGTGAACGACCGGTGAGGCATGCGTCTGTGCGGCGACGATGACAGAAAGAGGCCGAAAAACCTTGAACCGCACACCGCAATTGATAATGGCCGGGTGGTTGCGATCATTCTAAGAAAGAGAAGAGAGACAGGGGGAATAGTCGCGACAGAGGCCATTCGGCTCGGCTAGCGCAGCAGTGTCTAGCGGCAAACAAAACATGAAAACGGATTAGCGCTGCACAGAAGGGGGAACGGAGAGGGGTCAGCGTTTCAGCAGCTCGTTCTCGTTGTGCGCTTTGTGGTCGCAGTGCAGAACGAAAACGAGCTGTAGAACAACAAAAACAGATGGACAAAAGCGAGTGCAACAAACACACACAGATAAAACCCTACAGACTCGAAACATCAGATCGCATTTGCTGTTTCGAGTCTGCGAGTGTTGTCTGTGCTGTTTGCAAACGAATGTGTCTCGTTTTTTCGGACACTGCAACACTCTCTGACGCACTGAGACCGATTTCGTGTGAGACTTTGTGAGAAAAATGCATGCATTCGCTTAGAACTACGAACAATTGATGCATATATCATCGGGAAACGGAATTCGAATGGACTTCTAGCAATAGAAGAGAACTTTTTTGTATTAAGAGTATAGAAGAAAAAAGAGAGGAGTATAAAAACCGACAAAGACGATATGGACTAAACAGCTAAGCCCTTTATGTCAACACATAATCGAATTTCCGGTACAAAAGCAGCGTCTTCCATCGGCGGGCAAACAAAAATTGATAGATACCAGAGAAATGAAATGTTTACTCTCGGAGGGCAAACAATCTAAAGTTTACCTTTGAGATTCGCTTGCTAATCACCCAAACTGCTCCGATGTTTTTGCATCGCCTGAACGTTTTGACCAAAGCTGAGGAAAGGAAGGTGAAAGGTGAGGACGATTCAAGTAAGAAGATAATCCTTTAATACTGTAATGATAAAGCTCTATCTCGGCAGATGATTTAGCGAATAAACGGATGTGACGCATCATATGACTAATCGATCAACTCCGATGGGTTTTGGGCATGATAATGAAAAACAGTTATGGTTTGATATGTGAATGGATATATAATGTTTCAAGCTAAAAATAAACCACATCAAAAATTCCCCGAAGATTTCAAAAAACAACCTTCTGGAACATGATATGTAAATAAGCCAAGAAAGAGTGAAAAAATTCAACAAGTTTGGAAAATTCTACATGAAGATGTAGGAAAATATAGCTTGATGTGTAAACGCATAGACGACAAAGCAAAACCATACACCAATTGTGCTCACGATGCACTTTTTTAGATTGTTTGCACTTGCTATCGATTGTAGTTAGAAAGAATAAGCTTTCTATAAATTCATGAAGAGTTGAGAACTTGTATATTTTTTCATGCTACATTTAATAAGAGTGGAAAATGAGCAACTGCAAAGAAAAAGTAATGTGCCTGTAGAAAATACGATACAACTGTGATTTATTTGTAGTTTGTAGCACGCAGATTTTTTGGACAGAAGAAGGCTGCCTGCAGATGTTACGTATGCAAATTAGAGATGGAAATCTCAAGAAAGCTCAGGAATAGAAAATGTGGCACCGATGAAAGATATGCAAAAACCCACAACAATAGTGAGAAACTCGCCATGCTAGTCGAAGGTCAATTTGACTGAGCCAACGCAATAATTAGTGACCTGTAATTGTGCTAATAGATGTGTAATCTTCTCAAACAACAGAAGAGATCCACTCGCGGTTTCAAGTCGTTTCCACAAAATGCTGGAGAAAACTATACATCAAGGATGACAGCAAGCAAGTCACTTGAATTGAAATCCAAGAAGATGGATGCTAAATTAATATGAGAGACAATGCTTAGAGGAAAGAAAGACAAAAAAACCTAAGAAACAGTTTGATGGATCAAAAATCCGAGAAATCCCCAAACAGTGAATGTTGAACACCAGCAACGCGTCAATGCGTCCGGCTGGCACAAAGTGCAAACACCAACGGCCAACGTCCACTCTGCAGCCGTTTCTGAGCAAAATTTTCCGGAATAAAAGCGTAGCAGAGCCGGGAACAGTTTCGTCGAGGACATTTGGGTGCCCCCGACGCGCAGTGTGCCGGGTTGTAAAGCGCGAGCAATGGCCTCGGTCGAGGCAAGTGCTACCCGCCGGAAGGCAACGTTACACTTCAGCGAAACGCCGGGAAAAACTTGTTCTTTCCTTGTTTTAGTTGGGCGAGAAGGATGGTGTTGTACCCTGAACCGTTATGTTTACAAAGTACAAAAGTACGAAGACCTTATGCGGGTTTTCACCGAAAAATTCTGTGGTTGAGTAAAAGTACAGACACTATAGCACTGATGCGAAGTCAATCAATCGTCGAAGGGCGAACCGGTTCGAAATCTGTGACAGACGGAACTGCGCTGCGGTCGCGGAAAAGTTTAGGGGGGAGGGAGATAAGACGCTTTGCATCCAGTGTTTACCGGTGTCCTCAAAGTTCAAGTACTTTTTGCACGGAGGGCGATCTCAAACTCGAGCAGTTGCTGTGGTTTCAGCTGTTTTCTTCGCGCTGAAACGAGTTGTTCGAGCAGAGTTCAAATGCAATAACAAGTGTTAAGTATTACAGCACTAATTCTTAATTTCAAATGTTCTCGATATCAATCAAGAGTGCAATTTGTGTCTTTACACACTAAGTCACAAATCGAGGACTTTAGACGTCTAATAGTCGCGGCGATCCAAAAATTCGGAGGTCTGAGGAAATTCAAAAAGCATTTTTTTCTTGGCTTCGCAACATGCACATTGCGCGTCAAATTTTGGATTTTTGTCAATCACCGACATTACTGCCTTGAGGTATTCAAAAGTCAAAGGAATGTAAGAGACATTGAACTAGATGGGTCTCGTCCGAATAATTTTCTAGGAATTTACGTGTAAATGCGTGTCGTGTGCAATCGCACAAAACGACTCGATTATTTGACCGGCCCCTAAATGAGCTAGATAAGACCGCACCAAGTTTACAGTGTGTGATGAAGGGATCTCTCCTAAATTAAGGTACAGACTATTGCATAACGTTGGAAAACGCTTGTGCATACTTGTGTAGCGGCGCGAGTCATGGCTTCACAGACTACAGAACAGAATAGGCAGAATAGGAAATGGCTCAAAAAGTAAAATATGACTGACCTACAAGAAACACACGTTACAGAGTTATGAAATGCTGTTGTCCGCAGGCGTTCCGAACTTTCGTGAACGTCGAAGTATATTACAAGTGCAGTATGCATAATGTAGGGAGAGAGTTCTGCACTTTTGGGATCTATGATTTTGTGAGCCAACACCATAAATCACGACTACATGCCTGGTCAACAACATAAGCTCATGTGAAAAATTAGTAAACATTATTTTTTACATTTGGACTATTTTTATACTTATAAAATATAGGTAGAATCAGCAGGAGGAAACCACTAAATATGAACAAGAAGTCGAATTTGTGCAACTACGGATTTAGCCTTTTTCGGTCATCCAATTCAAGACTTATTGTTAGAGACTTGAAAACGCTTTGCACACGTCTAGGCAGACTCGAACTTGTTCTTTTTTCTGTCTGCGAAAGGTAGATCAGCCAAATGAAATATATAACAAGTATAAACTTGTTAATCATGTTAACATAACTATGAACGATCGGGAAGGATGTAAAAAGTAATTGAATAAAATCAAAAGATTAATGTCATGTTAACATGCTAATCAAAAAAGAAGCGAATAATTGAAATTTGTCTGACTCATCTACTTCTTTTGGGGAAGAAACCCTTGGCCTTATGAATCCATACTTGAAGTATTTACGGCAGCACAACAGCCTCCTTTCGTTTTAACTGCCTTTTGTTGTCGAGTATTTGTTTGAATTGCGAAAGATGGACAAAGAATTTGAAAAAGTAGTGTCTTAGAAATAGATGTACACCCACATATGTATAAAAGTGGTAGAAGACGAATGGGAACCGGAAGAAAAAGGTAAAGAATGTTCTAGATGTGCATAAACAAGCGGAGCTAGCTTATATTTATGGTGTATGCTAGCAATTTCACAGAATCCGATTCATGGTGTGAAAAACCAGCAAAACAATATGTAAACGCATAGATCAGTGGCCTAGACAGAAGCCATTAGTAGCATTTACCGCGCTATTTGCAATTTTTCTCTTTATCTGCTATATAACAAAAAACTCATTATGGACAGTGGTAAACAAATGAATAGGAGCAAATCCGGCATAGAAAAAACTACTGTAAGCGGTTTTCGATGTACAAGCTAAATACTTATTGTTAACAATGATAAATATGACATACTAGCTGGCTTGCCCGGCTCCGCCGGGCCTGCCAGCTAGACCCGTGTACGTATGTTCCGAATAGAAATTTTTATCTCTGAACCGATTGGGACCGAACTTTGCACACATACACTTCGGGGCAGGGAGCGTGTCACAGCCCACTTTTCGTTATCGATCGATGTCGATTTTACCGATTTTTTGCAAAATTCGAGCTAGAGGGCTGGGATTTGGCAGAGGGGGGTAATCGAGCATGCTGATCACCCCGAAGGGGGTGATCAGCATGCTCGATTACCCCCCTCTGCCAAATCCCAGCCCTCTAGCTCGAATTTTGCAAAAAATCAATAAAATCGATATCGATCGATAACGAAAAGTAGCCTATGACACGCTCCCTGCCCTGAAGTATATGTGTGCCAAGTTTGGTCCCGATCGGTTCAGAAATAAAAATTTGTATTCGGAACATACGTACATACATACAGACAGACAGACATACAGACAGACAGACAAACAGACATTCAGCTTTATATATAAGATTCTTCCAATATTTCTTAAAATATTGTTTGGATAAAGCGCTCAAATTCACCATCATAGAATGAATACCCTTCAATTCAATGGAATTGGCGGCTGGAAGGCGGCCGCTCGCGCCCGCAACGCATTCTGCGTCTCTCTCGCGAGCGTGCTCTCTGTTCATTCTCTCGCCTTGATTAGGCCTCGCCCCACCTTCCAGCCGCCAGTCCCATTGAATCAAAGAGATGTATGATATTGGCGTACTGTATGAGCGGTTATGTGGAAGTTGTGAGAGTTTTTTTTGAAGTCCTAAAATTGATTTTATGAAATTGTGTTTCCTCAAACCGCTTTTTTGATTGATTTGCAGCATAAAACAATAAATAAACAACTAATAAATTAATAAATAAATAAGTAAATAAATACAATGATTAGTTAAGTAATTCTGATTGTAGATTATCAAAAATTTTAACTCGAGAAAAATCAAGTCACCTTTGTAAAATTTTTTTGCAATTCGTGGCTGCAGCCATGCTCCCTTTTTCAAACAGAACTTTGGGCGCGCGCTTCTCTCCCCCCCCCCCCCTCCTAGCTTGAACTCTCGGACCGCCACTGGCATGAGAATTATAATGATAACAGAAATTTATACTATAAGACACTTTTAAAAAGTTTTAACTACAAATATGAGCTGACCTCTATAGCCAACACCGAGGTCGATACGAAGTTTATTGTTAAATTTTCATTCTCTAATATTTTAGATTTTATCCAAACAGAACAACAATAGCTGGATTTCAAAACCAGAAATTTCTCAGGAGACGCACAAGTAATCTGTGCAGATTCTTGTGAGATGTAACATACCCTTCGCTTTTCCTCCCCTCCCATCCCCGCCCCCTCCCCCCTTTTCCCATTGATATTATAATACTTTTTTAGATCGTTCATTATTTGATTCCACAAAATACTGATTCACCACATGAAAATAGGCTTATGTGTAAGGGAATACTAGAGATCAAAATTCTCTTGATTGCCTTTAAAAAGGAAAAATATCAAAAAACGCGTGGGCTCTATTAATGCACACAGTTGAGTCAGAAAATTTGCATACCTCTGAGGCATGCAATTATTTCGCGTATGAACGGCATTTTGTCAGTAGGCATGTGGAATCGTAAGTTGTTTTTTCCAATGTTCGAAGAAATGGGACTTTTGAATGTTGCAACCGTGGAACAAAAAATGAGTGGTGGGGGGGGGGGGGAGGGAGGCATAAGAATGATAGTCCAAGGAGAAGGAAGAAGAGCGATTGGGTAAAATGAGTTATTATGAAACTCAGACTAGCTAATGACAGTTTCGAGTTGTATGCAAAGTGGAAACTCTATAACAGCTTGAAGGTATTTTTCTGAAACGGAAGGAGACATTTTCAAATCTCTACTTTTACGAATAGGTTATGTAAAATTTTCTATTAGTGGTAGAAGACGATTATGGCATCATATAGCTTTCTAAATCCTGCAAAATTTAGTTATCAGGTTGATGCAAAAGGAATGGCCGATTTGCGAATTCTCACTTTGATGTGCTATAACTTTCTAAAAGATCCACATTTCTGAATGCGGTAAAGACTCCCAGAAGCAGCAAACCTATCGCAATACAGCGCATACTTATTTATACTCAAACCATAAACGGGAAGAGAAATACGGACTAAAAGACAAAAAAGGTTCTTCTGCGGGAACCTTGTTTTTGACAAATCATAACTTCCTTCAAAGTTTCTTAGTATGGATGATAAGTGGCCTATCTTGTAGCGGCATGCCAGTAATACAAAATACAATAACAAGAATTCGGACAAAGAAGTTTGCGAGGAAGAAAAAATTAAAATTTAAAATTTCTCAGTTTTTTCAACATTTTCTCAGTGTGCCTTAAAGTCCGGAATATAGAATTTTTTGATTTTCTAGTACTGCACGGCTGGATGTTTTTGCAAAAACTGCTAATAAATGTCCTAGCTTTACGCTTACAGAATTGAGCAAAGCTTCGGCAACTGACTTCCTCAGAAGAAAATTATGGGCCATAAAATGACCACAACAGCTAAACATGTTTAGTCGCCGATATCTCAGTCTGGATAACTTCAAAGAATGCAGTTAAGTATGCATAATGTAGAAAATTTCTATTACATACAATAGCTAAATTTTCGAAGAAATCCCATTGATACGCGCTTGAATTCTGGCCGGAAAAGTGAATGCGATGAAATTGTGAATTTGGATGCGGTTATTTGAACCTCAGTAACTTTATAAGAGATGAGGATCAGAGCCCGTTTCAAGCACCTTTAGATAGAGCATGAAAACAGCTTCGCGACAATATACTACATCCATTGTAAAGAGGAAGTAATGATGGAAAAAAGTTGCCCTGAAGAAAAGCTTGGAAAATCGGCCATTTCGTTTGCATCAACCTAATATATAAAAAGTTTGCCTGCAATATTTCTACAAACCATAAACGCAATTATTTTTTTTTTGCTAATCTAACGGACAAATAAGAACAGATGATAAACAGAGAGAAATGGATGAGGAGATTATATCCAACTTGTCGGGAGGGGATGAAAATATTCTCTCTGCCACTTCAGTTGCCCTCGTTATGAGCGAATGCGGCTGTAATTGAACCTTCGAGAGAGTTTCTCGAGGAATTTAATGGATTTTCTGGCCCCGAATTGAGCGCAAAAGAGCAGAGCCGAGAGAGGGCGATGAGTATTGTGTGCAACACACGACGAGCTGGCCCCCCGGCAGCGGCCAGCTGGTCTTTGCTCCGAGAGTTTCCCGTTTCATGTCGAGCGAGAGGACTGGCATGAAACGGGAAATTCTGGATGGGTTATGGCGGCCAAGTTGCGCGCGAACACAAAGGTTCGGTTATTTTCGAGAGCGGAACGACCAACACCAACGCATTTGGTCTGGTACTGGTCTATTCGTGGGTGATTTCACTGATGTCAACCCATCATCTGACGGATACAGTCATTGCGCGCGAATTTTTTTCGACCTTCAAAAAAGCCCCGACGATTACTTAACAGCTTAACTGTACAAAATTCCACTTCATAGATCGACATCAAAAGATAAACATTATGTAAACATAACATCAGTCCCGGCGATCAATAAACAAACAAACGGGCAGTTTAAATGTGCTCTCTGCAAAGCGCAGTATGGGTGCTGCTACCCGATGGGGACAATCACTCACTGACTTTGAAATTTATGGCCCTGGCATGGAAACTGCAACAGATAACGGCGAAAGATAAGTTCTTTGTGCAACAGGGCTTAGTTTGCCGCAAATTTATGGCATTTCTGGCAGGAAAAAAGTAACAATATTTTGCCGCGTCTTGCAAATAGCAACGATTTCAAAAGAAGTTTCTAGCATTAGATTGACGATGCAGAATTAGCTCTCTGTTGTGCAAATGGAAAAAGAGTTTCCCTAGCTCTATTCGGAACGGTCAAGAGTAAAAGATTTTTCAGAATTTTTTGTAATTCGAGCCACTTCAAATTCTATAGGAATGTTTGTTCAAGAAAAAAATTTGAAGAAAAAGTCAAAACTATTTAAGTTTATTAAGAAAAGAAACCAATATTTGTTTTCCAGGACGTTCCTCTCAGTCTAATTCGGCAAACGATGAACTTTTTGGGGGACTCTGCCATAAATGTACGGCTTTTTCTTTTTGGAAAAACGATAACGAGGTTCCCTGCACAGAAAAAGAAGAATTCTCACATCTGCAGTGAACTATCTGAAATTTGCAGAATTAGGCTTTCTATTCCTATATCGTGCCACTGGCTAGGTAAAAAAATTTAAAAGAAAAGGTTTTGGATACAAGGGAATAAAGGTACTTTTATTTTTTACTTTTACTTTTGATACTTTTAGAAACTTTTCGTTTTTTCATTTTTAATGGTAGATTATTACGACAAACACTATCTGAGCTACAATCGAAAAAGTGGCCAGCGACTGGGTCGATGCCAAGAAAGGACTTCTGAGCTGCTTTTCTTTCGAGACGTTTCCCCTCGAAAGAACTTAATTAAAAGGGCGCTGGTGAAATGGGCAATAAAGTTGTGTTGAGGGCTCCGAAGGCCTCAGAAATAGCTCTTCCTAATCTCGATTGTTTCCATCGCTTTTAGTAGCTATCTTGGATAAGAATGAATGAACGAATGAAGAGACAAATGTAGCAGTGATGACGCCCTCGGTGTGCAGATCGTTTTTTTTCTGGAATTTATGACGCCAGTGTGGATTACATCGTCGTAAAAGATATGGCTCACATTTCCCAGTATTACGATCCCCTTATACATCGCCGACTCGTCCGCAGAGTATGACATCATACGACGAGAAAAGTAGGGGGACGAGAAGATAATCTTGTTTTAAGCTCGGAAATTTTTCTTGGAAAAAAGGAAAAAGTCCGCATTTGGGTATGTAGGCGTCATTACGAGTCTGTATATAGCATGAAGTCTGGGAAGACTAATGGAGGAAGTAGAAAGGAGAGGTTTGCGAACAGATTTTGTGAAATTAAAGTAAATTTTTATTGAAAATAAATTGTGCTTTTTTTTTGTACGAAAATTCGGACTATTTTATATGAAAAGCAAAATCGGTATCAAAGATAAAAATCAAGTAGTTTGCACATTACCTGTTTTGGGAAAGAGATTTTAAAAAAAGTATAACTTTATATCGCCATATTTTGGTACTTACCTTTATAAACCCACGTTTTGTTCTTCAAAATCTGAATGAATTTTTTACATGATTGTAACTTATAAAAGCTGTTTGCAACATCCAAATCCTGGAAACAATTTTTAATGCTGTTGAAAATAATATGAATATAATATACAACATACGAAAAGAGGAAAAGCATGCCAAGACTGCTTTCATGACGGCCACGGACGCACATGGCAGCAATTATAGGGCCAAAGGAAGTGGCTAAATTTGGCCTCCAAGCGAGCCCTATTGGCTTGCTTCCAAAGAAAATTTAAGTTTTGCTGAAGCTTAGGTAACTAGCGTAGCTCCGAGGTCTCGAATGTCAAATTATTTAAGAAAAACTCTCGCAAAACTTTACAAAAACGGAGAAGTAAAACATTGTAAGCAACCAAAAATCATTTTTGCAAAAAATTGTTTTTTCCTACCTCTGCACCATGTAAAGGCTACTGCGTGACGGAGGCGCAAAAACGGTATTAGTTCAGCGGGCGCGAACGCGGTGCGCGCGTATCCTCACCGTTGTAAGTCCCGCGCCTCTTGCGCTCTGTGGCTAATAATGCCGCTTTCGCGCCCAAAGATATCGAGCCTCCGTCATGCAACAGCGTATATGTATAGTTCAAAGTTTACATAGCTCAAACATATCGAGATTTTTTCTTAATTTTGTAAGGAATTTTAGAAAGCAAGATTGCTTACTTCTTTTTTTTCCCCTCCTCTAGATTATTCGAACGTTTCCTTTTTCTACTCTCATAAACACGTTAGTGAGCACTCGAGCACAGCCCTATATTTTTTACCAAAGAATTTACAATCTTTACACGAAAGAACATTAGCAACAAAAAAGACTGAGATTTCGGTAGCAAGATTCTGTGGGTTGTTTACGAACGAGTTGTTTACATGATTTTTGAACATTAATAAACAAGCGTGAGCGGTTTTGCGCCAAAGAAGCTTAGGCGCCTACTAGTTCCGGTCATGCGTTGGAATGCTGAAAGTTACGATTATGACTATATTGGGAACAATAGAAAAATAGAGGCAAATTGGATTGTTGGCGTTTTCCCATTAAGAAAGAAAAATTCTTCCATAAAATCACTAGAAAGTATTTCACCTTCACATAGAGATAATTAATAGCCGGCGAATAGCTGCCTAGTTTTTTGAACATGAATTGGCAGCGAAAGGATTGTGTAATCGGTCAAGCACCGTCACCGATTTGTTAGAGAAACGAAAGTCAAATTGTCTTTGTTTGGTTCAACTGGTAAGACGAAAATGAAGAATTTGATGAGAGAAGAGGGATGGGGGAAACATATGTTTATGTTCAAAGCAGCCAATTCCCCTTATGGTCAGCTTAGAAGGATCGCTATTATTCTAGAAAAACATTCGGGTCAGCAAAATGTCAAAGTTTCTAAAAATGAGGTTTTAGTGAAAGACGTAATATTCGAAAAAATTCAATGCTTGAAGGCACCGTCCCCCAGATTCTCGACTTCCATGTTTTGATCGTTCCGGGACCTTCTCATGTCCCTCATTCCGTTCAAGTGAAGAATTCACGAAAATCTCGACAATCCCCGTTTTTTGGAGAGCCCGCAGGCCGGCTCTCCGAAACGGTGATTGGATGGGCGCGCACGGATGGGTGGGCATTACTAGAGGGGGCGGCGCCGACTTGGGGTCCTCATGCATCTTCACTATTGAGCGATTTTTTTGTTTCCGAAGCGACACTTTGCGCCGTAGCCTGGACATTGGCTTGATAAGGTATCATAAGCTGCCAAAAGCTCAAGGCCCCTAACTTAGGATGGACGGTGTGTTCAAGGAGTATAACATGCTAACAGAATTTCCGCAAAGAAATCCAGGGCTCACATAATGGATTATGCATCTTACCAAGAAAATATCCAAGATTGGCACGAATATGTATGCTTCACTGAAATGAATCAGCGATATAATCATTACATCAAATAATTAGAGCGAATTTTAGCGAGTGTGCCTGGTTTTACACCTCGGTCTAATGACGCAGACTAAAATGCTTTTTTATTCATCTTATATCAAGGATAATTTGACTCATAACTCGTAATATTGCGAAAGAATTATGCAATCAATCACAATTGTTTCATAAAAACGCCCGGGACTTTTGCCGAATACATGCAGAAAGTTTGCGATTCAAAATCACTAACACCATGAAATTTTGCTCTTTGTCTTCGCTGAATTCAACATAATTAGACCGCGCAAAATTGCGCAAAACTTTTGGAAGAACACAAAAAGTTCCAAACAATTGTTTAATAAATGATAGAATAAATGTCTCATCAATCGTTTGCAAAATAGGAATAACTCATAATTTTAGAATATTTTGCTTATTCAAAATCGGAAAAATGCTGGATCCAGATTTTCGATTAGATTTTTATCCACCCATAGTTTGTGCGAATTAAAGGCAGTGCTTAAGCTAAATCTAACCACCTCCGATTGCGTCGATCCCGAATGTAGGCTTGAGGAAGGGGCGTCTGCGTTGGTCCGGTGCTCTATTATTGTCTCTGATTGAAGATAATGGCCCGGGAAGAACCAAAGTGCTGTCAAGCCCCGCCCACCCATGTACTGAAAGCGAAAGCGCCCTCAAGACAAGGTCCCCAGGAATCAGGTTTTTTGGGGGTTTTGGGCAAATCGAATATCATAACCGTAATCAGGGCCACGAAAAGGCCCCAGGATGGCAAAAATGGGGGGCGAATTTCTGGGTGGACGAAATCTAAGCGAGTGGTGTGAGCCAAGTGCTATGTACACTTTGTAATCAGCTGATGATCTATCCTGTACTGAACTAAAGGTTTATGTTGGTAAGCTTTTTTCTGTTGAGGGGTAGTGAGGAGTGGATAATGGAAGATAGCAAGTGACTGCAGCATTGCATCTGCATCTTTTTTGGATTTCAGTTTCACAAAAAAGCATTAAGACACTCCTTTATAAAACGAACAGGAACAAAGCGCTACATACAAGGAACTCCCACTCGTCATTTTGCTAGAAAATTCAAGACAAGGAATAAATCATCCGTTGCTAATGGAGCAACGACTTGACAGGAAACGTAAAATTTGAAAATCGTGAATCCATAGCAACTCGACAAAAGATCCACATATAGAGGAGATGGATGGCAGCGCGACAATGCTTTATGTGAATCTATGGGTTTGTTGTTTCAGAATATTCCAGAACAATGTATATATGTAAAAGAATGACAACAATTCGAGGAACTGGTCCGCCACCTGTCCAAGGCCTAAGGCATGCCCCACGCGATTTTAGTCGCCGCGCGATTTGGCAGTGCAACGACTCTCCATAGCTTGTCGTAAACGCACTTTGCTTGGGCCAGACTTGCTGTGTTTGTTATAATTTACGGAGTCTACGCACCCATGCATCTGAGAGCCTTGCATGCTTAATCTCTAGACATCTGGCAAATCGCCAAGTCGCGAACGTGTGGTGATTTCGCGAAATCGCGAGAGGTATGCCTTAGGCCTAAGGCAGGCACAGCATCGCGCAATGATTTGCCATCTTGAGCAAAAACTTAAAAAAAACGGAGGATGATGCATTCTGTGCCAGTAATAAAGTGCTCTTAGATAGACACAGACACATCGAATGCCTTACTTATCTTTATAAAGGAATTTATTGCTGTCAACACTTGGGGAACGTCATACGGAAATAAAGTGATGAATGTATATTTTTGACGTTATAACAAATATTTGCTTAGCTGACACCTCCTCATGACGAGGAATCAGCTTTTACCGATTTGATGGCGATTTTGAGAAAAAGCACTTGCACGGGGTTCGCATTTTAGAAGAATGCTTACAGAGTACTTGTTAAAATGGGCGATATGCTTTTTCAAAATTCAACAAAAAGTCACTTTTAAAAAAACTTAGGTAAATTTAGTAAAACATTGACTGCAGAAAAACTGGCTAGACAAATGAAAAATAAATGACTAACAGAAGTGACTTTTCAATGGCTTAAAAGATTATTCGAAAATGAAGCGAAGAAAAAGAATGAAAACTTGGTCAAACATCCAGTTAGGAAAACTCGAGACGTATATCGTAAAACAGACCTCTCTGAATAGTTTCTTTAGAGCTAAGTCTGAAAGGTTTTCATTCTGAATGATGAAATGAAGCATTTTTTTTCCCTTTTCATGACGTGAATCAAATTTTTCATTTTGTATGATGACACGTTTAAAATCAAAATTCAGATAAAAAACTTCTAGAATCTTAGCATTGAATATATTGTCTACAAGTTCTAAATCATCGCTTGATTTAGAACCTTTCCAGGTGATCAAGTAAAAAGTAAGCATGAATAATACAACAAATTTATATGAAGAATGTTGTACGAGAGTAAAGAAAAGTTAATGGTTGACTGAATGGGATAATCAAATGCAGAATGATGAAGTCAGTAAGTAGTTTCTCTTATTTTTCGAACAATGAAATTATGTAGATTGCGAGCAGAATAGAAAGATGGAGAAAATAGAAAAATTATTGTCTACCGGAAGCATTTTTGCAGTTCATTCGAAGCATGGATTTGCCATTTTTCAAAGTTTGTGAGCACAGATGTGCTTAGGTGAAGCTTACAACTGATCACAGTGGTCGAAGATAAAACAATGAAAACAAAAATATTACAATGCGGTCTGGAAACAATCTGTGTGCCCTAATTTTATTTTGTAAAGTCAACAAAGTCAAATTTGTAATTAATACTAGCTATTGAATAGATAGACATAGTTTACATCCGAACACCAGCTGTAAAGTCAGAGAAACCTCGTACCAGCTCGAATGCACTCAGTGAATCACAACGAACCATCCGCGCGATCAAATAAACACACGAAACGACTTGCTCGACACTCGTCGCGAGCGTTTGCGAAGCGATGACTCATTTTGCGCTGTGGCCGCGTTCATTTCCGTGTTCACATCGAACGCTCTCAGAACATTTCTTAGACATAAGTGATGTGAGAAAGCACTACGCTTTGCTATGCGCTTTTCTAGGTCAATTACATCTGCAATTTTCCCTGCTGAAGCCACTTGATCAACAAAAAAAGTCGGAACGCGAAACGTGCGCAAAAAGCCGAATGCGTCGTGTTTTACATGCGAGTGCATAGGCTGCGCGAATACGCTAATGAATGCACATTTGACTGTGGTATGCAATAATGACATAATTATATTTAATTTTCTAAAAATAGTTTATTTCAAAAGCACACACAATGATAGAAAGTTTTGACATAGACAAAACTACCATAATCGCTGCGACGAATGTACTCATGCGCCGCGACTCATAGGCATCGTGGGTTCGCCGTCGCATAAAAAGAGTCTACATTGTCTGTCAAGGCTGAACAATGCTGCAACATGCTGTGTCCATGCAAATCTGTTCAAATAAACTCTGCAATCACCGAAACGAGAATGGATCTCATGACATATTGTCAACTGACATATTATTCACTCAGCAGCACGTTTGGCCTTTTTGGTGAGGGATTACGGTGGGTTAGGTATACGGATGGTAAGGAGACAAATCTCGGAGCTTGCTGCAGTTTAGCGGCAGAGAAGACGGTCTTTGGCTATAGAATTTCTGAGAATCCAAGCAAAACAACACTCGGATTTTTTCTCAGACTTTCATGTTTTTTCTTAAACAATAAATAATTTGACTGATGAAAGAATTTTTCCAACGAATAATATTTGAACTCAGAGGCCAGAAAAGTCCCGCGTACGCTCGAACAAGTTGGAACTTGTGTCTTATCTCATTTCAAATGTTTAACTAATAGGAAATGAGAGAAAGAACAGGTTCAAACATGTCAGACAGCGAAGCTTGTAGCTCGTTAAGTCCATAAAAGCATTACAGTTTAGAGATACACCTTTTTCACTGAGGTCCCAGCATGGGTGTTATGCGAGAAAGTTTAGAATTGGCCTCAACACTACTTCGCATTGCGAGAGAATATCTGTCGAAGAGCTACTCATAAAATTCACCGGAGCTTCCCGAGGGCAAGCTTATTTGCCAAACTTCCCGAAAGCTTGTATTAGTACTGAGGTCAATGAAGGCCAAAAAATGAGAACTTCCTGCGAAAAACGACGTCGAGAGCAGTACAGTTGGGAATTTCTGAGGAAATACTCGGAAACTCTTCTCAAATGCAGTGCTTCCCGAGGATCTAAATATGAGGTCCCCTAGAATTTTTCTCAATAAGATCTTTTGTTTTTGTGTTGAAGAACACAATGGGAAGATGAACAGATAAATAAATAACGTTTTTTTCTATTTTCATGAGTGTAACAATGTGTATAAGTAAGCATCCTAAGATGGGAGCAGCTAAATATTCTTACTCACACACGCAGTAGATAAGTACTGCGGAAACACCCAGAACATCGGAAATTCCTCATTTAAGAACCTCCCAACGACGATAGCAGTACTTCCGCAGGTGATCCTTTAGAGACTCTGCTAAAGTCTTCGGGAAGTTCCCGTGAATCGTCTGAGCAGGAATAAATTTAGTGACTGTAAGCTTTGCGAATTTATATCCACTATTTTTATTTGCAGTCATAAAATTGATGATTCAAAGTCTATTCGAGGCCAACCAGCAAAAATTATCAAAGGGCGTATTCTTTAAGAGTTCGATGATTTGTAATCTGAAGACTTCTTGCTTATAGAAGTTATCAACTGCACCAAACATCATTTGCGAAGCGGCTTAGCGGCATTTTACTTTGATCTTCAGTTTTAAAACTAGATAAGGGCTTTCCGATAATAAAAAGTAATGATGCATTGGCGTTTGCAGGAGTTGCCATTTAGAAGAGCAAAAAATTAAGGACTTTGTCCCTAGTTCATCACTTACTCGTCTTAAATATGAAGTTTGCTTCGAGCTCTTAAGAGTAAGTCTTTTTCTTTCAGGTATCAACCTTTGATTCCACTGGCTTGGAGGCTGGAAGGTGGGGCTTTGTGACCTGATTGAACCCGCTGGCGTCCCCGACGCAGTCTGCGTCTCTTCCGCGCGCGTGCTCTCTGATCATTACCTAGCCTTAATTAGGTCACGAAACCCCGCCTTCCAGCAGCCAAGCCAGTTGAATCAAAGGGTACAAACTTTGTCCATCTTGAACAAACCAAAAAAAGATTTGGAAGAACGTTTGGATCGTTGTGACTCAACTTGAGAACAAGTAACAATACCATAAACTTTCCTTAAATTTGCTATTTTTTACTCTCCAATACATCATTTTTTTTGCAATTTAAGAGTTATGTACCAGTTGATATGCGTCTAAGTGTAATGAATCACTCACACGGTCTATAAACTTCTAACTTAGGACTATGATTTCACTGACGCAGTGCAAAAACCGGATCGTAAGATTTCCACCATTTACGCACTTGTGAAGAAAAAACATGGAGAGCATGTTCAGTGAAGAAAGGTTTTCTCTCAGACTATGTAAATATTTTATATCAGTCCTCACAGTTTTTGCACAGATACAGTTACTACCGCAACCAGCGCAGTGGTGATGTCATTTGACCCTGGTTCGCGATTTGAATAAATTGCATGAAGAGAGTCGTAGAGAGCATCCTTGAAGGCATTTCCAGGTCAACTGAGGGATAGCGGGATTTTGATGCAGTGAGGGAGCACGGCTCCTGACTAATGCAACAGTTCAAGTCCGACGAAAAAGGTGGATTCTAAAGCGAGAAAATCGCTTCGAAAAAAAGGGCGTTCCGCTAATCCCGCCCCCTTCGGAAAAATTTTGACGTGGTTCATACATCGGACCTACAGCACTCGCCACGTCAAAACTTGTCAAGGAGGCGGGATTGGCGGATCGCCCCTTTTTTCCGAAGCGATTTTCTCGCTTCAGAATCCACCTTTTTCAATCGAACTTGAACTGTTCAATTAATTAGGAGCCGTGCTCCCTCACTGCGTCAAAATCCCACTACCCTCCCTCCCCCCCTATTTGACCAGGACAATGCTTCCGTCGGTGCGCAGAGTATTACGCTAGCATACGGAATGTGCGTCGAGTGGCAAAACGGTGTATGAATTAGAGGAGAAGTATTAGCGTGAAAGTATTCTTTACACATCAAGCAAGTTTTTAACAAACTAAAAAAAGCTTCTGGAGCTTTTGGACCTTTCTTCCTCTATCCTTGACTAAAAATATACTAGAACTTCACTCTAATTAGCTAAAATAGAACTCGTTAGTGTTGTAAGAGAGAAGTGATTTTCGAACTAAAAGACGGACAGACGTCTCTAATGGTCTTGAAACAATTTCCGCTTTATGACAAGCGCAAAGCTGATAAAAACATAAACATTTCAACGAAATGCTGAGTCACTCGCTGCGGGGAAGATGCGACAATTACGTGTCAATCTTCCCCCGGTCCTGATGCTTAGGCATTGTTTATGTATGATTCATTACAATAAAAGTCAAAGTATGACGGAGACGTGGGTGATTCACAGATAACGGTGGCTACAAATTTTAGCATAGAAGTCATTTCTTGCGGGAGATTTGACAGATAATGCGTGGCAAAGTGAGATTATAGGCGAAAAGCTATGGAAGTGATAAAGAAAACGAATAGCTTGGATGTACCCTGGGATTTTGTATGTTGAAACTGAATGAGAAGTTTTATCTGAGCCGTTGCCGAAGCGCAAGCTTCTATGATTCATTCTTAGCCGAGTTTGAAACCCTGAACTCTTGCCGAGACCGTATACTTTTCGAAACGGACCAATCAGTGTCCTCGAGTAAGGTAACTAGATCTGCCCTTCAAATAAAATGTGGTTAAGACCCTATTCTTCTCCATACAAAAAGTTCGATACTCAGATAAAGCACTGTTAGTGGCAAACTGTAATAGTTACCAAAGGAATGAAAAGGACACTGAAGAGACTAATAAGAGGGAAGTTGAGAATGTGTATTGAAAATGAACGATAGGATAATGTAGACTATACTTCATTGAAATCGACTAAGTTATGTTCAACATCCGTCCGAGGACGCAGAGAAAGCACAATCTGCAGCGAAGCGGCGCGTGCAGCGACTGGACATGTCTGCATCACTTCTATCTATAACTCAAAGGCAGCGAAAGCGCACTATTGCACTGGATACTTTATGAGTTTGTCTAATTTGTTGATTACAACAACGCTATGTTTTTTCGAGAGGAATTGTTCCGAATTCAGTTTTACTGCTCTGAAATTACCGATGTTCATACTTTTTAAGCCAATTTTATAACTAAAGACCCAGGTATCAATAACATCTAAGCACCTGTCACTCGCCATGATGTCATTTTCTGACTGGCACTGACAGAATTACTGTAATACCGAAGATAATCGTCTAGTGACAGCTGAAGAATGCTATAATCTCTTGACATACGCCATTAGGCCGTACTTATTAAACATCTAAAGACGAAAAGATAACTGTGATCGAATGTATTAACAACGAAGCGGGCTCGGGACAATTACGTTTTTGTCTCTGGATGTTTGCCATTGGGCCATGCTTATTGAACAAGATAATAGTTACTGTGGTAATGTAAAAGTTTTGTACCAATTTAGAATTTCAGCTCATTGGTTTTCAAGGAGATAACACAAAACCTTTGCAAAATTGCAAGTCAAAAATTAGTAGAGTTTCGCGTTTCAGGAAATGTAGCTCAATTTTTTTGGGGGATATTCCCACTTTCTAATGAAGTGTGAACAAAAAGCGCAAGGAAAAACAATCGAACTTTGCAGTGAAGAGATAATGAAGTACATATTTTTTGGAGGGTTCAATAGTAAATATCATTCTATGACAGACAAGGTGAATTCAGCAGCAGCCAAGTTTTTTTCCCTTTCTGCGGCTTCTCGTGACTGACGTCAAACATTGAATGGAATCATTGCATTGGCATTAAAGGAACAGCTATTGAGAACACAGCTGGTGGGGATAGAGTAGATTAGAAAAATTTGAGTAATCAAAATTTTTCAGCTTCTAAAAAAACCTAAATAGCCAATCATAGACTACTAAAGGTGAGAGCACTTAATACTCACTCCTGATGTTACTGGACCCGTCAGTCCTTTATCATAAACAGTAGCTTGAATGGCCGCGTGACTGTCAGTCAAATCGCTTAAAATAGTGTACTATATATTCACAAATCATTATTTAAATAAATAGTACGAGGTGAACTTTATAGAGTTGGAACCATAGGGACAGACAACACCAGACTTGAGCCCTGAAAATTTGCGCTGAGTTTGATTATTTACACTAAGCTAGTTGCTTCTGACTAATCCGTTTAGTATAAGAAACGCAACTTGCAACCTTGGGAAAAAGATAACAGCCGGTTTCGGTGAATCACCAGCAAGCATCAAGGTCCAAGGCAGCGATAAGGATGGGGTAAGGGTTAAAGGCAGTGTCTCGACAGAATTTCGTTTTCCAGATTTTCACCTTTTCAGGGCTTTCTCGTCATGAGGAACCCATATCTCGGCTTTTCAGCGCATGAAAATGGCGAAAACGAACTTTTTCAGAAACTTTCTAGGTCCGCATTCAGTGGAGAAGTGGGCGGGGCGTGGAACGGGAAGGCGGAGCGCGGCTTTTTCCGGCTTATTTTCACTGAATTCGGATCTGGAAAGCTTGAAGAAGCTCATTTTCGCTATTTTCATGCGCTAAAAAGTCCACATACGGGTTCCTCATGCCGAGAAGGCCCGAAAAAGTGAAAATCTGGAAAACGAAATTTTGCCGAGCCGCTGCCTTTAACCCCCAATGCTTTGTTCACATACGCCTTCTTATATGATTGTCGGGAGGGGGGGGGGGGGGAGGCGTATGAATTTGATAAATTCCATCAAATTGTATCTATCCTCTTTTTCTCTCCTGAGAAGCTCTTCTGCATATATCACTGGTTGGTAAACTGACAAAACATCATAGTTTCGGCCATTTGAGTATCACGGTGGTTAAAAAGTATTGGGCACACAAAGAGGCTTTTGAAAAAAGATGCTTGGTTGCTCCATCTTTGTTTGTTTTCGTTTTTGTTTCTGTCAGAAATTCTGTATTGTAGCTAGAGGTGGGAACTTGTCAATGAAAGCCTTTTGCAATGAATGTGCATACTTAAAGATATACCATAATGTGAATTTTTATTGATTTTTGTGGCGAATATATCCGACGTTTCTGTATTTTTGTTTTTGTCTAGTGAGAACATTTACATTCTCATAGGCGTTTTCGCCTAAAGTCATTGAAGGTAGGAGAAAATACACAAAAGGGCAGAAGGAGCGCGTTCAACATGAGCGCAGAAGTTCTGGAGGTCTTTTTTAGAAAAAAAGAGTGATAGAAGACTATGAGGTTTCCGGATTCGAACGCAAAACTACCCGAAACTATGCTACCGTACTTCAGCTGGAGGCAGCAATATTTGTGTTGCAGACACTGTCGACTGATGATCTTAAATTAGGGCTGTAAAGTTCTAGCATGCTAAACTGACTGGAAGAGCTGATTAAAGCGGGAGAACTGTAATGAACGTGTATACCGGTTTATTCACTGTTGTAAACACTAGTTCAGTTCTTTGACTAAAGAAGAGAAATCAATTAGAGTTGCACGAACTTGCAATGAACGGAAAACTGTTCAAAACTTTTTAGCAATGTACCAATCTGCTACACAGAAACTGAAGGTTCAGCTTTCCAAGCTTTTCTCTTTGAACTTCGGCACGTTAGTATGATGTGTAGTAAGTGAGTAAGCCAGTTAAGGTTAGTAAAGACTAGTGCGGGACAAAGGCGCAGAAGCAGCATTAGTTGAGCGGGCGCGAACTCGACGCGCGCGTGTCTTCACCGTTGTAAGCCCTGCGCCTCATGTGCTCTGAGGCTAATAAAGTTGCGTTCGCGCCCAAAGGTATTGGGCGCGAAAGCGGCTTCGTCATGCAGCAGCCTATAGGTCTTCATTGTTAGTGGTGGCCTAACGTTTCGAACAATATAATCGATAACAACAGATAGTCATTTTCAGAGAACAAAAGTGCAAGAGATTTTGATTCAAAGTCTAGCCCACCGAAAACCTCCACCATCCTGGCCATCCTCATTTATGCCAGAGTCCCACATACAAAAATCCCAAACTTGAAAGAGAACTGACCTCCTCCACCGTCGACGTGTGGATGTCAAGGCGGCCGCCCCTGATTGCCACCACCAACACTGGAATACATTGTATACCGATCTTCAACTCTCCTAACGGCATAGAGTCATTTGTGTTTGGTAGCTTACTTGGACACTAAAGCTGAATTTCCTACCACTTTAGGCCTCTGAAGACGACGATTTGTTCGGAACGTTAGGTTAACTAACACTAAAGACCTACTAACCTCGACTGGTTATTCATGTACTAACACATAAAAGTTTAGTTCATGTTTACTGTGGGAAGCAGTACAACTCATACTCAATGAATTCTTCAGTAGCTGACGCTTGAAGAAAAAAAACTTTTGTAATGACGAAATATGTCAAGATTGAAAAATGTCGCACCAAATTTGGGTGAGATTTCCGGGCAATAACAATGTGTCTTATAAGAGCCTAGAAGGTACTTGTGAAATCAAATGCAACGTACGGACAATTCTATACTTGCAGTTATCTTGTTTTATTCAGGTTTCCGCCCCCCCTTTTTTTGAGCATCAATAGCCATGGGTGGGTTTTCCGAGGCTTTCTGTCGAAGACAACTATGAACATGATAAACAGTATGCATTCGATTGTGTGTCCCATGTGTAAACGCGTTAAGTGCCAAGGAAATTTCGTCTGAGGAGGCGGCGACGCACCAAAGTGGACGGTCCGCACATGTCTCACTGATTTGCGTGCCTATTTTCTCATGCAGTCTTTGAAGACTTTGCGCGGCAGTTACACTTTAAAGGCAGCGTCCATCCAAAATTTCGTCTTCCATGTTTCGACTGTCATCGGTCATCGCGCCACGGTGCTGATTTCGGGTATGGGTTCGAAATTACCAAAAAGCTCCAAAATTGCTCCTTTCTGCGTCCCTAATTTGGCAGATGTGGACGAGATCCCCGGGCCTAGTCAAGTCGTATGCAACAGGAAACCTCGTCGTGTGCAACAGTGCCGCATCATAAAATATGAGTCTTGACCTTTCTTGTCATGTCCGCCCACGTTACGAGGCAATCCGTGAGTGGGCGGAGCGCAAAGAGATCCAGAGCCGTTATCTCCTTTTGTAGGCAACATTAGGGGATGGGAACAACGCAGTTGGTCTACTTTTAAGGCCTGCTAGCAGGATAAGTGGTAGTCTGGAGCCAGTAGATTTTGGGTGGACGCTGCCTTTAAGGTCCTAGTACGTAATTATGATAGTAGCCAAGGAAGCCAAATCTGCCCGAACGCTGCCCCATCTTTGCAAGCAATTTGTAAGCCAGAAGGCAAGAATTTAGCGAAAAATCTAAACACCAGATAAACACCATCAGTTCGCACATTACACCTTGAACAAATGTTTTAGTTAGAAAAAGGGTAAAAGTCGGGAAAATCTTGAAAAAGAGTACATCAACATTGCTCTATAGATATGCGTCGGGGAGCAAAATCACATGTTACGACATGTGTATTGGTTAAGGTATCGCATCCAGTAGAGCGGTGTCTGTATATTGCGATTCTTTGAAACTTCCCAGCTGATATCTTGAGTTTTCAACAAATGATAATCTGAAGGAACATAAATCCGAACAGGATATCAAAAAGATTGCTTGTTACTATATAGTTATACACTTTGTTGATTGCATAAAAGGGAAGCGATATTTATAACAGGACACTAGGTCATGGTCGCAGTGCATTACCGGTCCAGTTCTTAGCCCCGAAAGCGGAATGCAAAAAGGACTTATATCATTACCACATTGACTATCTTTCCTGAGAACATCCTTTGCTGTCATCTTTATAAGAGTTTTTTCTATGGATGTCATGAATATTTATATGCTGCTGCATGACGAAGACGCAATATCTTTGAGCGCGAACGCGGCTTTATTAGCCGTAGAGCGCACGAGGCGCAATTTACAGATGGTGAGGATACGCGTGTGCCGCGTTCGCGCCTGCTCTCAACTAGGTAATACTGCTTGTGCGCGTTCGTCATGCGATAGTAGCCTTTATGTATTCATACAGCGAGGTATCATTGGGAATTAAATGATCAAACAAACTAATGAAAACGGAGGACAAATACATGTCATCATAAAAACAATCAGATATGGAGGATCAAACTCTTCAAGCATTCTCCGGAAAACCGATTCAGCTACAGTACTTCAGAAAAATTGTGGGAGTTTAGGGAAAACTTCGTATCGCTATGATGCGGGGGAGCTTTAGGCTACGATGGAGGCTCTTCCAGATAAACGACGAGAAAATAAATCAAAAGTGCAGATGTTTTCCTTGCAGACCTTAAGCAACGCAGCACTCCCTTTGCACTGCTTCTCCTGCTAGTATAACTGTTGCAAAGGACTATGCAAGTCAAAACTACAAGAATAAAATCCTAGTTTTTGTTCTCAAAACAACAATTAGTAGTTCTATTTCACTAGAGTGAGATTTTCCAAAAAGGAAATTTTTAATCACAACACATTGAAATGATACGCTCCTACAAAAGATCTAACTTTTCGTCGTGCTCTTCTATTTTCTGTTCCTCGCATATTCCCAGGCTATGATTCCGAAGCTCCGTCGCCGAAATAGAGTGGACACATTTTTTATCATTCTATAATAAAGAATGGCAAGGTTTTGCACTTACATGTTGACAAGTTGCGGAATGAGGCGAGTGATTGCCGAGGGTGCGGAGGGTGCAGATTGTCTACAAGGCTAGCGTGTTTTCGTAGGGGTACAGGGGGTGTGGTAAATATCGACTGTCTTCGAGGAAGGCGTCCAAAAGGGGTGCGGTTCTTCAGTGCAAAAAGGCTATAGTCGGGAAGGGGCCGACACTCTCGTAAGGTTGCTAGCAGTATCCCCCCCCCCCCCTCTTTCGCAAATTTGTACTCGGATGTATGACTTGGGAACTCGGTGTCTTGCGTAAACATGCTGTAGTAGTTTCTCAACGTTTACGCTTCAACTGTTCACACTCTGATCAATTCGTCAAAGTTCATGGTTGCTCATAATTGGTTAGGACTGATGAGAACAGTTCTTTGTTCTTCTCGAAATAAAAGTTGGTAAACGGCCCGTAGAGCGATTTTTATAGGTCTCTAAAGCTCATAGGGCAATCATTTCTTACAACTCTGGCCTATTAGCTGTCCATTGGGTAGATCTTTCAATAAATGTAGTTGTTCATAGGACACTTTCTTGATTTGTAGGGGCTCGTAAGGCAGTTCTGTTAATAGTATTGATCGGCATCTGTAAGCTTCACGTAGCGAGTTTTTTCTACAAATCATTCAGTTATCGTTCCATAAGCTTCGCATATGGCAAAATTATTTCTCAGATGCTGATCTATAAGCGGCCAGAGCATCTCCTAGAATAATCGGTCTGTATGCGGCGCATAGGGTAGTCCCTTTGAAAGTTGCTTTGCATGAACGTGAATATCGTAAGCGATTCATTATTATTTTTTTGTTTGGATACTGGGAAATCACTAATACTTGTTTATAAGGGACTCGCAGAGCGGTTTTTTTCAAATATTGATCTATGAGCGGCTCTTGAGGCAATTTTTTTCAAGATGTTCTTTATATACCGGTCTGTAAGCGGCGCATAAGGCAGTTCCTTACCAAGATAATGGCCTGCAAGAGGCCCATGGGCATTTTTTCACAAGATATCGGTTTGCAACCACCCCTCCCCCCCCCCCTCCCCCTTCCCCCATAGGGCGGCTTCTTCCAAGACCATAAGGCAGTTTTTTCCCTCCAAATATCGGTCTGTAGAATCTCATATGGCATTTCTTTTTTGAATTTTGGCCTGTAAGAGGCAAAAGCAGTTTTATCACAGAATATCGATTTGTATGGATTTCAAGGGCACTTCCTCGAAATACCGTTGTGTAGGTATCTAAGTAGCTGGTAGCTCCATTTTCTTCGATCAGAACTTCGGTCTTTGGCTCCATAGAGCAGATCATATGTAAGCGCTTCGTACGGCAATACAGTTTGTAGGGGTTCTAGGGTAATAGAATTTTAGGATATCGGGCTGGTTCCTATAGGACAGCGCCTTCTCATAATTATTGGTCCGTGGGGGAAGGGGGGGGGGGAAGAATGGTTGTAAGGTAGCTTTTTCTCAGAATATCGGTCTGTAGGGCGGACTTAGCGCAGTTTTTTCTCAAGTATGGGTTTGTTGGGGGTCAGGGGAGGGGTTTTACTTTCTGAACCGGTCCATGAGCTTCTTATAGGGCAATTATTTTTTATAAACATCGGTCTATAGGGATTGTAGCCTCTTAACACATTGGTCTTTCAGTGGCTCATAGGGCACGTTCTTCCTATAGTTACTGGTCTACAGTGGAGCGTAGGGCTGTTATTTTTTGATGCATTAGTTAGGACGTAAAGATATGTCTTAAGCAGCCTCAGAGCTTCTCTTGTTCTCAAAATATTAGCTTGTGGTATACACAGAGCGGTTGTTTCTTGGAAAAGTAGTCCAAGCGGCTCTTTGGGCATTTTTTGAAGGTTAATTTGAAGATTTTACGAGCAATTCCTTCTTAAAATATCGGTCTATGCGCGGCCCATAGGGCAACCTCTTCTCGAAGTGAAGGACCACAAGCGGCTCATAGGCTTTTCATGTGCAGTTTTTTTGAAAAATATCGGTTCGTAGGCAGCCCATAGGGCAGTTACTCTTCAAAGTAAGGATCTGTAAGCGGCCCATAGGGCCCTTCTAATGACTGATCACCGTTCGCGGGCAGTTTCTTTCTTCTGTAAGCAGCCCATACCGCTTCCTCGCAATATTAGTGTGCAGGGGGCATGGCAGATTTATCCCAGAATGTAATATCATTTATTGTTGTTCAGAGGACAGTACTTTCTCAGGTTACAACTCTGTAGAAAACCCGTAAGAAAGCTTTTTCTCGTGAAATACCGTTCTGGACAATCGTAGGGCAGCTCTTACGTATGTCGCTCTGTAGGCGGTATGCGGAGCAGGGTTTATTCAAAAAAGTGGTCTGTAAGCGACACGCAGGGCATGAGAACAATGCTTGTTTTTACTGCCGAAATTTTTCGGACACTAAAGTATGTGTTCAGTTTAGCTGAGGTATTGTACATCGTTGTTCTGAGAATCGACTGCTTGGTGACTCTCAGTGAAGGTTGGTGGAAAAATTTGGCTCAAAGAAAATTTTTAGAAGGGACTCAAAAGATATCGACTATCAACAATGAGATTCTTATATTCAGAGGAGAGTCAAAAGTCATTGGTTAAACAGTTTCGTGTTGCCCACAACTGAAAGGTATAAAACGTAGGTGTAATTGTCTTGACAATCATACGGCTAAATTGTATTGCCCCAACCCACTTGCAAGCGGCCCTTAGGGTCGCTAGTCCTTCTATATATATAAAACCGAATGGGATTTTGTCTGTACACTGGTGGCTTGTCTGTACGCTGGAGGATAAGCATGCTTGTTGATGCTGTCTGTAGGTCCTCGATGGTGTTTTCGTGTTTGTCATTTTCTAGCATGGAAGCTTGTTATTACTTCTACCAAACTTATCGATTATTTGTAAATTTTGAACTGCGGGGCTGGGAGTTGGCACAGGGGGGTAATCGAACATGCTGATTACGAATATGATAACCATTTTCAAAAATGCCCATTACTTTTATCATTTTATCGATTTTCTGGCAAAGTTCAAGCTACGGGGCTGGGAGTTGGCACACGGGGGTAATCGAGCATGCTGATTACGAATACAGTATTAGTTTTTAGAATTATCAGTTATTTTTATCACTTTATCGATTTTTTTGCAAAGTTCAAGCTACGGGGCTGGGAGTTGGCATACGGGGGTAATCGAGCATGCTGATTACGAATATGATAACTATTTTCAAAAATGCCCATTACTTTTATCATTTTAGCGATTTTCTGGCAACGTTCAAGCTACGGGGCTGGGAGTTGGCACACGGGGGTAATCGAGCATGCTGATTACGAATATGATAACTATTTTCAAAGATGCCCATTACTTTTATCATTTTATCGATTTGTTTGCAAATTTTGGACTACGGGGTTGGGAGTTGGCACGAGAGGGTAAGCTAACATGCTGATTACGAATACAATACTGGTTTTTGAAATTATCAGTAATTTTTTTATCATTTTATCGATTTCTTTGCAAAGTTTAAGCTACGGAGCTAGGAGTTGGCACAAGGGGGTAATCGAGCATGCTGATTACGAATACAGTATTAGTTTTTAGAATTATCAGTTATTTTTATCATTTTATCGATTTTTTTGCAAAGTTCAAGCTACGGAGCTGGGAGTTGGCATACGGGGGTAATCGAGCATGCTGATTACGAATATGATAACTATTTTCAAAAATGCCCATTACTTTTATCATTTTATCGATTTTCTAGCAAAGTTCAAGCTACGGGGCTGGGAGTTGGCACACGGGGGTAATCGAGCATGCTGATTACGAATACAGTATTAGTTTTTAGAATTATCAGTTATTTTTATCATTTTATCGATTTTTTTGCAAAGTTCAAGCTACGGGGCTGGGAGTTGGCATACGGGAGTAATCGAGCATGCTGATTACGAATATGATAACTATTTTCAAAAATGCCCATTACTTTTATCATTTTATCGATTTGTTTGCAAATTTTGGACTACGGGGTTGGGAGTTGGCACGAGAGGGTAAGCGAACATGCTGATTACGAATACAATACTGGTTTTTAGAATTATCAGTTATTTTTATCATTTTATCGATTTTTTGGCAAAGTTCAAGCTACGGGGCTGGGAGTTGGCACGAGAGGGTAAGCTAACATGCTGATTACGAATACAATATAGCTTTTAGAATTATCAGTTATTTTTATCATTTTATCGATTTTTTTGCATGGTTCAAGCTACGGGGCTGGGGTTTGGCACGTGGGGGTAATCGAGCATGCTGATTACGAATATGATAACCATTTTCATAAATACCCATTACTTTTATCATTCTATCGATTTTCCTGCAGATTTTGAACTACGTGACTGGGAGTTGGCATACGGGGTAAGGGAACATGCTGATTACGAATATCATAGCATTTCAGAAAATACCCCTTACTTCTATTGATTTGAATGATTTTTTGCAATGTTTGAACTATGGCGTTGGGGATTGGTACAGGCAGGTAATTGAGCATGCTGCTCACGAGCACATTCTTATTTTACAACTTGTCACTTACCTTCACTGGCTTTATCGATTTTTTGCAAAGTTTAAGCCAGGAACTGGGATTTGGCACTTGGGAGAAAGCGAGCATGCCGATTACGATTGTAATAAGTGTTCTTAGAAGAACCTATTATTTTTGTCGATTTTTCTATTCTTTGTAAAATTAGAGCTACACGGCTGACATTGCACAAAGTTGTATGTGAGCACGCTCACTGCAAAGATAGTTTTTGAGAATTTCCATTACTTTTATTGATTTCATCTTTTTTTCAAAGCTGAAGCTACGAGGCTCAGATGGCACTAATCTGGGGGTAAGTGAGCATGTTGAGAATTCTATAATCACACTCGGAAATGGCGAAGGCGGTAAATTTACCTAAAGTTGTTGTAAATTCACTTTGGCCCGCCTTTACCTTTTTGAATCCTACTTCTGCCCCCAAAATCAGAAAAGCACATAGAGCCTGGTTGAGGGAAGAAAATGCTTATAAACTGAGGCGGCAAGCGGTGGCGGACCGAGGGGCGTCCCCCCCCCCCCGAGAATGGGTCGCGAAATTTTTGAAACTTACCTATATGGGTTACAAAAATGTGCAAACGACTTGTTTATTTATGTAAATAATTGAAATAATTTTTAAAATTTTTTAAAAATTCAAATTAGCTTTATAAAAAAAATTTTTCGGGGGCGTGGCGTCAGCCACGCCCCCTTTTTTCAGATTTTAGGGGTTGGGGACCCGCAAAAATTTAGAGAAGCACCCCAAAAATTCTTTCGGAGTGCGTGGCTAACGCCACGCACCTTTATTTAAAAAAATTTTTTGTCGCGCCCCTCTCGGTCCGAAATCCTGCGACCGCCACTGGCGGCAAGATATTTCGGTACTTTTCCGTTATCTAGACCCATTTTTTCAAAGAAGAGTGTTGCCCATCCTTGTACCATATTTGGTCTCAGCTTTACAGGGAGGAGTGCCAATTTTCTGCCACGTGTCAAAAAAATTTAAAATGTCATTTACATGCTTAACAGGTTTTACTAAGAGTTTTCGTTCAATCTGTTTTGTAGTCAATTTCAACCTCATTTCGATTAAGCATTTCAAAGTGAACATTGTTATAATAAACGACATACTCTTATCGATGAACAGACTAGACTTGCTCGGAATAGAGAAGTGCGTGAGATGAAATCATTTAAGAGGCAAAATAAGCGGCAGCAAGGGACTTCAAGCTTCATTTATAGTCTTTTCTGGCTAAAATCGCATGGCCAAAAGGGTTTGAAGAGAAACGCATTATTAATTCACCACTGAAAGCAAGCAAGATGATCTAAAACAAATTCATGATTGTTTTGCTTTTATGTAAAACAATTAAACAGCTCAAAAGTGACTACAATCTCTTTTACCTCCCCGGAAATGGTTTCGAAAAAAAATCATGTCAGAATGAACCGAAAAGTGTCAATTTTTTTGTGACACGTGGCAAGGAGGCAGTCCTCGTAGAAACTATAAAAAATTATTCTTAGACTAAAGAAAGTATCACATGGGAGCCTTTCGAAGAAATGGGTCCGGATAACGGAAAAGTACCGATATTTTCGCTAAGAATTTCTACGAGTCAATATCTAATTATACAGAAATTTCCTTAAATTCACTTCTGTCCCTTCCACTCTGCAAAAACCATACTTCTGCCTCTGAAAGCAGAAAATTGGTCTCTGGGGAAGGACACACCCATGAGCTTCATCCGGCACGGCATTTTCACCGAAACTTTAGGCTCTCAAACTGCAAAGACCACAAAACTCAAAAACCACATATTTGGCCCTAAAAGCAGAAAGACAGGGAGCTTGGTCTCGATGGAAGAAAGAATTATGGCCTCAGGCAGCAAGAGACTTTCGCCAGAAGTTTCTGGGTGTCAATTATTATACAGAACTTGCTTGAATTTTACTTCTGGCCCTTTTGGTCTCGAGGAGAAAACACTAATAAGCTCAGCCAGCAAGATACTCTCGCTGAAACTTTCTGGGTGTCAATGTTTATTCATACTGAAACTTGCTTCAAAAATTTACTTCTGGCCCTTCTACTTTGCAAAAAAACCATACTTCTGCCTCTAAAAGTAAAAAAATCACAAAGTGCTCTCGAGGGAAGGACAGACCCATGAGCTTCATCCGACGGGACAGTCTCGCTAAGACGTTTGACCCCCTAGACTTCGCAAAAACCAGTACTTCTGCCCCTAAACGCAGAAAAGCACAGAAAATCCAGTCTCGGGGGAAGAAAGAATCATGGCTTCAGGCAACAAGGTATTCTCGCCAGAAGTTTATGGGTGTCAATAATCATACAGAAACTTGCTTAAAATTTACTTCTGGCCATTCTACTTTGCAAAAACCACACTTCTTCCTCTAAAAGCAAAACAGTACAGAAAGCTTGGTCTCGAGAAAATGGCAGAACCATGAGGCTTCATGCGACAAACATTTTCGCTAGGGCGTCTGACCTCCTAGACTTCGCAAAAACCAGTGCTTCTGCCCCTAAAAGCAGAAAAGCACAGGGAATTTAGTCTCTAAGGAAGGACAGACCCATGAGCTTCTTGCAACAGGACATTTTCACAGAAACTTTCGGCCCCTTCTACTTCGCAAAAACCAGTACTTCTGCCCTGAAAGCAGAAAAGCACAGGGATTTAGTCTCTAGGGAGAGACAGACCCATGAATTTCATCCGACAGGACATTTTCTAAGACTTTTGACTCCCAAACTTCGCAAAAAACCATAAAACTCAAAAACCACACTTCTGGCCCAAAAAACAAAAAAGCACAAGGAGCTTAGTCTCGAGGGAAGTAAGGATTATGGCCTCAGGCAACAAGATGGTTTCGCCAGAAGTTTCTGGTTGTCGATGTTTCATTATACAGAAACTTGTTTGAAATTCGTGGCCATTCTACTCTGCAAAATCCATACTTCTACCCCTAAAAGCAAAACAGCACAGATAGCTTGGTTTCGAGGAAAAGAGACTCATAAGCTCAGCCAGCAAGATATTTTCGCTGAAAAGTTCTGGGTGTCAATGTGTATTCTACAGAGACTTGTTTAAAATTCACTTGTGGCCATTCCACTCTGCAAAAACCAGACTTCTGCCTCTGAAAACAGAAGAGTGGTCTCGAGGAAAAGACAGACCGGGAGACGGTCAAGAGGCGCGATTTTTCTGGCTTTCACCAACTTAAAACTTCAGTTTCTCGCTATGGGAGTGTTCAAAAAGTGTCGGACAAAGTCCATCGGCTTACTAGCCGTTTGAAGTAACCATTTGATAAGTTCGACGACTTTTGCTAGAAAACTGACCGAAATAGTTACAAAATTGCTATTAACTGCATTTTCATTTTCGTTTTCATGTTTTTGACCTTCAACAATTTTGTTTTGAATCGCTTTCAAAATGATAAGATCGAAGAATTCCTGCAATTCTCTAATGTACTTCTTTTGAAATTTCAAATAATCCTGGAACTTCATAAAACACAAGTATGTGCTATATACTGCCCATCTGGTAATAAGAATCGCGCCTCTTGACATACATCCAAACAGACCCATGAGCTTCTTGCGACAGGAAATCATCTTTGCTGAAGATTCTGGCCTTCTGAACTTTGCAAAAACCACACTTTTGTCCCTAGAAGCAAAAAACAGGGAGCTTGGTCTCGAGGGAAGAAAAGACTCAGGGCTCGGGCAGCAAGATAATTGCGCTAAAAGTTTTTAGGTGTCAATATTTGATTATACAAAAACTTGCTGTAAAAATTACCCTTCTTCTCAACCATACTTCTGCTAAAAGCGGAAGCATAAGGAGCTTGGTTTTGAGGGAAGGAAAGAACTAGGGTTTTATACGACAGGACAGTTTCGGTAAGATTGTCCTTCAAAAGAAGGCGCTGGGCCAGCTTCTGTTCAAGAAATGAGCCCGTTCACTGGCAAGACATCATCGAAGAAAATGCTGCTTCGTTTTTACCGACATATCTGAGTTTTTGGCTGCTGGAAGACACAAACTGACGCTTCCTTTAACATGGCACTTTCCTGGAAATCAATCTGAGTTTTGGGATGAATCAGCTGCTCTAAACAGGTGCTTCGAGGTAGCTTCCTTGTTTAAGAGCTGTGGTATCTGGGCAAAGGTATGTGCAAGAAAACAGCAAAGATGCTTTGCGCATAGTCAGTGGTAGTAGCTTCTTTTCCTAAGAGCATAGTGTTTTGTTTCTACTACTCACAACATGCGAAAGGTCGCTGGGAAGATGAAAATTCTCTTTCTTGGGATTTTAGTTAATTAATGGCAGATATCAATGTATCTGCCCCCACCCACCTACTAGCGACCCGTAGGGTCGCTAGTCTTATATATAAAGCTGAATGTCTGTTTGTCTGTCTGTCTGTCTGTCTGTATGTCTGTACGTATGTTCCGAATAGAAAATTCCATTTCTGAACCGATCCGGACTAAACTTGGCACACATACGCTACGGGCCCCGGCGGGTGTCATAGGCTACTTTTCGTCATCGATCGATATCGATTTTATCGATTTTTATCGATTTTTTTGCTGAGTTCACCTACGGGGCTGGGAGTTGGCACAGGGGGGGTAATCGAGCATGGGGATTCCGAATACAACATTGGTTTTCAGGATTATCGATTACTTTTATCGATTTTATCGATTTTTTTGCAAAGTTTGAGCTACGGGGCTGGGAGTTGGCACAGGGGGGTAATCGAGCATGGGGATTCCGAATACAATATTGGTTTTCAGGATTATTGATTACTTTTATCGATTTTATCGATTTTTTTGCAAAGTTTGAGCTACGGGCTGGGAGTTCGCACAGGGGGGTAATCGAGCATGGGGATTCCGAATACAATATTGGTTTTCAGGATTATCGATTACTTTTATCGATTTTATCGATTTTTTTGCTGAGTTCACCTACGGGGCTGGGAGTTGGCACAGGGGGGGTAATCGAGCATGGGGATTCCGAATACAATATTGGTTTTCAGGATTATCGATTACTTTTATCGATTTTATCGATTTTTTTGCAAAGTTTGAGCTACGGGCTGGGAGTTCGCACAGGGGGGTAATCGAGCATGGGGATTCCGAATACAATATTGGTTTTCGGGATTATCGATTACTTTTATCGATTTTATCGATTTTTTTGCAAAGTTTGAGCTACGGGCTGGGAGTTCGCACAGGGGGGTAATCGAGCATGGGGATTCCGAATACAATATTGGTTTTCAGGATTATCGATTACTTTTATCGATTTTATCGATTTTTTGCAAAGTTTGAGCTAGGAGGCTGGGAGTTGGCACAGGGGGGTAATCGAGCATGCTGATCATCCCCAAGGGGGGTGATCAGCATGCTCGATTACACCCCTGTGCCAAATTCCAGCCCCCTAGCTCAAATTTTCAAAAAATCGATAAAATCGATAAAAGTAATGGACGATCTTAAAACTAATATTATATTCGTAATCTGCATGCTCGATTACCCCCCCCCCGTGCAAACTCCCAGCCCCGCAGGTCAAACTTTACAAAAAAATCGATAAAATCGATAAAAGTAATGGACGATCCTGAAAACTAATATTGTGTTCGTAATCAGCATGCTCGATTACCCCCTGTGCCAACTCCTAGCCCTGTAGGTGAACTCTGCAAAAAAATCGATAAAAATCGGTAAAATCGACATCGATCGATAACGAAAAGTGGACTGTGACACCCGCCGGGGCCCGAAGTTATGTGTGCCAAGTTTGGTCCGGATACGGCGGAGCCGGGTAAGCCAGCTAGTAGCACATAAAAACATCCCAGAGGATCAATTAGCTGCAGATTGACAGCTGCAAGACTACATATGCTGAAACGGCACCACTCTCACCTTGTAGGTGAAAACAGTCAAGAAAAGCCGCATAGACCTTTTAATTTTTGGGCAACTTTGTAAAATGTGAGATATGATGAATGGTCGACTGTAGTATATAAAAAACATTTTGTGTTGCAACATATTTGCTTGGGGCTAGCTATCTACTGATATTGAAATTCAGTAGAGCAAATGGAAGATATAGGACTTTGGAATTCCTAAAAGTACATTTTTACTTGCGCGATCACACATAAAGTTTACTACGTTTGGAGCGAGTCGTATACTTTCGTACAATGGCGAAAATGAACATTTTACATTCCATCAGAAATCACAGCTTTCCTTATAGATTTTGATACAAACTTTTCTGAAGGGCGATATATTAGCAGTCAGTGCGTCACCTTTGTTGCTCTCTCAAACGTTCTACTATCTCGATCCCTTCTGCGCTCGCGTACACAAACATTCGCCATTGACTGCCACAGGACAAGATAAGATGGAAGCTTATAATGTTCGCGAAAAATCGGTACTTCTGCGTTTCTGGCCCGCAGTAAACCCCCGCTCAGAGCAAGTCAACTGGAGGCGGGTCTACGTTGTACGTAGAGCGCCTTAATCCGGTATCTAGTGAGTTATCGATCTGGATGCGGATCATCTTTTACAAAAAAGGTGTTTTCAAGAATAGACGCACTTGAGTAGGTTTGGTCGAACGGATAAGTGATAGGTGTTCAGCATGCACTGCCGTGGTTCGACCGGCTAGTGGCATGTTGCTGCTGATCGCCAGACAATCTTTGGTAGCGGTCACAATTAAGGAATGGATGATGACCGCTATTAGAGTTTTCGTCTTGCAAACGAAGAGATAAAACAAATTCACAGTATTTTCGCATGCATATTGGATGAAAATCACACTGTCGAAGGGTGAACGAAGAGATAAATTCACATTTTCTCCACTCAAAGCGGTTTTGTGACAAAAGCGTGCATCATTTGTACATAAGAAAGAAACAAAAAGCATTTTTATATTTTTTCGCCGCAATAGCCTGTTCTGATCCTCTTCCATTTAGGCTATCTCTGCAGTCTGTTCTAAGACTATGAAACGTAGGAATGCTTTGCATACATTATCCATAGCGTGAACTTGTTCTTACCTGAATTCCTTCTTCCATTCGTGGGTTTCATTATCACAGTCATCGATAACTCCAAAACACCAAACGTATTGCTCACACCGAAATGCATACAAGACAAAAAAGTCATCCTTCCATGTTGAAGCAAACAAAAATTATATTTGCAAATTCAACTCTCAGTACTCCAGCAAAGTGCATTACTAGAGACACTGGACTAAGCTACCATGTTCTATCAATGCTTTTGCTTTAGAGGTGCCACTTTTTCAACGACTCTGCACATTGTTTCAGTGTCAGAACATGCCTTCCTAGAACAATTTGATATGCAGAAAATTACTTCCTGGATAGAATCGCTATGATGGGAGAAGAAGGTGTGCAAAAATTTTGAAGTGATAAGCTCTGAAGTCTGTTTTGCAAAGGTTTACTTCATTTTGACGCCTAGTGCAGAAAAAAAAAACTAGAAACGTCTTTTAGATTTCTGCTGTTTTCACTTGGATGCAAATGAATAGATACCAACTTTGACTTTGATTATAAAAAATGAAAAAATGAAAATGAAGAGATTCCGAATGGTCTGTCCGAGGTTTAAAATGTGAAGGTTGATAACTGCGAAAATAATGAGGAATAGCAGCCACGTTCCAATCCGTTATGGCTTCTGAGTACTTGCTTCGAGGTAGACTGCTTTGTCACAGAGGAGAAACTGTCGAATTTAGAATGCACCCGCTCGAACTGGCACTGACATCTAGTGATTAGAAGTGCGTGATCGTTCGAATGTTGGTCGGGACCTCGCCGACAGCTATTTGTCTCTTATCCCTTTGTTTATTTGCTAAGATTAGTTCGAAATTAATTATTAAGCGGCGCAGGTAACAAAAGCTTGAACAACAGATACTGTTTATGAAGTTGGATGAAACCATTCATAACTGGCATATTCTGATCGCTGCGCTTGCAGGGTTCTGCGGAACTACGAAGCAAAGTCCTGCAAGAACTATGGAGATTCTTTCAATAACCAATCGTCTCTGATCAAACAAAATATGTCACTATTGTTTTTGTGCTCCAAAATAATGACGACAACGCGGATTTCTAATTGTTTTCTTGGGACCAAGACCTTTCACAGATCAGTCAGCATTTTTTGAATAAAATCACGCATACTGCCATCACCGTATACTTACATCAACTGTGAAATACCGATAAAAAAGATAGAGGTCATTTCTAGATTCAGCAGAAGAAAACTTCTAGAATGAAGTTGCAGCAAGATAGTCGTCATTTTAAGCAGTTCAAGCCTTGACACACCATGTGTGTCAAACGGTCCCACGTGGATCGTTGCTTGACACACATAGTGTGTCAAGCGGTTGCCATCAATGTGTAAAGGCGTGCAAGATCAGCGGAACAATTTGCTGTCCCTCAATAGCGCACACTAGGGAGGGGGACGACTGGCGTAGTGGTATGAGGCGCCACTATGACCAGGTTCAGACACAGATTCGACCACGTCCCTGCGCCAACCAAGCCCTCCACCTCGGGGGCTGGTAAATTGATACCAGAGAAATCTGGGACGCTGAAAAGCATTCAACAATCGGCTGGCTCCTGCAAGTCACCGTAAAATACTTGCCTCTATGAAGTAGTGTGTGATCGGCGCATGCCCGCAGAGGGTATTGAACATGCCGAATTCTTTATTCTTTGTTATTATCGATGGAAACCATTAAATACCAGCCTGTCTGCTGCAACGAGTTTTGCTTCCTCAAAACTGCAAAGTTTTCGAGTAAATGCTTTGAGACAAAGATGGATGTCTCAATGGGTAAAAGATCTGCAATAAGCAATGATTGTTGTATGTGATTCAATTGCTACTGGTCATGTACTTTGCCCCTGTAGATAAGGCCAGCCGCCATTATTTTAAGTGTTAACACTAGTATTGGTTATTTTCGTTGTTATAAGTCTTACTCTTCTACTCCTATGACCCACTTACAGTGCCCGCGCATTAGCAGCCCCAACTCTTGCATTACATATTTCAAATTGTTAGTAAATGCTCTTGACCATTTATAAGTGCTTAGGATACATTGTAACGTCGTTGGTCTCCTTCTTTTGCTGTTCCCAATTTTGTTTATTTGGTCCTTCTTAGTCACTTTGTATGTGATAAATTGATGCTGTTTCAATGCTTTTGAAATTTAGTTGTTTCGTGATGGGGCCAGGCGACCGGGGCGCCTGCACATCTCGGGCTGCTATATAAGGCGGCTCAGCTTGGTCTTGACTTCGCCGTCGGTGCTACGAGGATGCGCTCGGTTCCACTTGAGGAGCCGAGCCGAAGAGACGTTGATCACCTGGAGGACTATTGTTCAATAGAGGACTTGCATCATACCCTTAGGCAACACACATCGAGCCCCCACAATAGCGCCTATCCGTGGCCAATTAATGTTTGACATAAAGAAGCCAAGACTCCGACAACATTAGAATTAGCTTTTTTGCTGAAACTTCGCTCATTTACTCCAATATCTCATGTCAGTATTATTGAATGACATGAGACTCTTCGATTTTCATCTAGTGCTCTACAAGAGTGAAAATAGCGACGTACCATATTGTGGAGCAACAAAGTGTGGAGAAGAGATACTAACAATAAGTACCGTGATATCGAGCATTGGGAAGCGTATGCATTCACGGGCAGTGTAATTCTGAGTTTCGGTTGATTTGTAACATTGGTATGTTAAATGCAGCGTGCCGCGTAGAACGCCGTATTGAAGTTACGATTACTTCTGCTAATCGTTCCCCTGATCAGTATCGCTTAGAGAGCACAAAAATGTCGAAAATGGGCTTATCTTAAAACCAGCAATTTTGACTTTGGGCATGTAGAGCAGAATTTGAGGAAAAAAACCATTTTGTGACTCTTATGTCATACAATTGTGTGCTGTACGCGCTCTCTAATGTGCATTTTAATCGACAGATTGGGGGGTCTAAATGTTGGAGAGGCAAGGTAAGGAATGCTTCCGGAACAGATTCAGACTTTGTAGACGCGCTATTACGCTACGCTCCTTAAAGGCACCGTCCACCCAATTTCTCGACTTCCACGCTTCTGTCCGGGCCTTCTGAAGGCCCTGATTTCGAACATGAAGTCGAGAATCCGCGAAAACTTTAAATACCCAGGTCGCAGAGCTGCGGCGCTGTCTTAGCCCTACGTATATCAGCGCCGCAGCCCACCAAACCTGCAAAATGGGTGGAGTGACCAGCTGGGCGGACTGACCAGCTCTGGATTACATACCTTCCGGAGCGGATTTCTCGCTCCGGAAGCAATATTTTGCGGGGAAACTTAGGGGTTGGCCTAGTGTGGGGGCCTAGTTAGCTGACGAGAAAGCTGCTCAACTTCTTCTTCAACATCATCTGCGGAATAGCCGAAAAAAGTAGATACTATGCTGCGCGTTGGTTTTTTTCAGTATCATAGGTCATAATGTCACGAGGCAAAAATCTTCCAGTAGTATAAAGCACAGAATTGGGTTCATACTCCAGTCGGGACCTAAGAGCAGTAGCTATGTTTTGTACTAACACCTTCCTTTTGTTCAAATCCATGTTCGTGAATTTAGCAGCCTTGAAATCTTCAGCAACCTGATCAGCAATGGACTTCCTGGACATTCCCCCATTGAAACTAGGAACTCTGCTTGGATTTCTGATGTACGGAATCAGAGAGTTTCGCTCAATTGTCAACTCTGTATCAATGTCGACAATATTTTCGTCCACGTAAGATTCTCCTTCTTCTCGCTGTTGAACTGGAACACATGCGTGTCATCTGCGATATTGTAAAGTATTCTGTCCGCCGTTTCTTCTTTAGACTGCCAAGCTTTCCAATTTGGAGGATAATTCAATAACATGTTGTTTTTCTGAAGCCTCAAAGTTTTTGATTCATAAAAACCAACCACTCTCTACAATTAGATAAGTCTAAGGCGTTTTCACGAAAGTGACCTTCTTCAGCAGTAGGTTTACAGAGTTTGGATTCCAGAAATGGGCGGGTTTTTGTGTGAAGGTGTGGAAATTAACCAATTTCCCATATTTTTTTGAGTGCGCCGTCGAGGTCAGTTTGGGCTTTCCAGAATGTTGATGATTCGTCCTTAGAAAAGCAAATAATCACAGGAATTACTGGCTTAGTGGAGGGCACACCTGTGTATTTCTTGACAATGTGCTGATCTCTCCTAGCATTTGTAACTGGAATACAATGTAATTGTAGAACTTCAAAGATTTGATGACGTGCAATAACGCTGCTGCTTTCAGGCGTTCTTTACTGGAAAGATCGCAGACTTGGATATTTTTTCCAAGGCAAGCCACTATGCATGCAGCCGCTGTCATTATCAGCCGCTGTGCTGATAATGATGGCATAACTGTCAATCAAAAGCGCATTTTTTACTAAAAAATTTACTTTTTTACTTACTAAAAAACATAAACCTATAACAACGATAAGCACGCCTAAATAGACGCGTTCACTCACGTTCCCGTTAATGCTGATAACGATGTCAATCCACAGCACATTTTATACTATTAGCCTGCTCCACCTCGCTCTTACAATGTGTTGGCTTCTATGGGTCACCTGGGGAAATGTCTTTTAAAGCCGGGAAGCAAAAAAGCCCAACATACTTTATACTATTCGAAAGCTGAGATCATGGAGAATCGATGTAGACTGTAGACTTTTTCTAGTTCTTCTGTGCCGCGAGATATGAGGGATTTTATGGACTTCAAAAATCAACTGATTTATTGTCCTCACTTTCTGCTCTCCAAATGAATGCTACGAGAAAGTCGACAGTCTACGTTTGTTAATGAAGACTTGCTTTGTAACAAGGACAGATAATCAGCAGTGATTAGATCTTCGTTAGGCAGAAATCTGCTGTTGATTAATTTTCATGGTACTGTAACGCTTAGGGACGTATTTATGAACGGAAAGAGTTTGTGCTTGTGTAGATGCTTTTTTGATAAATAAATAATATGAATAAACATAAATGCCGTTTCTTTTGCAAATTTATGAGTGCACTTGTTGTATGAGGTACTTAGCTTGCAACCTTTTAATAACGATTTTTATTTTATATTCTCAGAGTACAATACCAATCTCAGCCCAGGTGAAGGGTTATCCGGAGTTTGGCCTCAAAGTGAAGGGGGTAAGATCCATCACTACCCCTATCGCAACTATGCTTAGGCCTGAGGCACTGCCCAAGCGGCATCACAGGTGACTCAAACGGCTGAGTATACGCCTCCAAACGGACCTCAAGATCCCCACGATTGTATTCGCATGGATTCATGGGAACCCCATCAGTTTCGCGCGAGTGCCCATGGGTTACGCAATGAATCCTTGCGAAATACGATCCTGGGGGTCCAGTTTCGAGGCTGGAATATATCAGCCGTTAGAGCATACCTGAGCTACCGGTTTGTGGCTAGTTATGGCCCCAGAATTACTATCCACGTGAGATCGTCCAGATTTGTTTAGACAACTGGTTGGCGTATATGCAATAAAATGTCAAGAAACCCCCGCTCTGCCGGGAAGCTGCGTCTATAAGTTTGGATCTCAGTTTGCTTAATCATAGGGCATAGCATAAGGGTTGCATGTAGAGCTGGAAATTGTTCTGGAGAAGAAGCAAAACGGTCTCGAGTTCGCGTTCTTAATACAATCGTTTCATGAGTTCGTGAGGTTTTTATTTTTGTAACCATTTTTGACGAAGGGGATGGCTTACGTCAAAGTAATTATACTATTCAAAGAAGACAGTGTTGCCCTACACGTACTGTGTTCGAACCTAGATCCCTTTGTTTTGAGACTTGTCAAAGCAAAGTGCAAAAATTGAAGATTTCGGCAACTGCAATTTCCGCATTTGGTCCGTATCCCGCAAAATCTTATTGTCGTATATAGACGGAATGGCTAGTAGCAGGGCAAGCCTGGTGGTGTAAACTGCAGCATGCCAGTATGCCAACAAGAGAAGCTCATTTAGTCGAAGTGGCTTTTTATAAATGGGATGTATACCATATTAAATGAATCAAAATACTGATTCCAAATCTGCTTCCCCTATCTGCAGAACGTTTACGGACTAGGAGTTATGAGCGCTTGTTGGAACAAAAAATTGATTGTGCGAGTAGGACAAAAGTAGCCGTAATACTTTTTCTAGCTTTTCCATGGGGCAGTTATGATCACCAGAGCACATCCTTCAAAAAATACTCTGAAATAAAAAATGTTTCACACTTGGTTTCATTATTTGAGAGATAGTAACATTCTAGCAACCCATTTTATCCAAAATACGCATTCAGTTTTTTGCTCCAAAAAACGCTCGTAACTCTTCGTCCATGGAGGTTCTGCAGATATGGAAGGCAGTCTTGGAATCAGCGTTTTATGCCCTTCAATATGATATACATCCCATTCAAAAAGCCCACTTCGCCTAAACAAGCTTGCCTTGTAAGAACCATTTGAACAGGTCTCAGTAATTGCTGAAGTGATTTGCCGTTGAGTTTTGCGTATTGTTTAGCGACGAAATTTTGGGAGACGGTCAAGAGGCGCGATTTCTCTGGCTGTCACCAACTTGCAACTCCAGTTTAGTGCTATGCGAGTCTTCAAAAATTACCGGATAAAGTGCATTAGCTTACTATTCTGAGGTCACCATTTGCTGAGTTTCATGGTTTTTGCTATAAATTGGATTAAATTATTCACGAATTTGTTCTGAATTGCATTTTCATGAATTTTTGACCTTCAAAATTGCTCTTTTAAATTTTTTCTAGAGCATCAAGATTGAACAACTCATGCAACTGTCTGATATATCTTCTTCCAGATTTTATATAAATTTAGAAAGTTGCAAAACACTTATTATTTGCTACTTGGTGTACAGTTGGCAATAAAAATCGCGCCTCTTGACATACACCCCGAAATTTTGCGGTCCTCCTATGACCTAAGGCATAGTGGTCAGATTCCGTCGCACTATAAAACGACAATTGTTACGCACTCATTGCGAGCCCATGTATCCGCCACGCGGTTGTGGTAGTTATCCGCCGCCAAGCGCAGACTGTTTTTGGCTAGGGCATAGTTCTCCGGCGTGATCGCCGCGATTTTTGCAGAACTCAGCGATGTCGCGTCGCGCGTGCTGCACTGGCCACCGGCGATATCGCGCAGAGGTTGGAAGGAGATTTTGAGAGTTTTTTATAGACATGCATTAGTGTTTTAACTCGTTTTTGTTTGAAGAAAAAGAAAATCTTCGCAGAAGTAGCTGTGCATTTGTTGTGTGAACGTTTCTGAACAGATTTAAACTTATTTGATTTGAACTTTTTGGTGCTTTTTGTGAGTAACTTTTTGCAGACTAATGTAATCTGTCCTTTCACTTCGCATGGAGAATCTCATGCTTTGCTAATCGCATAACTGCAGGAGATTTTTTGTTTTTGATGCTAGTGCATCAGCACGAAACGGTTATGTTTGTGTTCCCGCTGTCTTCAAGTGTTGTGCTCGAATTTTTTTCTCAAAAACTAGTAGGCGAGAATTTGCCAAAAAGTGGTAAGCTTGTGGGGTGACCTGGTGAAATCGCGAGCACTATGCCCATGTGCTCGCGCAGAGCATTTCGTCTCGCGTTTTCATCGCCCAAACCATCGAAATCCCCGGCAACGATATCGCGACGCGAAATCGCGAGAACTATGCCCGTTGTCTATCGGGCTTTGACGAATGAAGGTTTTTAAATGGCTTCAATATATAGGTACAAGCTCTGGCCAACATTTTAAGTTCACCCAAAAAATTTTAGTGTAGATATTTCTCTGAATTCACCAAACGCAAAACATCTACACATATGGGAGAAGTGCGCTTTATCCTTCTCCGTAGTGTCTCTTCAGACAAGGAGACTATTTGATACGCACCATAGTTCCGTAGATATTCGTTTTCATCACTTGTGACAATTTTCAGATGAAACATTATAATCGTGGTTCTCTAATAGGCCAAAAATTGCAGGCGCAAATCGCCAGTTTTAGGCCGTAAAAATTTGCCTTGAGAAGTTAAACAAAGAAACACAGTTTCGCTTCGAAAAAAGCACTTGTAGAGTAAGATTTCTCTTTCCTATGGTACATGTACTTTGACGTGTACTACTACTACTACTACTACTACTACTACTACTACTACTACTACTCGAAAAATCATGGAAACAATAAAAATCCACAGACTTATCAAACGACCTTGTATAAACTACGCACTTCTCAACTCAGCCTCATGAAAAGCAGACGTTTACACGAGTGAAGTGCACAAACGTCATCTTGCTCAATGCGTAAGTTCCAAAAAAATATCTTTGGAATGTAGTAGACCTGTCTCGTTTACAACGAACAGATATCGATTTGACACCAAATTTGGTATGTAGATAAATGGATAAAGGCTAAAAGGAACAGAATATGGTCAGGGCCTTGCGCGAGGGTACCAAATGAAAACAAGTGAAACAAATTGGCCTTTGCCACTTTCCAGTCTTACATCGCGCCAGCTGCGGGGCGTTCAATTGAAGCGCGCTTTCTTTCTTAAGAGCAGTGTCTCGGCAGAATTTCGTTTTGCAGATTTTCACCTTTTCGGAGCTCTCTCGCCATAAGGAATCCATATCTGGGCCTTCGAGCGAATGAAAGTAGCGATAACGAGCTTTTTTCGAAGCTTTCCAGGTCCGTATCCAGTGAAAATATGCCGGGAGTCTTTCACGTCCCCCCTTGTTCTGGGCCCCACCCACTTACACGCATTCTCCACTGGTGCGGACCTGGAAAGCATGACAGAAATTATTTATTGAAAGTTTTGTCATCCTCAATGATGGCATATGCGCGACTCGAACAAAGTTGGGCGCGCGTCTCATTCACATAAACTTTCCAATTTCATACTTTGTTCTCATTCCCCACCACGCATACTTATACACAAGTCTGGAGCCATATAGCGTTCCTGTGCGTTACAAACGAGTGGCTACCGGACTACATGTCTTGATTGTATCAGACATGCGTACTCATTGCAGATGTCCGCGCGGACCCCCCCCCTTTTGGCGACATGCAGTCGTCCACCCCAAAAGTTGGTCTTTCTCTTCGTCAGTGAGAATTTTCTGGAAAAATGCTTACCACACCCTCAGTCAGATCACTTTTTCACCGTTCTCTGCGCTATGCTCCCCCTTGCCCTTGCCCATATACATGGCTTATCATCTGCAGTGTTAGGTGCATCAACATTTTCGCTCCAGCACAGCCGCTTCGCCTGGCTCTACACCTTTTTCTTGAATATTATCCCTGATCACTTTCTCACCGCGAGCATGGGAAAGGCGGAGGCTCAATCGATTGAACATGTTTAGTGTGCATGTTCGCGGAAGAGGTGCAGAATCCCGCGCGGGGATGGGGATGCTGGCGTACCCGACACTTTAATTGATAAGGTCCTGTAGAGCTCCTGCGCAAATTCCTTCGACTGAAAACACATTTCTTGTTAGTGCAAAAAACTTTTTTTTTCTGAAAATGAAGCCTTGAGCATGACCGTGTTTGTGAACGTCCATCGTGTGACAGCTTGTTAAAGGGGATGCGTGTTGCGTATGGACCCGTTTACCATACCACTTTTGCTTTGTCCACTCACAACGATTTCCAGCTCGACATTGGCCACCCTCACGGCGAGCTCTGGATATGGGAAGAAAAAATATCCGCTCAAATAACCAAAGGTTATGATGAGGCGGCGAAAATAGCAGTTTCAGTGAGAGGGCGATGATACTACGAAAATTGCAGTGACCGGGCGACGATGCTGCAAAAATGGAGTTGAGGGGGCAGCCATAGTCTTCCATGAGTCAGAAAATAACTGCAGAGCGCGTTCATTGCTGCAAAGGCAGTTAGAAGGGCATGATAGAAGAGTGTGGCAAGCAATCTTCTTTTCTCCTGCGATTTCTCAGTTGAATGTCCCACGGTAAAAATCTCGAGGGATCTTTCGTTCTGTCTGTGTCGTCCCTGCGTCCAGGGCTGCCCCTGCCAGCTCGTTCCAGCGCCGTGCCAGCGATTTGCAGGAACATCGATCAGTAGAGTGTGCGTTGTGGGTTTTGAAAAGTGAGACGCTATTCCACATTAGTTGACCCAAAAAATGAAGATCGTGAATTTTGCTAAAACTTCGTCCAAGACGGTTATTTGGTACGCTGAACTCGAACATGATTTTTATTTCGTGCGACAGCGCCCGGTGAAGTTACAGTAAGATTACGGTAGGGGGTCAAAATCACGAATTTGCCCGAAACATGGTCCAGAGGGGTTATTCGGCCCGCTGATGCTGAATATCACCTTGGTTTTGTGCCGTAGCGTCATTTTCTCGGGTTAAGGTGGATGGTAGGGGGGGGGGGGGTCAAAATCTCAAAATCCGCGATAGCTTCGCACAGAGGGGTTATTCGACATGCTGATTAGAAATGTCACACTTTCTCCGCACGAAAACGTCTCCCTGCATGGTTACGGTAAGTTTACGGTAGGGGTCAAAATCACAAATGTATGCTAGCACGCCGCTAGAACCACGCTGACACAGCGCTGGCACGGACAACTCTGAACGCCTCAGGGCGCGGCTGTACACTTAGAAACTCAATCTAAGTTGCACTGTTTATCCTTTCAGATAAGCGTGTAGCTTCTACCAGATGCATCGATGCACGGAAACTACAAGTGAAAAACGCAATCGATATATCAAGAATTTTGAGCATCTGTCGAAGGCACTACAAATCTCAAAAGCAGTGCAGACTCGCTATCAATTGATACCGCAATCAGCACTGAACAAAGTTGTGGTGGCTGGCATTAGAGACACGAAACTCATGAGTGCTACATCAGATGGTGCGTCAACTTCGTCATATAAAACCTGCGCGGTCTTTAGAAGATTTTTTTGCAGGCTTCGTCATACGTGTTAACAACCCAAGCATGAAATCCCCTTACAATCGAATCTGCATCGATCCAAATGGAGTACCCAGCAAATTTAACACGCACATCCCCGTGTCGGAAACGGTTGTACAAGCGGCTGCAAAGATTCAAAAAGGCGTACAGGTAACACTTGTACAGTCCTCTCAATTAGATAAGTACTCCCTTTTGCATAGGAATCACGCATCCGCAACGCGAGCGTCGCACGTCCGAATCTAGTAGACTAGACCCCACGGGGGTGATCAGCATGCTCGATTACCCCCCTGTGCCAACTCCCAGCCCTGTAGCTCAAATTTGCAAAAAATCGATAAAATCGATATCGATCGATGACGAAAAGTAGCCTATGACACCCGCCGGGGCCCGTAGTGTATGTGTACCAAGTTTGGTCCGGATCGGTTCAGAAATGGAATTTTCTATTCGGAACATACGTACAGACAGACATACAGACAGACAAACAGACATTCAGCTTTATATATAAGATTTTATATTGTCACCACTGTCATCACAAAAAAAAACTTTCAGGTCGCTGGAAAGGCGCTGTTCGTTGTATCAATCCTTGCCTCCGGATATCGAGTCATTAACACAATTCAGGACGAGCTCGATATCGACAGCCAAATCGAAGCGTACGAGAAAATCGTCTCTTGTCTCAAAGAGGATCTAGAAAATTGCAACGAGGAAGAAAGGACTGAAAAGAAGAAAGCGCTAGACTTTGCGATGAGTCTTTTGGAAGATGCCCGTGATTGCAAAAGAAATCCCGGCAAGAAGACGATACTCACAAGTTTGTGCATAGGCGGAGAATGGGGTGGAGCGGCGGCGTTGGGTTACGCGGGGGCTCAAGGAGGCGCAGCGATTGGGGCTTTTGGTGGCCCACTGTTGGGACTCGCAGGTGCTGTCACTGGTGGCGTTCTTGGTGGGGTAGCTGGTACAGAATTGGGGGCATCTGCCATCGAGAACTTTCGTTGTGACGAAGACGGCATTGCGAGCGAAGCAAAAGGCTCTCTGATGTCGTTCGGGGAAAATTCAAGGGTGGCGGCAGTCAACGCTAGTTTTTTTGCAGGCAAGGGCTTAGAAGTCGGCGCAAGTGCGGGCATTTTTCAGAAGAAGGGAGATGACGGATCTCTTGACGTAGGGAAAATTGGTGCCGATTTCGGCATCTCGAATAAAGGTCTGGATGCAAGGGTTGAAATCAAACCATACTGGTGTGAGGTGGAAGAAGACAAGTACAAGTACGCAACAGGTCTCAATCTAGACACTGGCTTTCAGTGGTCAAAAGACCGTGCAGAATTGTCAGTATTCGGTTTCGGACTCAGTAAGGGAACAGAGGGTTTATCTATAAAATTGCCAGTTTTCAATTTCACATGGAAATATTAGGTTGCTGCATAAGTTCTGTTCGATTTGAATTTTTTGAGTTCTAAACGTCGTAACTTCTTTCAAAGCCAACTTTTTTCCAAGATCTTAGTTTCTAGTTGTTGACCAGTTCCTTGGCTATGAAGTACATATTGAAAGCTGGGCAAATCCTTGTTAAGGAAGAAGCAAGAATGCAAAAACTTCACAGCTTTTTTCTTCAAACCTGACTTTTTTGACATGGCAACGCTCCCTTATGAGAATTGATAAACATCTCATCTAACAATGCATAGATAGAGAAATTTTCGTAGATTATTAAGTAAAATAAAAGAGCCCATAGAGTCTGCACTGTCGAGAGATTTTTTTGACCGAGCAAAAAAGAAGCCATTTTTTGATCTAGCTTCACGCATGTGTGCATGCCTATTTACGAAGTTGAGAATCTTACAACTGACGTGAGCGCCGAAAAGGAAGTGATGGATAGGCCCTGCTAGCCCTTGCTTTGCCCTAGCACCTCCAACTTTGAGCTTATCGATTACTATTCGCAGAAAGTTATTGCTTGTAAAACATCTATACAAAGAATTGATGTTCGACGATAATTTTAGTAGCAAGAGTTATCTTCAACGAACTTCTGCATATAAAGCCTTCTACACCCTTATTCCGCAGCCAATAAAAGAACTTGATTTGAAAGGCGCATTGTGGAGATTTCCTCGCAAGAACATATTTCTAGAGTGAGAACGTACCTCGGCCACTTAGAGATTTTAGGCCTGAAATCTCCGTACACTAAGAAATTTCTTGAAATCTGATATGAGTTAGCAAGAACAAGGAAAGTACTTTTTAATGATACTAACAATACTACATTAAAGGTGAAATTCTCTTGGAACAGCTGCTTCAAACATAAGGCAAAAAAATCGGACAGAACTTATGCAGCAACCTAATAGTTATTAGTTTTTGAAGCTGTTGATTTCTTGTGATTTTGTGCCTTGTTTTATTCGTCGAAGTTCCTACTACTTTCTCACCATATTTTATTTTCTCATTAGCAGGGAAACGCAATGCTTTATTTTGCAAGGCATCATCATTTGATGGACATATGATGGGTCTATGGTAGGAGGCTTAGGCACGCGCCATACTTGATCCGCTTGATCCACTTCGTAATTGGTCAATTCAGTGAACTGACCAATAGCGAAGCGGTTGTCCACTTGATCATTTGATCCATTTCCCGCTTCACTCTTGGTCACTTCACTGAATTGACCAATGTCGAAGCGGATCAAGTATGGCGGTCTTAATGAAGAATCCACTTGAACTTCCCCGATTGTTCGACATACACGTTGCGAAAATGACATTCCACTGAAAGATGAGTCCATAATCTTGATTTTTGTTGTGAATTAACACATTGACGACAATACGACCCACCGGTGGGTCGTACGTGTACTGCCATTTCGGACAATACGACCTACCGGTGGGTCGTAAGTCTTCGAAAGCTCTAACTTTGCCAGCATGCGATGGAATTCTACGGTATTCTGGCACATTATTGGGGACACCTTGGCGAAGCTCTAGCCGGAGTGGTCCGGGTCCGGGATACTGTAATGTAATGTTACGGTAGGTATACCGTAGATAGAGGTAAGGCACAGATTTTAGCTCGAATCTCTCGCAGAGTGGTGCTGTTTTTGACAATTCAAGTTTACATGCACAAGAAATACAGGGAAAGCATGAGACTGATGTCAGCCCATCAAAAATTATCGATTTTATTGATTTTATTGATTTTTCGCATTGTTCATCCCAGGAATCTCAAACCTTGCATATATAGGTTTTTTAGCATGCTGACTACGAAAATCATAGTCTCAAGTTCCAATACCGCCTTCTTACATCAGTTTCTTGATTCTTAGAAAAATTCTACCGTACTGTTACCGTAGTCCCACTGTGGGAAAGTACTGAACAAAGTGGACACTATAGTCGATCAGCGCGTGAATTAACGCTAAACAATTTTTCATCAAAATCATGATGTTGGGTTCGTAGAATGACTACCGTAATCTTACCGTATACTGCTAAAAACTGAAACAAATCATATTTTGATAATCAGCGCCTTCGATAACCCTTGTGGGGATATTCTCAGAGACATGTTTTGAATTTCTTACAAAAAGACTACCATTTCGGACAATACGACCCACGGGTGGGTCGTAAGTTTGGCAGAGCAAGAAAGGCTCCTGTCCGAAATGGCAGTAATCGAAAAATCGGCCTTGTCGTCAATGTGTTAATGTGATGGTACATTTTGTTTCACTTGAATGCTCTCTTGTTCTTATGAGGAGTTTTATTTAGTAGTTGCTCATTTGTATCCATATTACCTTTTAGTTGTGCATAAGAACAAAGAATTAAATGATATTAACCACGTCAGGGTTTAATTATGTACATGATGCATATGAAGCTTCAAATTCTTCAGAATTTACGTCTATCAAATTATTCAGTCTGCAAGTTGCACAGCTGCACTGGACTTAACGCGCACTGGAAATTGTTTTTCTTTCGCATTTCCTCGTTTCGATATTTTGTTGTAGGGAAATTGTGCTTTTCATCGTTGATAGATCCTGAGCTCGAAAGCTCTACTCTACCAAAATGACTGGAACCGAGCGTAAAGTATTTCAGGTGAGATCCTTTTCATTTTTGAGGAATTACAACCGCAGGCTGTACCACAGATACTATTTTGTTTAGAAATACTATCCGCCAGACTATGACCCCACAAAGCTCCCAAGAGCTAAAGGGACGAGGGCTCGGTATGTTTTATATTTTTCAGTTGAGGATTTCCGTTTTCAACGCTGCTCGAAATTTCCTTTTCAGGCAGTTCGTTCAACGAGTCATGACGCCGTTCAACATGCAATGTAACACATGTAGCGAGTATATTTATAAAGGAAAAAAGTTCAATATGAAAAGAGAGACAGTTGAAGGAGAGGATTATCTAGGACTCAGACTTTTCCGGTTCTATTTCAAGTAAGTTTCTTGCTGCGGATTCATTTTCTTCTTCCATGTTTGTGTGCAAGATAAGAATTAGACCCCTTGATGATTGAGAAGACGATGCAAAATACGTTGCATTTTTTTGTCAGTCTTCTTTATTCTTAAGCTTTGGACAAACTTTACCCATGTTATCCGTGTCATTACCGGTTATCAGTGTTACTCCTGTTACTAGTGTTACTGTGTTACTAGTGTTACCGTTTTTATTCCTGCTGAGTAGTGAAATGACCACAAATACATTCCTATTCTAAAACCGATCTATTGACTGGTGAGTAATGCGAATAACACTAGTAACACTAGTAATAACATGGGTAACATTGGTAACACTAGTAACAGAGTAACACTAGTAACATGTTAACACGAATAACACTGGTAACATCGGTAACAGCGGTAAAGTATGGTCAAAGCCTTATTCTGCAGCGGCGTCACATTCCACGGCTTATGCAGCATACTAATTTTAAAGTCTCATTATCCTCTCTCGCCTTTCGAAACCTATCTTTTCAGGTGCCCTAACTGCTTAGCTGAAATTACGTTCAAAACTGATCTCGAAAATTGCGACTATCAAAATGTGAGTTCGGCTACATATTTGCGCTCACGTAATCCTTTGTCTTACCTTTTCGTATTAGAAGTGCTACGTTTTTTTTTGCTTCATTTTTCTGCTCTTCTCTGCTTCTTCCTTGTTATCTTTTATGACTGATTCTACCTAGGAACATGGTGCTACACGATTATTTGAAGCCATCAAACTCTACCAAGATGCAGAGAAGGCAAAAGAAGCTCAAGAAGAGGAGGATAAGAAGGACCCCATGAAAATGCTCGAAAAGAGAACGATGATGAGTCGTGCAGAAATGGAAGCGATGGGTAAGCAGTCTAATTCGGTCTCTATAATTATATCCTTTGTCCGTAACTTTTTTCCTTTTTTAGGTAATCTGGAAGACTTGCAAGAGATCAGCAGACATAAAGAATCTGTTGACGTTGACGAATATTTGGAGGCTACTAAGCCTGAGTTGTCAATAGCCGAACAGGTAAAATTACAAGAACAGGAAGATGAAGAGTTTATTAGGTAAGTTTTCGCTCCAATTCTTCACCTTGAAAATAAATATGTTGGCTTAAGGCAAGTATATGGAAAAACTGCAGACGGCAAAATCATCAAACGATTAGAGGACGATGATGAAGATGAAGGAAAACCAGGAACCAGCGGTCTGGTTAGCGCTTCATTGCACGATATCGTAAATCCATCTTGTTAACATTTTCACCAAATTCTTTAGGTAACGAGTAGTCTTTTTTAGGTCAAAACAGAAGATCTGCATGATATAAAACCGTTCGATGTCAAGCCGTCGTTCATCAAAGATGTGCCAAAGCGGCCAAACGACCAGAAAACTTTGTTATCGAAGTTGGTCGTTGTGAAAAAGAAAAAGGTGGGATTTTCTTGAGTTCTGAGTCGTTTAGTATTGTATCAAGAGTGTGCTCAATCTCTCCGGACTTCTTTGATTTTGCAAATTTTCTCAGAGCTTGTACTTCTATGTTTTATGAAGAAAAAAAAAGCCTCGATATCCATCAGCATCTGCAGCTGTGCATTTTTGTTAGAACTGAATCGTCAGTATCATTTTTGTGAGCATTTGGGGCTTAATTATTCTTTCTTGATTGCAGTACATTGCGTATTATTCTTCCAAAACTGCTATTATCGAGGGTGAGGGGGTAAAAGGAGAGAGGTTCTTGTACACTACTAGTCTAATTTTGCCGATGCACTGCGGCTTTGTAATGCTTTTTGTGAGATACAACAAGTTGGTATCTAATATCTGAAGTGAGGAATGGTGTGCTCGCATAAAGCTAGGGTCCTAGCTGATTTTTCTCCCAAAATCGCTGTTTACGCTGCACTTTATAACATATAAGTTGTGCAGCAATATATTGAGAAGTTCTGGAGTTTGTGCTGATTTTTGTAAAGCATGTTTGCCTTATCTGCCATCATTCAAGTCTTTGTTAGACCCTGTAGGGTATGCCCAACTCTTGGAACTGAGGGTATCTGTCATCAGGAGGTGGAGTGGATAAGTTTCATTTCATCACCCGGTCTTGTGAAATAGTGAAATCAGTGGCCGTATTCATCAACGAACCCCGAGGGTTAAACTAACCCTGGAGGGTTAGTTTAACCCTGGAAAGCGTTTAACCCGTATTCATGAAACACAGGGTAGGCTTAACTCTGAGGGTTAAATCTAACCTTGAGGGTTAATTTTACCCCGAAAGCGATTAACCCGTATTCATCAACGAACCGTGAGGGTTAAACTAACCCTGGAGGGTTAAACTTACGTGATTCATCAGGGTTAATTTAACCCTAGCTCAGAGCAAGGTTAACTCTACCCTGACACTTCATACAAACGTTTACTCGCATCTAACAGTTTATGGAAAACGATCAATGAGTATTGTGGCATTTAGTATTGGTTGTTGTTATAGTATTTAGTTTCGACTTCGTTTTATGTTCATATACGAAGTACATGAAACACTGACTTTGCGAGAAAAAGAATTCTAGCTTTGGTGACAAATGAATGCGACGAGGAAAAATGGCATTGCACTCTGACAAGTGCCAAAACAGAAGAACCCCTTTGTAATAACACGCATTGACCCCTAAAGGAGTAGCACAAGCCTGGTATAAAACGAACTGCGCAAAAGTAGAACTTACACTGCACAATTGCACACATGAAACTAAACTCACGCTGTAAGATTCGATGCTGCACAAGTATGCTAGAGATGTATTATAAAAACTAGTGTTAGAAGCTTATTCTTTGACTATACTACTATCAGTGAAAGAATAGAAGTATAAAGTGAATTTAGCCCGTACTTAGGCATTCTGCGATGTGAGTTTGCACAGCGCACGCGTGACTGACGCCTTAACCCTCCAGGGTTAGTTTAACCCTCAGGGTTGATGAATACAGCCACAGGTTTGTTGATCGATACGGGTAGATCGCGTTCCGTGGTAAACCCTAGCCTATAGTTGATGAATACGGCCAATGAACCCTGAGGGTTAATCTAACCCTGGAGGTTTAGCTTAACCCTCAGGGTTCGTTGATGAATACGGCCACAGAATAGTATTCCCTGGCACTGAAAATTTGCCATTTTTTAAAGCAAGGTTTTTTTCTCTACCAGTCTCATAGCTTATGACTGAATGATTCTTCTATGTAAAGCGTGTCACCAATAAAAAGCTGTACGGCACCGGTTGGTGACACGCGAATGCCTAGGTTAGAAGAAAAGAAGGCTCATAGGATATAGCTCCTATAGCTTCTCCTTATTATTCCAATTTCTTTTTGCGTTCTGGCCTGATCGACTTTGATTTCATTGCTGGAGTTCAATGGCAGAAGACAATGATTGCTCTTTTTGCCTCCGAAGCAAATGCAAGTCTTTTCAATGATTTTGAAGTCACATTCAATCTGCCTATAAATCAAGTAACCGCAGTCCTCCTATAACCGCTTTTTCACTAGTCTTGATTTATCCCTTTTCAGTACAACCACTTCGTTAGTAGCTAGCTTTCGACGCATTCTGCACAAATTTAGCTTGTCAGCGTTTTTTTTTCGAGTGAACAGTGGTCCACGCTACGTTGAGTGTGAAGTCGAGCACCCAACCTTTTGTAGCCTTGTTTCTGATCCAGTCGACTCGCTTCTGAATTTACAAACTGCACCGATTTGGTATGTTTCATGAGCTCATGGGTTTTTTCTTGCCAATGTGGTCCTAAGCCCTTTTCTTCTGAGCATGGATTGGGTGGGGGAACGAAAGCCGCCAGGTCCAGCCGCCTCCGCGGACTGCTGGTCCTGGAACGGCATGCAACAACGCTGCGAAAGGACCAGCTGGCCGCGAAAGGCGGCTGGACCTGGCGGCTTTCGTTCCCCCACCCGCATGGATTTTGTAAGATCGTATAGAGATTCAGAATCACCAACAAAGGAATACTTTTTCCCTCCAGAGTATCCCAGAGATTCTGGACGTGCAAGGGAGAAAGGGGAGGTCATTCAAGCGTGCAAGGGGGTGGGGAGAGTAGTCGGACTTGGAAGAATCATGCAAAACTAACTTGACTTGCAGACAACATTATCCCGCGGCAAGAAAGGGATCGTTAGAAAACTTGCAGAATTCTGATTTGTGCGAGCCTTTGAGTTATATTCAATAATGGCTAAAGAAACAATTCAAATACATCACTATAGACTTACACTCTGTGTCAAATGCGGTCTCCTTTTTTCACCTGCGCAAGCGCCACGCATGAGCTTCGCGTCAGGTTTGCGGTTCGCGTATAACTTCGACATTCAAATTGGCCGAATTGTTTGGAGGTTTGCACACAATGCTTTCGCAAAAATCGTTGATACAGATGTATATCTGCTTAACCACATGGCTTTAATCCCAAATCTGTTCATGTTTGAGAAATTACTATTTTAGGTCGAGGACAAACAAATTAAACAGGAGCCAGCTGATGATCCTCCTGAACCTCCGCCTTCCTCATCTACCTCCACCTCAGCATCGAAACCGTCCAGTGGCTTGTTAGGACTGTCCGCCTACGGTAGCGGATCTAGTGGAACAGATTCCGATTGACCTCACTTATTATGCTGTATTTTTTTTGGAAATGTATGAAAGATTTATTCAACAACAGGTGAATGATTGTACAAACAATAAATAATGTTCTGAATGAAATAATAACATCAATTTCATATTCAAATTTATAATGACAAGACGGCGAGTTTATAAGTGAACAAATGGAATGTACGCCGCTTAGCGTTGTCTCTTGATTGAGGTCTTGTTAATGAATCTGTCGACGACTATGCGAGAAATTTGTGACTAGAAATCTGGGAGAATTTTTGAATATCTATGAAAAGGCGGCGTTCATAAGACTTTGTGGCTGGGAATGTAAATGTGTAAAAACGTGGAGATCTTTGTCTACCCTTGGGAGTGCTCGTGTGGAAGTGCCAAAGTAGTATATTGCGCTATAGTGAGGTGTCCTTAATAGGATCATGAATCACTCGAGAAAAACGACGTCCACTACGATGTGTAAGTTTCGGTGATAAAATGCCAAGCACACCACCGACGTCGAAAACCTAAAAAGTTTCGATTTGAAAAATCCATTCCTACGTAGATGGCGACGCAGACAATGCGTAATTTGCGTCCGCTGATGCGGCACGGACGCCGCAGTGAGCGCAAGTCTGCATTACCTGCGCTTCTGACTCAGCCTTACCTGTGTGATAATATCTTGAGCTTCATCTTGGCTTTTCGCTACCAAATTGAGTTGAGCTTTGAGCAGCCTAGAATCAAATCATTGAGACCAGAACTTCTATCGATTTTTCCGTTTTTTGATATCCAAAAAACTAAATCGAAATATACGGATAGCGAAACGAATGCTCACAGTCAAGCAAGTTTATACTCATTCTCTTCATTCATTTCTGTCATTCTGACGAAACGCTACGTCACTAAACGGCAGATGATTTGTCATTTGGCGTCGCGTAAGAGCTAAATAAAACGGAGTGGCTCACGAGGGACCGTAGATTCGCCCGCAGGAACGATTACTTTTGGATTGGAGCAGGAATCCTCCGTAGAGCACCTTACTCTTCCAACGCTGAATTTGAGGATGCGCTTGTCAAATAACTGTGTTGCGTCTTGCAACTCTACTACTGCAACTCTAGTCTCCGTATCAAGGTTGTCGAGCCACTTTCTTTGAAAGCGGCGTCCAGGCAAATCTGGACAAATGAGTATCGCCAGCGGGAACTGATTTTGGGAAACCGCGCAGAGTTACAGCATAAAATGAGTTACTCAAGCTCTAAGTTTCCATTACTATCAGCATCAAGTACAATCTTTGTTAGCGGTTTGAATTTGTACGTAAAAGTTTGATTTGCCTTTTCCTCTTCTCTTTAGTAAATATCACTTTTTCGATCTGGAATCTGGACAACCGTCTCCTTTCAGCATCAGTGAATGTCTTGACTATTGGGGAGTCTGCCTATAAGCGAAATTCTTGCAAAAAAGGTGACACTAGGAAACTAATTTGTACCAGCTTCTTAACATCGTAGTTTGTCTCTGATTGTGAATGTTGCGCACTGATCAGCGGTTGATCGTCGTCTTCTTGCTGTGACTTCTCGAAAGCGGCCAAGATTTGTTCTTTTGTGCTTTTGTCAAAGTCAAATCGCTGTGTTGAGAAAATTTCAGGTACGAAGGTAAGGAGATAAATAAAATTAACCATGTTGACAGCTTATTGTCGAGGTTGTTATTCTTTTTAATGATATGCACATGCCTAGTTTACAATGTATGAGCATAAATGGCCTTCGCTCTTGAGAAGTGGTTGTTTTTTCAACTCCGTCAAATTTGTACAGCCCTCTTCAAAAAGACATGAAGGCAAGAGAGTTATTAACGATCATACAGTGTGCACACTATTTTGGGATACGCTGTAGATTTTTGTCACCATACATAATGCTGCTTGGACCTGAAAGGCTAATTCAAGTATCAGATGCATAGAGCTTTCCTCAGAAATGTAAGCGAGGAAAAAGACCACTGAACTTCATTTTTCAAAGCTCGCCAAGAATATAAGTCTGCAAAAGAATCTGAAATGCTGATGCTTAGGTTTTACGACTTAGTTTGTCGAAAATGTAGGCACCATTAACCAAGACCGTTTGCAATAAGAATTGCAAAGTCACCTTCAACAAACTTGAACTATGACTCCAGTTTTCAAGTCAGCCCTTGCAGTGTTTCAGATTTACAAGAACATGATAAAATGACAAAAGGAGAATGATTCTACAATAGGCCTGAATGATTCAAGTAAATCTGAAATACTACAAAGCAAAATATGGCAGAGCTTGACTGTGAAATGTTCTCCTTTTCGGAGCATAAAGCGCTGCGATGTATTATTTATTCCGCATGCTTTAGTGTTTATGCATTGAATTGCGATGCCCTCATGAAATCAATCTTTGTTCCACCTTTATCTGGAAGATAGTTTGATAATGCACACAACTTGCACAAATTGTTGCCAATTCAAATATTCTCGGATAGATTTCTGTTGCCAAGCATGGCATAGAAGAAGTCCGCTCAAATGACAAACGCGGCAAGAGCGTCTGCAAAAGTGTTAGCCGTAAGTGAGTACATCCGAGCGCAAAAGCTTCACTGATATAAGTCAGTGCATATCACGACCAGAGGAAGTGGCTCGACAAGCTTGATACGGAGACTAGAGTTGCAGTAGTAGAGTTGCAAGACGCAACATTCGCATCCCCAAATTCAGCGTTGGAAGAGTAAGGTGCTCTACGGAGGATTCCTGCTCCAATCCAAAAGTAATCGTTCCTGCGGGCGAATCTACGGTCCCTCGTGGCTCACTCTTACGATCCGCCAGATGACAAATCATCTGCCGTTTAGTGACGTAGCGCTTTGTTCTGAACCGGATGAGGGCATGAGTATGACGCATGTTTGAGCGCTGCTACCATGAGCTCTCACTTTTGCACGTTCTAACGCATACCATGTAAGGACCAGTAGTCCGGAAGGCGGCAGTGATGGGATTCCTTCGTAGTCCAAATTTCTTTTCTAGTAGGAAAAAAGGAAACATTCCTTTCATTGACGTCAATTACAGACGAAATCGCACTGCACTTTGCACAGGAAAAAGGAGACGTCTCCATCTCTTTCATTATTCTTCTCCATTTCTTTCACTTTTTTTCTATTCCTGCCTCTAATCTTCAACTCTGATCTCAGCAACATTTCTTTCGGTCAGTAAGCAGCATCGGCTTCTGCCGGGATGCTGCCCATTGTCCAAGAATGACTGCTTTTCGCGCATCAACGATCAACAAAAAGTTGGTAAACATCGTCCACTGGGAATAGTCAATTTACTGCCGCAGAATAGTCAATCCTTCTCCGGCGCTGTTCTGTTTTTTATATACAGCTGCTGCACAATGGCAACCAGGAAGACATTTTTGGGAAAAATAGCGCAACTTCAGAACTTCCAGACGTTGAAAAAGGGGTTATTTGCTGTTTGGAGTTGATGAGTTATAAATAGAGAGAAAGTTCGAAAAACTTCCAGAAATTGTGGAGATTTGCAAATATTCATAACTTATATAATGCGATTTTCTAATTAGATTCTTGCTCATAAAAAATATGAGATGATGACTTAACGACTTAACTTGGAAAAATAGATCGCTAATAATGAGTCTTTTAGGGAGAATTATCTGACTGCATGGTTTGGGCGTGATTGCAGACGCTCTGCGTCTCTCTTACCAGATGCATCCCTATAGCTCTTGTCATCTGGTCCCTCTTGTAAGCACGTACTCTCTAAGCTTTGATACTTCCAGTAATGTTCATTCTATGGCCTAATGATTAATTTTTGCACCTTCTAGATTATTTATTCAATAGTGGCTCGAGAGGGGCGGGGGGGGGGGAGGAGATGGAGAAAGGTGGGGGTAATTTTTGAAAGTGGTCTATATAATTTGAAATATTGTCCAAGTGACTCTTTTGTACTTGAGTATAAGAAACGGACGAAGGGGAGGGGGGGGGGGGGGAAGGGAAAATGAGTCGCTCAATCTTTGTAGGTGGTCTACATGATTAGAAAACATAACAAAATAATATTTTAGACTCTCAATCAAATCAGCTTGGTAATTTTTTTCGGGGACCTCAAGGTCCTTCAGTAGGAGAATCTTTCTGTCCCTCCCAAAATTTTTTTTCGGATCGCCACTGCTATGTAACGCTTTCTTACGTTGTAGGTAATTTTCAAAAAATCCAGAATTCAACCTCAGATTCCATGTGAAATTCTCGGCTGCTCTCGTCGCTTTTTGCCCTTTCAGGCCACTTTCCAGGCAGAGATGTGCCAATTCGTCATGACTCTCCGAAATGTGCTTGATTGACTCCTCTATCTGTAAAAAGTAAGTTGCGAAGTTTTCTCATCGCTCACATGCTTGGCATTTTGCCAATACCTTGGTTAGAAGACTATCAGCATGTCCCAATGTAGCAACACAATGTGCGATAAGCACTTTGAGTTTTTGAAAAGTGCGCTGAAGTTTATCGGGTATTTGGCCATTCACGATGATGACGGGGAACTAAAAATTGGAAAATTTATGATTTAAAAATAAAAAATTGATTGATTGAGGGTATGCCTTACATTCTTATCATCGCTCTCAATCATAAAGGATGGCATGATTTCTTGGCTTCGGCTAGTTTCTGAGCCTGCTGACGGTGATGAAGGAGGAGTTGCTGAGCATAAAGCCAATTAAGATAAAAATAAATAAATAAGTTAGGTCATATAAAAATTCCTGAAAATTTATCTTCTTCGAACTATTTTATCCATCAAAAGTGGACATTTTTAATTCAAATAACATTTACATTCAGCTAGATTATTTGAAGGAATTTTTTTTCGTAAGTTTCTAGAACACTGTATCTCGTGAAAGTTTAAGTGAAAAACGATTTTTGAGTTCTAATCGTTCATTCGTTTACGAATGCTTGCACATAAACGCGAACAGTGTTTCCTTGTTTTGTTTTGTCGTCTGCGCCTCTCTTTTTCCAATGATCCTCATTTTTGCAAGTATGCGTAAGTAAAAGCTGCTTACAATTGACTGTTAGCGTCATCATTCTGGAGTGAATCAGACGAATTCCCTGCCTAATCGTTCCCGCAGGTCCTAGACCACATTCATCTTGCCAGTCTATCTAAAAATGGGTACTTTTCAATTTTTGAACCAAAATCTTGATTTATAGGCTTACCAGAGCAGCTTCAAGCTTATTTCGCATTGCTATGGACTCGCATAACGGGGCCACAGCAGTTTTAAATTGGTCATCAACGGTCTGAAAAATTCAAAAAAAGTTTACCTAGTTTAGTGTAAAGGCGCAGGCTGGTTAAAAATGACGGCAACCCTACCAGGCCATGCCCTGATTACCCAGAAAACAGCTTACCTTGATACCGACGAGCTTCATGCCAGTATTCACACGACTGGACTTCCGTTTCACTGACATACCCCTTTTCTTAGCTTTCTGAAAGAAAAAACAGATTTATTCGTATTAGCTCCGCCCCCATCGCTTTTGCGACAAAATGACCACGCCCTCTGCGCCGAGCAGCGACTACTTGGGCTAAAGCTATTATTCCGCTGCTGGACGTCGGGAAATGCAGTAAAGAGTGATTTTAGGACTTTGTTTACGCCAGAGATCGTTTTTTGGAGACCAGGCTCAGAATATGAGACGGATTTGGAGAATTCTGAGGGTTTTGCTTGAAATTTTGGAGGAGAATCTTACATTTTCAGATTTGGGAAGAAAGGAAAAATAAGAGAAACTTACCCCTCCACCACGTTTGTTGGTAATAGCGACATGGACAAATAAAGTAGCATTCGGAAGAACCTCGCCCTCGTTATTTAGCAATGGGACATGCCGAAATCCTGCAGAAAAAGTAGAAATTAGGAAGGTGGTGAGAGAAAATAGAAGAGAATAAAAATAAGTCCATGACTTTATTTATTAGCCTAATGCATTTGAGATTATTTAATTTTACGCAAACTACAGTAATCTATGTGTTTACATATAACTTGTAATTCGAATGCCTTTTCATTTTACGCCATTCCCTTAAAATCACATGATGAAAAGTTTATGACTTCCGTAAAGTGTTCACGTTTGACTCCAAAATTGCGCCAAATTTGTTTGCCCCACTGAGTCCCATGAATTTTTGCCATGTTATAGACATAAAGAACATTCAACTATACAATTGCTGTACTTTTTCTAAGGCTGAAACTCAGCTATGAAAAGGCATTTCAAAAATGTCAAATTGTGTTTCCAAATGCTCTGGGTTCCTCATGTGTTTATACTTTTATACAAGCCCAGCGAGGGCAAGACAAATCAAAATTAGAGCACCATAATCTTATAGGCGATTGTATTTTACAACGTAATAAGTGATATTTGAGAACTAAGAAGAGAAGGGTTTGTAAACGCCTGAAAATTAAGATGGTAATAATGGAATTGAACTTCTATTAATCAAATGTACGATGACCGTTGGAAGTTATTGATTCACAGAATGTAGGGAACTTCAAATGTTTACTAGGATACTTTATTTGTCTTGTACTCAATATATAATTTCATTACTCCACCCATATGTTTTTAGCACTCACTGGAACTTTATCCAATTATTATACATTTCCCTCAAAAGTGGACCACGGAATTTTCAAAGTGGCTACGAATCAGATCGCCTGAGTTTTGTATATGCACATGATAAAACAATTTCTTGAGTTTTGAACTATTCTAATTCTGAAAAATTTCCTAAAAATTCACTCTTATGAGCTCGAGCAAATGTTGAAATGCTTTTCGTTATACTTGGTAAGCAAATCAGAGATTCGTTAAAGTTTTGCGCTCAAACTCTAAATAGACTTAGCTATGAATCACTTCCCATTTTCTTGCACTAACGTTCTCTACTCAGAGAATGTTCAAGGCAATAAAATCCTCTCTGTTACTAGTCCTATTATGTGATATTGAGTGCATAAATCCCAGTTGTTCTTGATTGAAACTCCTTCGAAAGTGCAAAATGGGCCTATGATTCTATGTTTGGCTGCACTTCTCTTTGCGTTCACTTTTCCACATACTTCACTGAAGCTTTTGTGTTTTTGAAGTTCCAAAAGGATCAGCAGCGTGCATTGCGCTAGGGTACCAGTGGGAAAAAACAAAGAGCTAGGACGAGCATGAATAATGCATGGTTAAAGCTTCATCTTTTTTTAGGGAGCCTATTTGACATTCAATGACGCAGCGCTCTGCACAGAATAGCGATAAAAGCTTTGGCTTCAGTTTTTTTTCGAAGCAGTGAACCTTTTCTTTCTTTGTTTTTTTGCCGAAGAAGGAAGGAAGCCAACATTTTCATGTATAGAACCAACAGCTAACTCAATCACAACAACCGATTTGCATTACAGAGACATAAAATAGCTAATTGGCTGGCTATCAATTTCTTTTGCTCCTTATTAATAGCTGCTAAAGGTGCCGTTGAGTGGGTTTGGACTATCGAGTTCCATATCAGCAAAAATGCAGGACTTAAGCTTTTTAGTTTATTTTCATTGATGCATCTATTTCAGCTTCAAGCATTATTCCAGTAAGTAAGAGGAAGAGATGTAATTACTGGGACTAAATAGACAGAGAAGGCAACTTGGTGTAAAATATCTTCAGGACTTAAAAATTGCGAAAGAAGGTTTATTCCAAAATAGGGATTTTATTATATTAAGTGACTGGATGCTTTTACAGCCATTACTGGGATAAGATTCTAATCTTGTCCAATAGAAAACCATTTTAGCTAGATATTCAAAATTTTTGTCTCAAACACACCCACAAACCTTGTCTTGTATTTTTGAGAGCTGGTATCTCAAATAGACATCCTAAACTTTTGCTGAGCTAGTGCATCCGGGAAAATTTATAAAACTGTTGTTCACATAATTTGTATTTTTTTCTCTCTGAGACTTTTTTATGAGGTTTGCATCATTTCCTTATGAACGGGACTCGAGTATTACACCCAGTCACCAAATAAGTAGGGGTAGAGTAGAGAAATTCATGATACCATACCTGGTTGCATACATTCGAACGGTATAGTGTACTGTCCAATAAAATCATCACCTGAAATGAAAAGTATTTTTGGCAACTATGAATCTGCTTTTGATATTTTCCTTTAGAAAAATGACAAACCTATAAACTCGTCATCGAGAACGAGAAATCGTACCAAAGCCAGCTCTGGTATTGAGACTTGAAATTGAAAAGACTCGTCGAACGAAGGATTATGGCCTGAAACAATAATAAGAAGTATATTCCATAGAGCTGAGTTGGATGTTCAAGTTTACTGACCATCATTCCTAACAGTCTTGGTTCGCTCTTCGGCACAATCTCCGGGGATCCCAAACACTTCGACCACGACGAACGGATCGCAAGAGTCTCCCTAATATACATGGGTGCGGCGTTTGTGGGAAAAAATATACCAAAAGCAGGGAGGGGGGGGGGGGGGAGGGGAAGGACTTAGAATGGATAGCACAATTCTTGAAGGTGACTCACATCATTTGCAAGACTAACATCAATTCGTTCCCATTATAAATGATTTGATTTGTAAATTTTTCACAAAAGTCATGCTTCATTTTACAAAACTCTTAGATTCCAAGCTTAAAAATCGGAGAATTTGTGAATATTTGGAAGCGCTAAAGAGATCTTCTTGCATTCCAAAGTAATTCTGTAGCCGATACTTAATTAAATTGAAAATACCGGCTCTCCCCCCCCCCCCCTCCCCCTTCGTATATACGTACCTTAGCATTTGATCCTCTAGGTCGTGGAAGTTTTTGAGCAGAAAGAACTCGTAGATGTAGAATCTAGAAATTCAAATAAATGATATTTGTTCGAAAAAGTAAGCTGAATTCAATGTCAGCAAGAAGCTTAGCGCGAAAATTCGCAGAATTTTTTTTTACCTGAGGAGTATTCGGTAATTTATCACCAGCCACAAATAGATCCTCATTCATCACTGAGGGCTTTAGAACATACCCACAGCCTCCGTTTTCGGAAAAACGTCCTTCCTAGAATGAGAAAGCATTACTCGAACGAAATTTTCAACTCTAATCTCAAGGATCAAGAAGTTGAGCTTTTATTTTCTTGAAGAGAAAAATCCGATCAGAAACGATACTCAGACTGAAAGTCTTCCATAGATTTTTTATTTCCACTCTAGTAGAGCTACAGTATCCATACAGTAACCCACTTGCAAATCCATCATTAGACCTGGCGTTTGATAATTGATCTTAACCATTTGAATTCCATGGTTCCAGAATTCCTGTGGATTTATATTCGACGAGTCCGTTCGTGTCATATTTGGTGAAACGCTGAAACTCGTAGGAAAAAAATTTTGGTCCGAAGCCAGAAAGGGTTTGGCCACTTACCAAACTACGTAATCCCTTGAAGTCTGCGCAAATTCTGGGGCATAGGTGTGAGTGAGCCTTAGAGCTGTTGTTTCATTGAGATAAGCGATGTGCCGTCGGGGATTCACTAAACATACCCCCAATTTTGGGCATACTGTAGGCGTACTGTATACGAAAGTGGATATGTACTTGTGTGGGAATTCGGAGCAGTTGCCATAAGATCATGGACAGTTTTGAGTTGAAGAAATTGCGGTATAAGGTCGGAAAGCTCTCGACAGAGTCGTATCCTGGAAAAAATTTTATAGCGGTTTTAGTTGCTGGAAAAATTTCGTGCTAACTCGTACCGTTGTGCTTTTCTCTTTGAGAGATTCGCAATACCTCCATCGTCTTCAGAAACTTCACCGCTGTCCGACTCACAGCAAATTCTTTTACCCTAAAGCAAAATCCATCATAAAATTTCGAAAAAAAACATCCTTCAAAGTAAAAAGTATAATCTCGTACAGCTACGGCTGGTCATGGGTAAAACACTGTCTATGTAATGTGAATTCGGGTCTATCACAATCTAGTACATAAAGAATCGTTAGTTCAATCCAAAAATCTCCCAATAGCGGGAAACCGTGGTGGGTCCCGAAGCGAACGCTCTTCCAAATAGCACCTTAGATGGGTGGATTTACACTTAGCCTCTAAAAATGCTTGGTCTTCCAAATAGCACCTTTAGATGAGCGAATTACACTTAGCCTCGAATGCTTGGCATGCATTTCTCATTTGCAAAACGTCCAGGTTTTTCTTGCGCACGATTTGCATGTTAAGCTAACCTTAATACGTGGTCATTAATTTGCATTCTGCAAGTGCAAATGCCTCCTAAATATTGCAAAATTTCTTGCACTTAGCTTTTCGAGAAAAAACAGTGCCATGGACGATTTTATGGCGTCAAACTATACATTGTTTTACACATACTCAGACAACTGACCGGAACTTCCGCAGAGGGTTTGGGAAAGCTCCGCCGGATCATCTGCGGAAGTTCCTTAAAAGAGCTGTGGAAGTTCTCAAATGAGGTGCTGCGGAAGTCCCTGTTTTTAACAAGTCTGATGTGAAAATCCTGCGGAAGTTCCCATTTTCAACGTATCCACTTTTGCAATAGTAAAGAAAATCCTGCGGAACCGCTGCAAATTTTGCTAGCCCTGGGGAAGTTCCGGTGAATTGACTGAGTATAATTAAGGCATGGATTCGGTTTAGAGTAATCTCTGGAAATAGGCATCCAAAACAGCTCAAATCTTAAGCTACTATTGAAACATTTTTGTGCTGGGAAATCCCTCATCACTAAACATCTTTTTGAAAATTTTACAATTTTAGAGTCTCACCATCAAAAGTATTCTTTGCTGAAAATCGGAAGGTGTCGGTATGGCACGCTCATTATTCCAATCAGTTGGATCAGCTGATGGCATGTAGAGCTGAATAGCTAAGATCAGTTCTTAAAGTAAATTGGTTTTACCTGATATTTACTTTGGTGCCAAGGTGAGTAACGATGAGCTTAGCGGCAATTTTTTGCCAGTCCAATGAGCAATGAACAGAAAGACGAAGAATGAGAGGGAATCTGGATCAAGTTAACAGCTCAGCAAAACAGGAAGTCGATCAAGTTTATTAACTTACCTTGATCGCTCGAAAGCATGCTGCCGAATAGTTTTCAGAGCTTCACTTAGCGGGACTTTACTCAGAGCAAGGAGGCCATTTTGAACCATAGGCTCGGTTTCTCCTTTGCTATCCACAGGGTCCCAGAGGTCAACTAGAATTTGGTGCTTTTAGATCAAGAAAAGATAGGTATATCATTATTTTCATCAAATCAAAGCCTCTTATGGACAGCGTTCAGGCAAATCTGGACATATGGGGATTTTACGTGGAAAGTAATTTTGGGACACTAACTAAGCCGCTGCCCAATCGGCAGCTTAGGTAGTGCTCTAACGGCTTAGATATTCCCCTCGAAACTGGACTCCGGGATCGTACTCGCATGGTTTCATGGAGCAACCCATCAGTTTCGCGGGAGGACCCACGCGTTGTGCCATGAATCCATGCGAAATATGATCCTGGGTCCTCGAGGGGAATATCTCAGCCGTTAGAGCACTACCTGAGCTGCTGGTTAAGCAGTGCCTTAGATGGCCCCAAAATTACTTTCCACGTAAAATTTAGAAAGTTCAAAAAGCTTAGAAATTATCTTACAATGTGATTCTTCTCAATATTCTCGAACATAAGTTGACTTACGCTCTATCATTCGGCAGCTCTTCTTCAAAACGTTTGCTAGTCCATCACAACCAGCTTGTCCTTGCTGATCCTCGATCAGATAGGTCTTGTGCGATGAAGCAATGAAATATTTGGAGAAAGGCTAAAGTAGATTTTTTGAAATTTTGATGGATTTTGGAGTTTAGCTAATCCAAGAATTGTTTGGAAATGAATATTACGCTGAGATTTTACCTGCTTCATGTCCATCCAAACTCGCGTATGAGAGGGATCAAATATTGAGCAATCCTTGGACAAAAGGAATGAGGTGAATCCTGAAAGGCAATAATTCTTTTTTTTTCAAAATTTTGTTATGGCTTTCATTTCGATTTTAACAACATGTCAGACAATTTTTGCTTTTTTTTCTTATTTTTTATTTATTCTTTCGCTCATTCGAGCTGCTGTTCAATCGTCTATTCTTCACTTAAGTATTCGTTGACTCAATCGATCACCTATACATTCTCATTCATTCTTTCATTCATTCATTCTCTCACCATTCAATTATTCCTCTATTTTCCATTCATTATTCATTCCCCTCTCTGATCATTCATTTTAATCTCTGCTTCATCGCTTTGTTTCTGACTTTTCTTTCTCTGTTAACATTTTTCAAACGTTCGTTTCTCAGCACCCTCATCCATCTTTTCTTTTCATAACTCATCTTTTCTCTCTTTTCTAACTTTTTGCAATCTTTTAAATGAATAGCTTACCATCAATTGTCATAAAATTGTTCTCCTTAGCCTCTGGAGCTGGCTCGTATTGCTCCACAACGTTTTCACAAAACTCTGTTGTTACCCCGACCATCTGAAATATTTTTTTAAATATTAGGAAAGTATAAAGTTCTTTTTTGACCTACCCCTTGTTCAGTCTCAAGAAAAAGTCGAAGATCTTGACAACTCAAGTAGTCTTTGTTTGCGTATCGTACCATGAGGAAATAAATTTCCGGTCTAGTAGCGATTTCCTGAAAAGGAAGTGGGAATGACAATGGAATTGAGTAATTAAGAAAATCCAAAAATACCTTGTACAACTCAACAAAACCAGCTTTGGAAATTTTCCCACGTTCTGCGGCATCTAGGGAGTAAACAGTTTCCTGGAGGGAATAAAAAAAGTGTATACGAAAATTTTGTTTATTGAGAATACCAACTGCTTACCTTGACTTTATTTTTGACTTTGGATAACGCCAAAGTGGGATTTATATGGCGGATCAGATGAACAGCAGAGTTTTCATCAATAAAACCTTTGCTATCTGGATCCTCCTCGTCAAAGAGATTACCCAGCCATCTAGAAAAATAATAGGTATGAGATTTCCTGAATTTTCGTAACAAATAGCGTAAGAACACGTTTTGATCAACGATATCTATACCAACAATATCAAAAATTCAAACTAAAAAAATTTTGAGACTTAAAAAAATCAATATCATAATTTTATATCTTCCCCTGAAACATTCATTGTTCAGAAGTTTTCAGTTGAATTGATTTATTAAATTTTCAGAATAATATAAACTTATTGAAAATTCTGACTCACCGCTCCCTGATAGTAGCCCAAGCTGTGGTCGCCGGTTTACAAACTGAAACTAAATAATAATAATAAATGATAATAATAGCAGATCCAATAGCTTTATAGAAATGCTAATAAAATTTCCTTCAACTATGTTTATTGATTTTCTTTTGGGATAAATATTCTGATGTTGCTTGACTAAAGACTAAAAGTAAACAGATCTAACAGCTGTATATCTGAAAAATGCTAAAAAATCCAACTATTATTTACTAATTTTTTCGAAATTCAAATATTCTGTCCTCAAGTACAAAATGAGAAACAAAACCATTCTATGTTGCACTCACATTTAGTTGACGTCAACGCCATCAAACCCGTCACCCAAATATTGGCATCTTCTGGAGAACTAGCTACCAAATCCAGGGAATCGTAGTCATCTCCATAAATGAGCGAAAAGAGGGATTCATTCTGAATAAAAAAAAAACAGAAAGTAAATGTGACAGTCAAAATCGAGTTATACGGTACCTGCAAATCACCAAAGCTTGATTCGCTAAGACGAAGTTGTTCTATTGTTCTTCCTAGTCGAACTTCTCGAATGTCTTCAATGGCTACTGAACTTATATAGATGACATTAACAGAACTTTTTACGAAAAAAAAGGATTGTAAGGAAATAGAAGTGAGACGGTCAAAATTTTTTGCCAACAATTTGAAAATTTCCATGAACTCGGAGACGTTGAAGTTTAGTCGATACTTTAGTTAGTATAGGTCCACATTTCTAAAGGTTTAGGGATATAGTAAGTACATACTTTTTTAGTAACCGTCTTTGTATCGAAAATCTTACACATACCATCGTCTACTATGATTTCTACTTGCATCCATTGGGAAATTGCAATAAGAAGCTTAGAACAAAATACAAGAACTTTAACCATGTTTACTTTTTGCTCCTATTGCACGAAATATTTTGAAGTATCGTTTTTCTTGATGAAGTTTACCACTGCTGCCCTTGACAAGACTTACTTCTTGCTTTGTGTGGTTTTTTGTTTGTCGGAGTCCATCGAATATGCGAAAGATCTGCATCGAGGCTGAAAATATTTGCCTTTGTTCTTGTTTGTCGTATTTTTGATAGTGACACAAGATATTATTTCGACAACATGCGAATCCAATAGAATTATCGAGATGGTAATGCGTGAAGTTTTAATGAGTCATAGGTCCTTTTAAGCAGTTATTCAAATATGAGTACTTTGAAAAATTTGACTTATAAATCATTCTGAAAAAGCGAATGGGGAATAAAGACAATGAATGTTTACCTGAAAAACCGTCGAAAGTGCCTGCTCGATCCGCGAAGTTTGATGAATTCACTGCCATTTTGCATATAATGCCAGCAATCGCTTACTGGAAAAAAAGAGGTACTGATTTTTCACTCATTCACAGAGATGTTGTTGAGCTTACCGTTCGAAATCTTCTTGTCAGTGTTCTTTGATGAAAACGAAACCGTTTTCCTGCCAGGAGATTTTTGTCGACCATGTTTGTTGATTAGTGAAGAGCGAAGCGCTTTTCTGAAAAAGCAGTTTGACAGTCGCATAAACAAAATTTGAGTTTTGGAAACTTTTTTGGGTGACTTACTCTTGGCTCTTACTACTCTAAAACTTTTTGGCTGTTGGAATTTTTTGCAATATTCCAGATGAACAGAGTGTCAAGACGAAAAATTTTGTCGTTTTTTTTTCACCCAGACACTTAGCAGGGAAGGTTGTGGATAAAAATAATGACACAAATAAAGCCTTAGTTTTCTCTACCAGGAAATAACCTCAAAACCAGTGCTTTATCTAGATTTGGACCATCTTTAAATACGTCTGGCTTTATAATTATTTTTTGTCATCAACAACGTGACTGGATAGAGAAGAGCTTGGACAACCCTATTTCTAATCAGCCACTTTTGTAAATTTCTGAATATGACATGCTCGAAAATATTTCGATTTTTTGCTGGAAATTGGGCTGAAACTCAAGATCAATACCGTTCATTTTCGAATTTGTTTTAGCAGATTGTGGGTTGAAGTCTCCACAAGCTTCACTGTAGTCTGTAACAGCATAAAATGTGACAGTCTGACATTGTAATAACGTAGAAGATTCTAATTTGAATTCATTTTCAAGGAAAAACCGTTTTTAGAAGACATTTAACTGCTATGATACTTTCGAATGTCAATTGAAGAGTTATGAAAAGAATTGGGGCGAAAAATCTTGGGGGCGATTTATTACTTCAGCTTTATTACCTGCTTGTACGCCCTCCAACCCGCAAATTCCAAAGCAGCTCATTTCCACATTACCCACTCTTTTTCCTACTTCTGTTGATCTTTCTGGTGCTTATGCACCATGGCACTTAGGCTGCAAATACCATATATTGTCTCCTAAGTGCTGTCAAATCCGTTTTCATCACCCTAGCTTTTTTTCTGCAATTCTGCGGATTAAGGACCAGCATTGTCACAAAAGAAATAAACCCGTCAAGTGACGTCATTGCAGTAATAGCCGTTCTAATACGGCATTCTTTCTCGCGCAAAACAAGCAATAAAAAAGTAATGCGACCGAGATGACGACATTCGTGGATATCGGAATCGCTACTCATATCGGATAATGGTATGTTAGAGATAAAAGTAAAGAAAGAAACTGAATCACATGTAATTTTGATGAAGAATGTGGGAAGTATTTTTTACAACAAGGTATTTCCAGAAACTTCCTCGTGGATTACGGTAGCTACCTCCTAGAATGTGATAAGCTGATCTCATAAATGTGATTCCAACTAACTTAGCTGGTGTTATTGTGATAATCTTTAAATGTTCATACTCCTACAAAAAAGCGGATCCCGTGATGATCTAGGCAGATGAAAGCCTTTTTATAAAAATGAAAATCTGGAAAGCTCTTTGCGGGATACGGTTGTTCCTTCCCACATCAAGGTAGGAATAATAATTATATAAACAATGTAAATAAATTTCAAAACAATACGTAGTTGGATGACTGTTGCTTTGCATCTCAGTAGTACAAATTCTGCTGAAAAGTTGTGTCTTTTTATGCGACATGTGAGATTGCCCAAACTGCGCAGCATCTCACGACAGTTACCACTTGACAGTTAGTAGAAACCGTCTTAATCGTTCAAAAATTACTACTTTTATCGCTTGTAAGTATATCCGTTGAAAAAAAGAAGAGAAGAAAGTGCCCTGGATAATTCACGAGCATATAAGGCGTGGAATACCGCGCGCCCTGTGCAAATACACATATCGACTTACAGTGGCTCGATTACAACTACTCGCAAGAGAGATTAATTCCTTAAATACAGTTTATGACACATCTGCACTCTTTTTGCCTTTTTGCTCTTTTTGTACCCAGCTTTGGATTCCGCTGAGATTATGCAAACCCCTTTTTCATTTCTTTTTCCTATTTTTTCGCGTCGATCAGCTGACGAACGGCGCTTAGCGCTTGTCAGAGCCCTTTGCGCGGATATTTGCTTCACAGATGTTTGTATGTTCTCTTGACTGGCACTCGTTGTTTTCGAGCGGAGCGAGAAGCCCTCACTTGAATTGCGCGACGACGACGGCAATGTTTTGCTCATCAACTCCGAACGACAACATGTTGCTTTAAATTTGAGAGAGATGTCGTGAGCGACAATCGTATCCGCTTCCGGATACGCTTGTCTGGTGTTCGGGCGGCTACGAAAAGACTTTTGAAAGTCTGGAATACAAAACAGAAGAATAAATTTGAGATTGAAGTTAATTTTCTTACAGTAAAAAATATCCTCGAGTCATTTGTAACTTACACGTGAGTCTACAGACTATGCGCAACAACTGACGTCTATCTTACTAGTAATTTCAGTAAAACCTTTTCTACCGTAACAATTTGTAGAAATATCTACTGCTGGCTAACAAAATCCAAAAAAAATCAAAATAAGCAAGGGAGCAAGTAACCTCTGATTCAACTAGCTTGGCGGCTGGTAGGCAAGACTTTGTGACCTAATTAAGGCCGCTCGCGCCGACGACGCAGTCTGCGTTCTCTAGCGCGCGTGCTCTCTGATCATTACCTGGCCTTAATTAGGTCAAGAAGCTCCGCCTTCCAGCCGTCAAGCCAGTTGAATCAAAGGGTAAAAATCAGCGATAATGAGCAGCTTCTAATCTTGAAGTTCGTCAAGTAGCGCGCACGATGTGCAGTATACATATTATTAAGACACAAATGATTCGACGACAAACGTTTTGTAGTCCTATTCAGGCTAAGAAAAAAAGGTGTTAAAAGTTTGAACTTTACAACAGAATAGGAAGGAATGTTAGAAATCAATACCAGATCTTCAAAGAGAAAAAAACACCCTTTTTTTAGATTGAGATCTATAGAAAAATCAACGCGAAAAACCTGCAAATAATTCAGAAAAGGAAAGGTCAACTTTTGTTCACTTGGAAGATTTCATCCAATTATTTTTCATAGTGGAATCAATAGTATGCTGTCAAAAAGGACCCTATACTGATGTCAAGTTTCAGTTTGAAAAAAAAAATGTGCGCGTTTATAGTCTTGCATGGATATTATAAAAACTCGTGATTGTTCATAAAAACCCTGATTTACAACATATTTTTTTTGCTTGAGTGGCGCTATTGAAGATGTTTTTGGACAGGATAGAAAATTTTTTCTGAAAGCAGGAAGTTTCTCAGAAGTTCTTTTTGATGCTAAAATTTTGGCGAGTTTAAACCGAGATTTGAAAACAGCCCGAAGTTTTTTTTTGAACTCATAGTTTGAATTTTTGCAAAATTGTGAAAATAATTTGCATAATTTTGACCAACAGCAGGGAATTTCTTTCGTCACATTTATTTTGTGGAAATCTACTTGGAAACCCCACAAACCATGTGACACTGCTACAGCTTCCATCTGTGTATCTTCATGTGATGCATGGTGTAGGAAAATCAAATATCAAAAACTACGTCAAATCCTTATAAAATTCCCCATGCTTTCAAGGGACACGCAAAGATGACTCAATTTTGACTGAACGAGGAGTATTTCCCACTCTTTAATTATGTTGCACTTGAAACAGAAAATACCGATTCAACTCCGAAACTCAAATGAGCATGAATTTTATGGGTTCGAACATAGCACAAAATTCTGTGGAAATTGTTTTTTTTTCTTTTTCAATAAAATCCTTAGCTTTATTATAGGCTAGCGAAAAAATTATACGTTTTCTGCCAGGATGTATGTTCGGCGACACAAGCTGAAGAAAAACTCGTAAATCATATTTTTAGACTTTAGACATCAAAAATGCTAAGAAAATTCAATAAAATTTCATTTTGCTTTATTAACGATAGCCCTACTTCGTTTGATTTGACAGAAATTCGTGCTGTTTAGGTGTTTCTAAGGAAAAATGATTTTTAAGTTTTTTACTCGATATCTCGATTCTTTTGTATAGTATAGCTCCAATATTAGTAAAATATAGCATTGTTATTTTTTATAAACAGTACCAAGAAATGAAATTTTTCAGCACTTTTATAGCGAAATTTTGAAATTTTTTCGGTGCAATTTCCATGGATCTAACAAGAATTGGAACTAACTCTAAACAGGGCTTGATGCAGGTGGCTTAAAGCAAGCTGGATACCATTTTTGGAAGAAAAAGCAAATGGGATATCGTTTTTGTGGGTCCCAAATTAGTTTTTTTAGTCGATTTGGATATTTCGAATAGGGGTCAAAGGGAACTTTTAATAGTTGGCGAAAGTCAGAGGGAATTTTATTTTCTGCATTTTCGGAAAGCCATCTCGTGTCGAGCCCTGGCTCTAGAGCGTCGCTGTTCTGGGTAATAGCGTCCAAAATGCTTCAAGATAATTTTTTAATTACAATTCTATTTATTACCTTATTTTTCACTTGCATTTGAAATAAGCATTGATTCTGAAAAAAAAGAAGAAATGAAATCCAGTGATTCTTTTCCTTTCTTAGGCATGTAATAGGGCTACATTTTTTGTAAATCGTCCAAATTTGCATGTTTGCAATCCAGAACTGCACTTGGTGAAAAATTTCTTGTCTTTGCGATTTGGCAAATGGCACAATCAAGCGCAAAGCCGGAAATTCGCTTCCTGAATCAGTTCGGCTCGGACTACATGACGTACGACTTTCGCCGAATCAGTGAAAGAGCAAAAATTGCATGGACAAGAAGTTAGAAATTTTTTTGACGCCGGGAAAATTCAAGAAAAATAGGTTTTATCTGTACAGGATTGCATTATCGTAAGAAAATGCACAACGTATTTTCTGTTCTGGGAAAAGATCCCCGAAAAACGAAAATTCTCTGGAGTTGAAGAATCTATCGAGAATGGTAAATTTTACCCTACCTGTCCGTAAAAGGTAAATCCAAATATTCTTGTGGTGGTTGTGGTGGAGGCGCCGCATCCTCCGTCGTCATTTCATTGGAGCGCTGTTCGTTGAATAGGGGCGCGAATTACGCTCTTGCTCTGAGTAATTGTGAAAATAAACAGCAGTCAAGCCACTCGAAAGTCAAATAATGAGCGCGAATCAACCCGTGACAAATACGAATTAGACACGGCTCAAACACTTGAAGACGTGTTGACTAAGCGCGCACATAAAGAGAGGAAAATTCGAAAAACAAGCAGTAATTAGGAGCGATGTTGGGTTTTAACTAGTAAGGAGGTAATAGTGTGACTTGCAGACGGGAAGGATGAACTTTCGAAATCAAAAATGCAAAAACAACTTCGTCACATTGATAACAAACAGAAACTAGTTGTGAACTGCACCTCCGATGATTTGTCAAAGTTTAGGTGGAACTAGATGGAAACAATATTGACATAGAGAATATTTTATGAGATTTTTTGAAGAAAAATCTACAGTAATCGATTTCGAACAGAGACTTGATGTGATTAACCGTGGCAGCCAAGAAAAATTTTCGAAAGAAGGAATCAGACACCTTCGAGAATAGAGAAGTGGTGGGGGGCAGCCATGCCCTCCAAAATTTTTTTTGAATAGTTGTCAAAATTTTAGTAAACTTTTTTACTTTTTATAAATCTTTCCAAAAACTGTCTTCTTACTTACACAATTTCCTTGAACCTTACCTCAAAAAAATTCATATACATAATTTTCACTCCTAAACAAATTTACTGCTCAGTATTGAAAATAAGTTTTACAGAACTTCCTTCCTTAATGAGCAGTTCGGGGGAAGGTCTGTAAATACTTTTACTCCGTCCAGGAACGAAACGGAGGTTGGTTATTTACACATTTCGAAACAAAAACGTTTTTCATATTATTGCATTTTCAAAAACTGAAGAAGAGGGGCAGCGATGTCTCGCAAAATCTATTTTACAAAGCTTTCAAATTTTTATAAAATCTCAAATTTATTGCGCAGGTTGCAAATAATGCAAGTTACTCGCATAAAATTCACAAACTCTTAATACCACTTTAACCATTTTCCTCCCCCTCCCTCTCTGGGTAAATGTAGCTTGACTGAATATTCATTGTTTATCATAAGAAAGAATTGGGGAAATTTTCGAAAAAAAATTTTCTCGAGTTACAGCGTGCCATGAATGAAGGAAATGAAAAAGTCGTATATTTTTTGTGCATTAAAGAAAGGAATGTGAAAAATAGAACAAGAAAGTTTCCATATAGACAAAATCGATGCGAATAGATGTTTTTCAAGGAAAACCAAATGTACAGAGGAGGTACCGCATGACTTGGTTCGAAAAAGTAAATCAACACTAATTAGATTATAGATGTTCCGGAAACTTGAGCAGGAAAAAAGATGGAGAAAGGTTGAGACTGATTCTCAAAAGCAGGGTTCATTTTTTGGAGAAGTAAACTTGGGATCGAAGAAACTAATATTTTAGAATAGTGAGGTTTTTGAAGGATCGGATCAAATCACAGTAATATACAACAAGACAATGAGCGAATTGAGAAATGTTTTCAAGAAAGATTATTTAAGTGCACAGTAGCACTCAGTAGAATACTGTCCCAAATGCAATGTAAACAGACTTTATTGTGCCTGGTTTTTCCCACTAGGACCAATGCGTGCGCTTCCTATAATTTACATGCTCCCTATCTGATCACCCCAGTTTAACGTTGATTGCAAAAAAGAACTTAGGTCATTTCAGGTTTCTATCATAATGTCGCCATGTTGAGAATGATCTCAGAAAGTATTGAAAAATTTGTCTACTTTTACTAAATTTACAAGTGGATAGTAAATAGTATTAATCATATAAATCAATATATTATAATTAATCATATCGAATTTGCTTTTTTTCTTGTAAAGTTGCACCATGAGTGTATTTCTGAATAATAAATAAATATTGATACGAATGATTCCTTGACAGATGTTCTTTTCGAAAAAAAAGCAAGCAATCCATAAGAGGAGAAATTGTACAAAGGAAAGCAGAAAAATTGAGTTTCTCGGGAAACCGGTTTTATATCAACTCGGTCCTATTTAGAAATTGGAAATTTGGATTTGAAAATGGTTTTTCGAGATTTACACAGACGTGAGTCCGAACGAACGCACAGCATAATGCCAGACTTCGTTTGATATAATGTTTGATCACATAGACGAAAGGACAAAAGGAGCAGAGACAAACAGAAAACAAATAAAAATTGTGAGGTTGAAACATGTTTGCACTTTTAAGAAGGACATTTGTAAAATAAATAAAATAACTCGTTTAGTCTTAACAGTCCTCTGAAACAAGCCAGAATTGATCGGTACAAATTGTTCTGGATCTAACAAATATCAATAGGAAGTGTCTGGAGTAGGAACTAGCCTTTTTTCTAAATCGAAACGAAATTCTATCTCCTGGCAGCGCGAAGGGCAGATTTTTAGCGATTACGTGGGAAAAGGAGTGATGGATTCAATGTGACACAGAGCCCTTACATGCTCGAAAATCCTATCATGAGATTTTTTGTTTTTTTATTAGCCATTTTTCTCATACATTAGTCATGTGTAATCTGTCATAGTGTAACAAAGATATCAAATAATAGCATGGGATTTTCTCAAGTCTTTATGTTTGAGTCATGGTCGAGAAACTCGCCTTTGAACTCTGGCCCAGATAGTACTCTTTTCGATGAAATAATCTCACTGCAATTAGCAAAATCGTTTTCATACTTTTTTAAGAGGATAGCCCCCCCCCCCTCCCTTTAACATATTTGTCCTTTCGAGCGGTTCTAATTCTAGTCTGACATGAGCAATCATATCGGAACCTGAAAAATTACTGATTTTCCTATCTTACAAGATTCTTGACTTGGACGATAGACGACAATAATCTACATGTTTGAATTGTGGACGAGTAACCCGCCTTTGAGCTCTCGCCCAAACAGTACTATTTTCGAGGGAACAATTCAATGGGTACGGTACTGGGCGAGATATTATATATGAAGTTCTCGTAAACGAATGAATCTTATGAGATGCATAATGTTCCTGTAAGTCTTAGTTACAATTTTAAAAAAATGAACTTGAGCAGTAGTTTCAGGAGATTCTATATTGCAAGTGATAGATATTAAAAAAAATCCTTCATTATTTTCAAAAAAATGCCCCTCCCACCATGTTAGTACATTTTTGGAGCCTCTATCACTAATCCGACAAGTGCAATACTAGAAAGGACATCAATTAGAGCAATCACGTCGAAAACCCTGGAAAGTTGCTGATTTACAACATTTTGTCTACAGTATATCAAGCTTCAAACTACTATTTTTATTGTATTGACGTCAATACAACGTTAAGATAATGCGTGCATCGTAAGTGACGTCCATAGTCTCCTTAAAAATACAATCGCTCGATTTCGATGCTGGTAAACAAGTTGTAGTTGAGCACTTATCAAACTAAGTTGAAACGACAAGTTCGAGTGCGGCTCTCCAAGAGTCCAGAAGTTAGAGAGCGTAACTCGTCCGGAGAGGAAATAGAATTGCTCTTGACGAAGGCGAATGTAGCGGAAAATCTGCGAAAAAACGGGTTGGCTGGACTCTAGCGATTTTATAAAGGCAGAAAGATCTGTTAGGTCTGGACAACTCTTTTTTTAGAACGAAATGATTGAAATGTCTCAACTAAGCTATTGCCCAAGCTTTAGCTCATATAATTCAATTGCGGGGGAAAAATTCTCATGGAACTTTCGCCCAGTACCATATTCAATTAAAGCACTTGGAAAGAGTACTGTAGTGGGCGAGAGTCTAGGATACTGTTATTTGGCAGCAAGTAAATGGTGTGAGTTACCGCTCGGGCCATTGATTGTAATGGTCTAAAAATCAGTAAAAAAAATCATCTAGTTTGATCGACCATCGTTCTCGAGTATGGTACTGGGCGAGGGCATAGAATTTAAATTTTTCACGTCACAAATAATTTGAGCTAGCACACTAGGACTCAGTTAAAGCTTTCATAAGCCCACTACCGTACTCCTCAAACAATCTGCGCCCTCGCATACGGTACGGGTAAAGGCATAAATCATTTTTCTTCGATCTGGAATGAAATGTATGAATTGCCGCTTGGGTAATGTCAATGGCTCAGTCAGAAACTCTAAATCAGTCCACTACTGTACCCCTAGATAAATCAGCGCCTTTATATACGGTATTGGGTGAAAGCATAAAATGAAAAATTCTCAGCCACAAGTGGATTATATGAGCTGGAGCTTGGCCAATGAAATATTCAACTTGGTCAATTTGCAACCGTACTGCTCGACCAATCAGCAATCTAGTACGGTACTGGCGAAAGCACAGAGCTACAATTCTCTCTGCCAGGAATGTACTGTAGAACCTGCCGTGTGGGCAAAGGCTGAATTAATTACTCAGATTTGCCTGGACACAGCCTTAAACTCCTAGAAACAACTGAAAAGGCTCGAAGAAAGGACGAGTTGTCTTGTGCTGGCGCTTCACCACGCCTCTCAGTCTGCTTATATGTGCTTTGTTGGGATAGTTTGCTAGCGCTGCCCGATATCCTCACACACCAACACAACAATGGGCTCAATTTATTGGAACTTGGCATGGCATGGCTCTGGCAAAGAAAAAACGAGCACGCGGAGGACGAAATCTGCTCTGAATTTGCAGAGCTACTAATTTGGGCACTTGTATTTGGATGAACTTGCTTGCAGATTATAAGTAGCATATGGTCTAGATTAAGGCAATATTGCATAGGTGAAGGACGGACTTGGTGACCCTAGAGTGCAGAATTTTGCAGCTCTTTTTGGTTCATTCTATGAATTGATAAATACTTAAGCGCTTAATTATTTATCAATTCATAGAATGAACCAAAATGACGCAAAAAAAGTCAACAGCAAAGCGATAGATATGGGCATAAAAATAAAAAAAGAAATAAATAGGAAAAATAAATATTATAATAGTAAGGAAAAGGAAAAAACACAATAAAAGACCAATAGTTAGGAAGAGGCACACTTAAAACCAATTCCAAAGTAGAAGAAATTGCGCTGCATATTTTTTAATGATTGCTATTTTTTACTGGTTATGTTATTACACTAATTTCAAGGCGGAACACAAATTTTACTTCATTCATTTCTAGAATTCAAAAGCTTTGATTTTCAAGAATGACAGAGCGAGAATAATTTTAGCTAAATTATTGTTATACTGATATTCTTCGTAAAATTTACTTATAATCAAGAAAGCACAGAAAAACAAGCAGATTTTCAACCAAAGGATTACAAAGGCATGACTACACTGCAATTCGTAAGCAATCACCTTAAAAGTATAACAAGCGATTATACAACATAAACATGTGGCTTCTTCTACAAGAAAGTTTCTTCAAGTTTCCTGGATTATCGGGCTGAAAGGGGAGGGGGGGGGGGGGGAGGGGCAAAAGTAGTTCTGTGTCATAAAAACTTTTCTTTACTTATTCAATCGATTTTCCACTGGTATTTGATGAATTAACACCTACTGTACCCTCTGATTCAACTGGCTTGGCGGCTGGAAGGCGGGGCTTCGTGACCTAATTAAGGCTAGGTAATGATCAGAGAGCACACACGCGGGAGAGACGCAAACTGCGTGGCGGGCGCGAGCGGTCTTAATTAGTCACAAGGTCCCCCTCCCAGCCGCCAAGCCAGTTGATCAAAGGTTATCCAAAATGGCAAAGGTTTACTTTTCATATTCGCGGACTCCAAAAATATTTTCAAATCGAGAAGAATAGACATTGTGAAAAGTTATCACCTATGTAAAACGAGCTGTGTAAAACCAAGGGTTCCGAGAAGCTCAGCCAGCTTAGAAAAGAGGAACTGGCTTTTGAGATTAATGAAATGTCAAGTTCACATAACAATCCTTTGGAATCCAATCTGCTCTATGAAAAAGCGAGATATATAACCTACATTTCCTGGCTGATGTGAGTTTGAATTGAGTCATGAGCGCTATGGCAGCATCGTCAGTTGCTTTTGAAGAATTGCATGGAAAAATGTCAGATGACGAACAATTTAGGACTCTGACGAAACTTCCACATATTAGAATATTTACGAAAATGTCAGATGTTCATGTCTTCGTCATTCTGTGTATGAATGAGCATAAAGAAGAGTCTCTATCGTCAGGATGAACATTTATAATAGAACAATAATGAAGAAAAAAGTTTGACAATACTAGCCCTTTGCAGACTTCTAGCTTCTTTTCCCTAAGAAAGGATTAAAAGCGCTGAATACCGTAATCCTACAGTAATGAAGAGCCAACGGTAATCCGTTTCATACTGTAAATCTAAATCTAAGCTGAAGCCAGCTCTACAGAATGAGATTTATCAACAATCAAACAGTAGGCACATTTTTTTGGGACATCTTGTACATATATTATCACCACAATCTTTACAAGAAAATGAGGAAAATAATCTTGTCTTACATGAAAAATAGTATAAATAAAAAATAGACTGGCTACTGATGATGACAAATTTCATAGTCAACAACTCTGACTTTGTGATTTGAGCAAATATTTGAAAAGACTAGATTTCTCATGATTCACCGAAGAAGTGATTGAGAAAACGTTACACTGTAGCCACTTGACGTTTGTTTGTTTGGTCTTCCATATCAAGAAAAAGTTTATGAAATGGTCCGGCGCTCTAAAATTAGTTTACACAACCACAAGTCATGTGTGAATCTTTTCTAGAAGTTCAATCGATCAAGCACCCAGCTTTCGAGTGCAAAGTACTGATAATCGAATAAATTTTTGAACCCCAGACCATGAACACGTGCCCCATTATCAGGTTAGTCTGCATGTTGCAAAAACCATCGTTCAGAAGATTTTGCCTTCACAGCGATGTACTAACTAATTTTCTTGATTGATGGCTATTAGAAAGTTGATTAGCCTTTTTGGACCCAAATGTGCCACTCCGATTAGGGTTGAAAAAGTTCAAATGCTCTCGAAGGAGTGCAAAACTTGTTGGTCGAGATTCTGGATGTTTTATAGTGCTCAGCCGAGTGCCTTTTAGTTTTGCAATGGCAAATCAGAGTGGAGGTTGGAAAAATGGTAGAAAAATCGACATTGCTATGAAGAATATGAAATTTTTGAATGTGATGGATCCAAAATACATTGCATTGTGAGCGGCTCTTCGTTTACTCTATGTATTTTTGATAAATAAATAGATAAATAAACTAAGTAACTAAATAAAGTTTGGAATTTTTAGTTGCAAACAAAACTGAAAACACATAATATTCAACATTTTTCAAAACCATTTTTCAATTCTACTTTTGTATACGATGAATATAGGCTCTACCTGCGTTTTTAATCACGTCGTCTCGAAAAGAAAGAGAAAAAAATAAAGTAGGAAGAAAACAAATTATGACAGAATATTCATTTACATAATGGAAAGAAGAAGTGGGTAGCCCGTCGTCGGATCCTTAAAACAACATATAATTCAGAATTCAAATTCATTGAAAAATCTTCAAAGGGCAGCGACTACTTAAGCCTCAAATCTCGTTTAATTTTCAAAATTTTCAACCTATAAATTTGTAAAATACTAGTAAAACTGAATTGGTAATCAGACGGATAGAACAGGACAAGCATAAGCTCATAAAAAGAGCAGATACATCGCTGCCACAGCACGAACTTCTCTTAAAATTTCCAATACATGAAAGAAGTCCGCAAATGCACAAAAAACCACGAAAGCAATATTTCCGGCGGAAAAGCACGCACATAATGCTGCAATTCTCGCTTTGAGTGCTCGTGTCGCTGCAATCGAGTCATATATTGGCTCGGCGCCAAAATTTAATTCCTGCAGGTCTTCTCGTCCCGTCGGGCACCGCGTGTATCCAGCTTTGCGCCATGCGTCCGTAACTCTCTCCGCACTCCTCTCCGGCGCGTAGTGATCGCACGCCACTGCCGCGAAGACCCGTGTCCCGTTAAGGATTAGCATTGCAAATAACGGCAAAAAAGTCAATCGTCAACGGCATGCTATTGGGATTCCGCAGCAATTGATTCATGCAATTGTTTTCTCATCCAAAAAGATAAGTCGCAAAAATCAAAGAAAAATGAGGTTTGAAGCGGCGAGATGGACGGGGAGAGGTGCGGGATAAGAAGATGACAGTTGGAACCTCATTAACCTTTGAATCAATTGGCTTGGCGGCTGAAGGCCGGGCTTTGTGATCTAGTTAAGGCCGCTCGCACCCGCGACGCAGTCTGCGTCTCTTTCGCGCTCGTGCTCTCTGGTCATTACCTAACCTTAATTAGGTTACGAAGCCTCACCTTCCAGCCGCCAAGCCAGTTAAATCAAAGGGTACATGGCATTTCTATAACATTATACAAAATTCTGTGTCTATTTATCTATTTCTATGATTTCATTGAAAAGATCAATACCGGACTGGTAAATGAAAAAATCAAAGGTGTTTAGGTAAGACTTGGATTCCCAAATGAGTATAAAGAAGCCCAAATCAAGCCATTGTCCAAGTGGCAACTCAAATCACCGATTCCTTGTCGAGAAGTTCATTACCAAAGTCTCGCCCACACCGTAGTACTATTTTCACGCGGAGCAATCACATTCCTCGTATACGGTAGGGGGCACGGCCGGCGTGAAAGCTTGGAGATATATTTCACAGGTCTCGCAAACAGCTTTCAAATGAGAAACCTAGGCAAAATATTTGCCACAATGTCTATGAATCTAAAATAGCCGTTGCCAGACGAATGAATGGCACCAACTATTGGACACTGTGTTCGATTAGAGCGCATTTTCTTTACATTGTTTCGATAATTCTGTTTTAAGATGTAGAAAGGAATTTGAATTGATTTCACTTACTCGAGGTTAATTTAGTTAAGGATGTAAAGGAAAATGCAAGTCGACGTATGACTGAAATATTCGCTCGTTTTCATTCGGGTATTGTGAAAAGGGAAGGGGACTATTCGGCGACCAGGAAAGATTTGGAAATTCCGTAATGAATTCAAATTTCCCCAGACATTCAGCTGTTTCAACGACGCAAAAATGTGAGCGATTATGTGGAACTGTGATTGCAGAGTGAAGGTCAAACAATGTCGAAATGAATTTTTTGCACAGCTAAAGAGCAATGGGATTGACGTCAAACAGCCAACACAAGCGCTTAGCGAGAACTTTCCGCGCAATAGCCTGAGCGAGATTATTCAGGCTCGAGCAAGTACATAACATTTATGGATCGAAAAGATGAGGCGCAAGTGTGTGAAAAGTCTTAGCTAAATATTTTTCAACACTTTAAAAAAATTACCGGAATATTTATGGGAAAGAAGCAAGAAAATGTATTTTATATCAATTGCTAATATCTAGTGGACACCCCTAGATGAAAGAAAAATGATAATTTCAAAATGGTCTTTGTTAAAAGCTGACAAGATGAACTCAAACAATGTGGTAACTGGAAAAATTCTGGAAAAAATAAAAAATAAACAAAAAATAAGTATGGTATAAGAGATGAACGAAAAAGCAATATGATTTTTATGTAATAATATAGCCTGGCTTGCTTGGAGATGTCTAAGCAGTCTGATAAGGCTTCCTATAAAGCAAAAATTCGATTAAACAATAACATCTTTGATATTAAAATGGAGCACGCAAATGTAGTCTTAGTGTAAATGTTTATGATATCAAATTTGAAAAAAAGTAAAAAATAGAATTACTTTCTCACTGAGGAGTTCCGGGAAAGATCTGCAATTACTTTTACTCCGTCTAAGGGCAAGAACGAAACTGAGCCTTTTGGTTATTTACACATTGAAAATTGGGAACATTTTCTTCTTACTATTAAAATTGATCATTACTATTATCGAAACCTACTATTTTTTTCATGAAGATCTTGCTTAACAATGCCACTTTTTCCAGATTTTCTTTGAGTTTGCAAATTATTCGCATTTTAATTTATCATCTCTCCGATAGTAACAAAAAAAGGCACTGGCGTTACATCTGATCGAGCAAGCTTATCTCTCAATCCTTGAACATGTATGAAGACCCTTATGAGAATGTTTACTCTTAGAGACATGCGGCTGTGTTGTTTAAGCATCCTTAAGTTAAGCGTGGTCAAGTCTGAACGCTCTGATTTTTGGCCGATGCTAATTCCAAAGACTTAAAGACTTAACCCCTGTCTTTTGGGACCTAGTTAGAGCATTTGTTTACTCAACGAGAGACAATTGCAAGGAACTGCATCCTTTCACAGACTTTCAGTTATGGGGAAAATACGACGGGCTAAATTTCCGAATTTTTGCTGAATTTTACCAAAATTTTCAAAATCTTTTGTTCAGCGATTTTTTGAATAAAGAGTTTGATGACGGAGCGAAAACTTGCACAGGAAACAAACTTCTAGTATAAAAGAAAAACAGTTTTTCGTTGAAAAAACCTAAGTACAGACAAAATTTCAATCAAATCAAAAAATTTTATATTTTGGGGAATTCCCATCTGAGCTGTTGACACTCGTTCGCCCATTCTTGGAGTTTCTAAAGTTTTCTCCCGATATCAATTTTCATTTTGGAATTTCCGATGATCTAATTTTGATTTCCAGGTCTTCTCCTCTCTGTCAAAGCATTAATAATCTATGCTCCTTAAATGTATCACATGAGAGAAATTTGAATTTTAAACAGCGCGTGTGAAATTTTGAGCGAAATGCACGAGTATAAATTTACATGCCTTTTTTTTACAAGAAAGGTTGAGTGCTAAATGGCTATTTTGGGTTCTAGAAAATGCTATCAGATCCTCTAAAATAAATATCAAAAAAAGAAAGAATGCCCTGCTAGAATTTTTGATTTTCTTCTCTGCTTCATCATGAGCGCTCTGAGCGCAGAAAAAGGAAAAAATAGCCATAAATTAGAATTCTGGAGTACTGAATGACTGAATAAGTCAGCAATGAACTTGGCAGACGTCAACACAAAGAGGCTTTTAATCAGGATTCATGAGCCATAGCGAACTCACGCAATAGAACTTACTCTCGACACAAAAGGACCAATGACCTTTTCTTTTTAGTCGGAGTTCCGGAAGCCCCTAGGATGTTCTGGCCGGAAATGGAAAGTAGTGAGTTGGCTGTTCAATGGATTTCCATTTCCTCTGTTTCTTGTGGGGGGGGGGGGAGTTCATTCATCTTTCATTAGTGTAAACTTCGATAATTTTTTTTGATCCCCAAATGTCACATCTGATATCCAAAAATCTTTTGACGCCTCAACAAAACTGTCTGTGATTTTTTGGGTCTGTGATCTTGTGCAAAACGACCAATTGCTGAAAGGCCTCTGCCTTATTATTTTCAAATTTGCTGGAAAGTTTCCCTTCCCTAGAAAATTGGCTTCACTTGAGGAGCGAAGAAGTGATGTTGCGTTGGCGGGTAATATAACGCCATTCTGAGAACTCATTAGAGAGGAGGAGGAAGAGGAGGAAAAGATTTTTGACCATAAAATAAAAAAAACAATAAAACAATGGTTAAAATGTGAATGTTAATCCTTTCCTTAGCAAAGTAAGAATCAAATTTGTGGTTTTTGGAAGAAATACTAAAATTAAAAATCTATTACTTTTTTGGAAAATCTTTATACCGCTAAAGTTTCGAGGTATCCTTGCCTCGCATCTTTTTTCAGAAAAAATCTTACTATTATTGGCGACCCTACTATCTATAGGAAATCCAGTGCTCAATTCAAAAAATCGAACCCGCATAAGGTGTTTTCTAGGTGACTTTAAACTAACATTACTTTTAATTTAGGTATTTATAACAAGGTAATGTTTAACTTGTCTAGAAGCTACTGATGTGCACAACTTGGTATTTTAACATTTTTTACATAAGTATTGCAGCAGAACTTCCGCAAACTCACAATATTTTTTCTTTTCAACTATTTCTTTCATTCTATAATTCCAAGGAAGAGGATCACGCGCTGTTCAGCATTACTCAAAACAAAAATCATTTTTGAGACACGATGCAAGCAGGTAACGCTCAAACTGCATTTTCTCAAATTATCTTAAAACATGCCAGTAGATCAATGTGAATTTATATTATATTACTCTTTATTCTTCTCTATCTAAGACAAACGTAATGATTGGATTCTAACTCGGAATCTTCTCTTCTATTCAGCATTTGATTTTGCTTCAGATAAATTCTAAAATATGAATTACGTAGAGAATAATTTAAGATTAGTGATTAGCCAAACAAAACATTTTTCTAAAAAATTTTTGGCGTGAGACTTACGTAGGAGGTCTAAAATATTACATCAACTTATCACAGTCTATTTGTTCATGTTCCACCAACAGACAGGTAAATTTTATTTTCCCACGCTTTACTTCAAATTTCACGTCACTCCCTCGCCGCGCACATGCGACCAATCCCTTAATCTTCCACCTGACCTAGTCGCTCTCTTAAGTAAAGCACTTTCCATCGTTTCAGCAGAGCAATACGAATGTTTTTGTGCAAGTACAGCATTTAGAGTTCGTACTTGCAGTGAGGCTGTTTTTACCGCACTTCAAGCAAAATTGAAAAGAGGAAGTCGAGGGGAGGAGAGGGTGTAGCGGTGGAGGGGGGGGGGGTGATATGCAGACACCACTACTTAAAGCGAAAAAAGTGGAGAAATTTAGAGCAAAGACAAAAGTTGAACAAACTGGAACAAATTTAATTAATTTGATGAATTTTTTATGAAGGTTACCACTGAGCTGTGGTGCTATGTTAATAAATAATTGGTTTATAAAGCCTGAAGATGTATAATGAGAAATACTAAGGGTTTCGAAACCCTAAGCTGCAAACATTTTCAATATTAGCGTATTGGTCTACACATTTTCCCAACAAATTTTTCGCCAAATTTTCAACACACGAAAATTGTGAGGTTTATCAGACCTCTTCTTCAAAATAATTGCATTCGATCGCAAACGATCTTCTCTTGTAAACGTTAACATATGATCAAGAAATTCTTGAGGCACGCTCAGAAAAATAGCTTAATTAAGTTGAATTGAAGAACTCAAAATAAGCATACGAGGACGAAAGTGCTGTCTCCTCTTGATACTGAGGTTAAATAACTACGCTGAATGGGAGGAAATCTTGTTTCAATTTCAATTTTTCAGACAGCGTAGGTTGATAGAAAATGGCTATTGTATTGGAATGGTAATGGGAATTACTATAATGCTAATCAAAGACGATAATGAGTTCAAATCACAGCAAGCAGACTTTTTACCTGGATTTGGAGTAAACCACACCATAAACAAATCAAAAATTCGAAGATGGCCGAACGAAAAACCAAAATTCAAACCATAAGATCGAACGTACGTGTGAGATTACTTGATGAAATTGCAGCCACCTTAATTTGCAATTAATCCTGTTTTGGCATCGAACTAAGCATGATGTTAGAGTTGGACAATTCCTCTTGCTATTCCATGAATCATAGACCAAGAGAAACAACATATAGAGGAGCAGGAGATGGAGATGAGAAATAGCTTCGAATAAAGAGTGCGGAACCTGAAGGTTCAACAGTTCTTTGTGCAAAATGTTTTCCCCCTTTTCCCACTATCGCTTTGAAGCCTCCGAAGAAGAAAATGCTTTCACAATCAGTATCACGAATGGTGTAAAAAGCAGATGACGCGGATTCAATGGCACCCGTTTCTGACTGAAAGACAATAAATTTCTTGGGAATATAGCGCCATTTTCATGCTCTTGAGAGCTCTTAGACCATAGTGATTACGCCTAGCTGGCTTCCAAGCGCTGCAAATGATCTCTTGGTAAGTATTGAAGAGTGGAAAGAAGGGAGTAAGGAGGGGGGGGGGGGTGAGCAGAGGCGGAGAGGGGTAGATAGAAAAGAGCACCTTTGTCTTTTGCAAAATTTTGTTTATATCAACAAGCAGGTTCGAAAAATACTGCCATCACGAAGTTTGTAGGAGTGAAATAATACAAAAATAGGGTATAAATTAAGAATGGAAGTTAAGTAAAACTGGTCATAAATAAAAATCATGATGTGCAAAATATCGTACCTTATTATTTCTTGCAGCGGGAAATTTCCATGATCAAACGATTCAGTGGCAATGAAATTCTCGCGCGTTTACATATCAAAGAATGAAGAAAATTTATCAGTTTTCTTCTCATACAATCATTCATTCCCTTTCAAATACTCCCGTTTTTCTCAAATAAAATCCTCGGTTTCTATGCAAATATAAATCGGACTCAAAATCCACACAGACGCTGCGTGACGTTATATGAATGCATAATTAATCAAATTTGCCGTCTAGTTAGGAACCCCATGCCCTTGTGGCCCGAACAGCTCAATTGACGCATTTTTGCGGAACTGCGTTTATGTCAGCGTTTCTCCAGGTATCCCAACTTATGGATCTGAGACCACTTATTTACGAAAGGCTGGGCAGGGGGGGGGGGGGTCGACACAGCATGTTATTTTCGATAGACGTGACGATGAAGTGCATGGCCGCGGACCAGACGACGTTTATCGAAAATAGCCGTCTATCTGAGGCTGTTACACCCTAATTAATCGACGTAAGTGGAGGTAATAGAGGAGAGGGTGGTAGGGGGAAGGGGGGGGGGGGGGGAGATGTTTGGTAGGACTTGAGGTTGACTGGAAGCTTTGAGGTAGTCATGGTAATCTTTATGTTTAGAATCTTTATATCATTGTCGACAGATGGAGAGTGGGGGAGGGGTGGGGGAGGAGGGTATGAAAAATTCCTGGAAGTAGCCTGCTTGAGTTAAGAAATTGAGCAGTTGAGTGCCGATATTAATTAATATGATCTACATAATTTTTTTTAATTTCAAAGTTTTGTGAAGGGGCTAAGGGAGGCTTAAACTTGGACATCCCAGACTTTTTTCATGAGTGCGCTACTAACGCCGATGTCCCCCTCAAAAAAAATTTTCGTCACCGCCCGCCCACTAAGAAATTAAAAAGAAAAACTCACTTCTCGAACCGAAACTACTTCATATACAATGTTATTCACAATGGTAACTTTTACTAATTTTTTCTTTCTGATTTTTCGAAAAGTATATATTTCATTTATTGCTTCAACCTTTCCTTGTCAAAATATGTTTTTCTGCAGATTTTTTCCTTGTATTTTAATTTATATATAATGAGAAAAGCAAAAGGTGAAGGACAAGAAGGATGACAGAGCATTCTTCACTGCTTCTAGGTCCTAACAATTTTAAAAAAATTCGGTCCTTTGATGCTATTGAATTTGCCACGACGACCTCAGGAGGGTGCGAGGGGAAGGGGGGAGGGGGGAGAATTAGCAGAAGTGGACAAGTGAGTAAATTAGAATAAGCATTGCACTGCAGTAAGCTAGTGTGGGAATATGTACTACAAAGAACGATAACTCACCCAGTAGGGATCAAAAATTCGAGTAATTTACAGCGTTCCTTGAAGGCTGGGAACATTAACAATTAAGACAATCTTTGAGTGTAAATTTTTGATTTTTTTTTGCACATACTGACATCCCAAAAATACTGACTTCTTTTTTGCACCCTATGCTAAAACATCAGCATTTGTCTCACGCTGCACAATTTGATCGTAGTCATTTCTAATCAGATTACTGCAGACGCTAGCTTTGACATTTCCTTGCAAGAAGTTCCATTTCCCTCATTTTCATGCAAAAAAATCTTGGAGTCCTAGGCGATGACATTCAAAGCACTTTGAAGGCGATGGAGCCATAGAAGGGCATGGCATTCGCTGTGGGAGTAATAAATCCCGAGTCAGTGGCAGTATGCGGAACATGCCCCAAGGAAGCGCTAATGGAGCAAGTTCTTGCAGAGAAATAGATGTTTTAGGAAGGAATAAGGGGAATATATTGAAAGAAAAGAAGTTTTTGAATACTCTTCGTTTTTTCTTTTCTTAGAATGAGTTTGCAATATTTGAGGGATCCCGGGACTCTTTCAATAAGGAGAGAGGGCCTAGAATGTTTCAATTTTATTAAAAAAAGTAAAACTCATTTTATTTTTCAGAAAATTCTTCTTTTCTCTGACGATCCCCAAGAGGGTTTTGTTGCAAGTTGAAAATGCCCTTCAAACCGGTTTGTTTTTATTTCGTATTATTCATGAAAAATAGATGTAATATATTTGTAATAATTTTCCCTTACATCTCAGCTGATGTTGATAGGCTGGAAGAGAAAAGAACGTTTTCTATAATTGTGCTATTTGAGTTACTTTTTTGCCAAATTTCAAAAGATTCTTTAGAATGAAATTGGGTTTCTATGTAGGCATTTGGCATGTTCTATGAAGACTTCTATTAAGTTAGGAAGCGTGAGAGGCTGACCAGGAGGGAAAAACAAGAAAACAACATGGAACTGAGTGCAGTGACAACTGTGAGAACAGGATTCGCATGCACATGAAAGACCCAGTGACAGCTATAGGAATGTGCCTCCTCGTCGTCACTGACATGGCCCCCATATCGGCTAAGGAGTAAACAACGAGGAGAAGAAACCCAACGAGTGTGTGTTCGTGCTTGTTGGTATGGAGCGCTATGGCTGAAAACTTGAAATGACGTCGTTGGCTGTGATTACTGGCTTCGCTTCGACGGCGGCGGTTCGCGCATGTGCCTCAGGCTACCCCGCCTATCTTGAAAAATAGGGCGGTACTAGAGACGAGAGAGGGCGAGAGTGTGTGTCGAGATCGTTTGTGAGTAGAAAAACTTATGTTTTGGTAGCTCTCCAGGGAGTTTACTCATTGAGAAAAGGGTATGAAAGAAGTTTATGACGGGTGATACAGACTTTTCTGTAGTCTGGAGCCAGTATAGCGCGCAGATCGTTTGCATTTGTAGCGACGTACTCTTCTGTAATTCGTGGAGAAAATCTAAGCACGAAAAGAACTAGTATGTGCACAGGTAGTGGAGAATATGATGTGCTAGTCAAAGCTAAGCAGAAGAGCTTCTCCGTTGCATCTCCTTTGCTCGAACATAATCTGTATTTTTTCACTTATAGTGTAGACCCCGGCCAGCTTCCCATAGGTACCTGCGCGACGCACCCGCAACACACACCATCAGTGCGCCTCCTGTCCCTGATAGAATTCCTTGCTTCTCTCTCATTTTCTCGTTCTTGTTGTACTATATTCCCTCCATTTCAGGTATAAGCAATCGGCGATAACCGGTGACGAGGTTTCACGTGCTCCAATAGTTCTGATAGCTCCAGTCTTAGGTAGCAGTCTTGTGTTTTTTTTTTGAGAAACTGGGAAATGAGTGAAGGGCATATAAGCTTCTTGTGATATAAGAGTGCGGCCTGATTTGTAAAGTGTAAGTGCCTCAAGTCAAAATAAGCCTTTTGGGAAGCCGTTAGGGATCAGTTCAATGAAGAGTTCACGTTTTTTGAAGCTTTTGTTTCTAGTTTCTGCGTCTGTGAAGGGAAACGTTGTAAGAGTGGTGTTGTTCTTTTTCTGCTCTAAGTACACTTATTACTCCATTGAGTTTCTAAGCCTATGACATGATTCCGTACATAGTCTAAATAAGCTTGTTTCCTTTCTCTACTTCAAAACCATTCGCGGCTGAACTTAAGCTGATTCAGTGGACGTTTTTTTCATTCTTTCTTTGTTGTCTTCCTTACTACTGATCATATCTCAAGTTTTCATTGATCGTGGTCATGTGGTACGCTTTTTGCGTATCAGTTAAATAAATAAAAAATAATCCATCAGTGCAAGTTCGAAATTTGCATCCATTGATTGTATGGAGGTTGAGTATGTTTTATTCTTGCATGGGTTCCTTCCGAAGTGAAGCTAGAGGTACCCTTTTCACTTTCGTATATGTGCCGGGGACCACACTATACCTTAATACTCCCTTTATCCTCCCACTTCTATCCTATTTTATTATAGATACCATAATAAACCATGCTATAACGATGGATACTTACACTAACTTCTTCCAAGTTAGTTTATTTTAGTTTCCTTTTTCTTTTTGTTTCCTTCTTCTACGCTTACGATCTTCCTTCACTACTGATGAGTTTTGTGAGGTCGTATTCCTAACTATTTTTCGTAAATGATAGCAACGAAAATTACCCTAATTAGGTACCCCGATTTCACGCGTATAAGACGCACTTTTTCGGATTTTCAAGCGAGCCGCAGCCGCTTCACTGTATTCCGGAAAGAAGTCCTTACATCGCACGATTCTCTCAAGCAATATAACATTATAGGGTCCTTTGGTTGTAAAGTCCTTTGGCTTGTCGGGGCTGGTCGATTTTGGAAAAAGTCCCCCGCGCCTTATATGCGTGAAACTAGGGTAATTGTTTTCTCCTTGTATCTATAAGATTTTTCAGAAACTTCTGCCAATAAAGGTTGGGCTATTTTGTTTCGTCTATACCTTCATTGGACGAAAATGTCAATCAACAACATTTTAGCCATATATGCTAAAATTCTTAGACTAGTGATTAATGCATAAGGATGCTCTGCTCCAGAAAAAGCGCTATGCGTCACGAAAACAAGTGACGACTCCATTTTTTAGGAGATGAAACCGAAGACGCTTATCTCATGCAGAAAAATTCCGTTTACCGCAGCAGGCGATAGTCCGATGACGCAGGATCTGGCAAATATGTGTTATGTAGCATTGATTCTCAATCAAACTCTGCAAATTTTGCGGATCTACAGGGTGTCTCAAAAAATGTGCTTACTATTCTGAAGTCTTTAGAGAAGATTTTGGTAAAGTTTTGTAGAGCTGGCTTTCCCGGCACTCCTTGCAGTCCCGGCATATGGCGTCACTGTGATAAAGCTGCAGTTAGAGTAATTAGAAAGACTTGTATGATTTGGTTTCCATGGATGCTGAGTTTGATGCTCACTTTGTACAAGAATTTTTATGGCGTAACCACATTTTTTAGGAACATTGCTAGCGGCTGCCACTTAACAAATAAATTGTTTAAGGAAGCATTATGATAAAATGCAAAATTTATACTTAGTGTTCGCAATTTTTTTAGCGTAGCGGGGAAGGTTTTAGATCACTCTGTTTCCTCTCTGAGGCAAAATATGGCCCTCCGTGGCTCAAAACCCTTCTCAGATTCCCTTCCTCAATTTCACATCATTAAAGAGCGATCGGTGATTTGCTTCATACTGTAAATCTAAGTTGAAGCCAGCTCCATAGAATGGTACCTGAAGCTTCTCCAAAGTCTTCATGACAAGAGAGTGATTAACAATTAAACAATAGGCACCGTTTTGGGACACCATTCGTTTAAAAAGTGTGCCTTTTCACAGCTCGGAGCGCAATCAATTAGTTCCTTCTTGGAGCATTATTGTCTGGATCACAGTAGATTTTTTGAACTGATCATCTCACTTGATAGCTGGCACCATCATGCATCGAGAACACATTTGAAAGCGCCTTTTGTTTGCATTCGATTTTGGTCTTTTTAAAAAAATTAAAATTGTTGAACAATATGACAATTCCGTTGAAGTAGGAAGGTTTTTGCTGAAACCTGCATAATATTTTTTTTACTTATTGTCATGCGCTATCACTATCACTATGGGCTTTTCCTAGCATATGTAAAGGCTACTGGGACGAAGCAAAACATAAAGCTGCGAACGCGATAGGGCCAAATTGCGTGATTCTCACAAGGGAACGATCCCAACTTAAGGTGGCGAATTGGAATGAACCGCATACCATTAGATGCGCCTTGATGAGCTGATTCCAAATCTGTCTTCCATATCTGCGACAAAATTATCTGCAAAAAGTTATGAGCGGTTGAAAATGTGAAGTTATCGGGGTTTCAATGCATAATATGCTTTAAAATCTAACTTAGAAGTGCAAGACTAGCATGATATTGAGTGTACTGATTCCAAGGAAAGCTCAGATTCTAAAGAAACACGGATAAGTGTTTTTAAACAGCTAAAAAGCAACTAAAGTTCTTTGGTAAAAGCTATGAGCAATGAAAAGTTCAAATTTGGCAAATGTACAGAGCCATAACTCGAAAATTAGTTGCTCAAAAACACTTGCCTGTGTTTCTTTAGAATCTGAGCATTCCCTGGAATCAGCACACTCAATAATGCTAGTCATGCACTTCCAAGTTGGAAGTTTAAAGCATATTATTTATTAAAATCCCGATAACTTCACATTTTCAACCGCTCATAACTTTTTGCAGATGACGTTGTCGCAGATATGGAAGACAAATTTGGAATCAGCTCATCAAGACGCATCTAATGGTATACGGTTCATTCCAATTCCCCACCTTAAGTTGGGATCGTTCCCTTGTCAGAACCCAACGGTCAAGATACGCGGGCGCCAACATTCGCGCCGCTCATCCATGCTTTTGCGTCTTCTTCCGGTAAGGCTATCTCATACAATTTCTTTGATAGTTCTTTCTCAAATTTCAAGCACAAATAAGCGTCGCATATTGGAGTTGAACACGATAAATTGCTTGTTGGAGGTCACTACGCCATGCGGGCTTGAGCGACTGAACACGTATTGACCACAAGATTGGGTAGTTAAACCGTTACCATTAGTTATTACGCAATCAAACAGAAAAACAAACTGAAGCTCGATGGAATACCTGCATAGAACAGGGATGCTAAGACATAAATGAGCATCAAACTACAGACGGTCGAAGGTTCGGTATAGCCTTATTTGGAAAACATATTGATCGCTCAAGAGTGACATTATATAGCTTAGAGATAAGAATAAAAGGCTATCACTTTGAAAAAAATACCCTTAACTTATTGTAAGTTGTTATGAGTCAGTTACACATGTTTCTGAACTTTTGAAGCACAGTTGAAGAACTCATTCTTTTTTATATAGCAAAAGTAGGTAAATTTATAAAATCTTTAGTTTTGGTTATACTTCCACAAGGAAATGCCCTTCCCTAGCGAGAACTTGCCTCTCCGTGAGATGTTAGTTACCATATTTTGTTGATTTGCACAACAAACTCACGCATGATACTGTTCTATTTTTTCTATGATCCTTAGGTGCTCTAAAATTCACACTAGTGTCCATAGAGAACAGGACTGAAAAACTTATGAGGTCTATGACCAGCGATGATGTCAGTTCAAGTTCGCCATCCGCGCAGACTCTACATTCAATACTCGTTTTCCTTCTTCTATTGTGAACTTGGGTTTCAATCGGTCTATTCATCATCATTCTATCCTTGCGTGCACGTAATTCTCAATTCTTAATCTCGGCACTATTGCAGGCATTCATCATGCTCAAGCTCGACTGTTTGATTACGCCTGATTTCAGATTGCAGCAAACGAAGAACGTTTGTGAGTGGTGTTTAAAGCCTGGGAACTTTTTTTGTTTTAACAGAAAATGATCTACCCTATTTTCAGGTGTATAAGCCGCACCCATTTTGCTTTAAACGCGAGCAGACCCAGGCGTGCCGCTGCGCATGGGTCGCAAAGCGGTCGCTTTCTCGCACATTGCTCTTACTTAACGCGCCCCATGGTAACAGCCAGTCTTTTGGCGTGTTCGCCTTTAGAGCAAACAGGGTGCGGCTTATACACCTGAAAATAGGGTAAATTTGTAAATTATTTCTTACAAAAAAGTGGACGTAGTTGCGCAATTCGCTTATTGTCTAGGGGGAGTCTCAGTTTTGTTAGAATTGTGAAGCCAACGCGTCTCAGGAATTCATGATCCATGTGATAGACTACCCTTATCCACATTATTTTATCGACTAGAGACTGTCCACTTGGAGATTTGTTGCTGGTATCGGTATACTACTCATAGCTCTTGATCTTGAAGATTTAGATCTCAGATCTGCTCAACAAGCGTATAAAGTTTCCTAGCCATTCTGTTTGTCCAAATAATTCACAATTTGTTTTGTATCGTGTAGCGGTGGTTCGCTCTAAAAGGAAGGTCAAAAGACCATTGATGTTGTCACAGTATTACTCATTTGTGACGGAATCTTTTCTGGTTAATGTAGTCTTCTGTAACTGAAGCATACTTGAGTGAATTTTACTGACTAACACACTTATGCGTCCGTTAGCAAAGATATTGTAAAAGCACAATAACAAGATCGATTTAATGGAGTGATCAAGAAGACGACGCCCATCGAATGCAGATCGTAAGAATATGAAGCCAACCCGGTTATCGTTTCAATTCCAATCAGTTTTTTCTATAGAGTTGTTGACATCAGCATATCTAATCGCGACTCTAGACAGAAGACAGTGCTGACATTTCATAACTAGTCTGCAAGAATACTATATGCAGTAGACCGTAAGCATTCATCGAGATAGCACAATATTAATTTTGCATATTACCATGGTGTGGCTGCAAGTAGCTATACAGAGAATCTTACTGTGAATCCACCCAAGGTATGTGAGTAAGCACGTTTTGCTTGGCTTTAAGCAAACTCATTCAATGTTTCAGATAACAAATAGCAAAGTAAGAAAATGAATGATAGAATTGTAAAATGATATCGAACAGATTTGTGTAGCAAGGTGGGAGCAAAGTTCAGGAGAACGGCATGTGATTCATACTTATAACCCTCTAGAAAATCACCACAGCGGGACACCAGAAGCAACACCAGAAAACTCTACAGGACAAAAACCACAGAAAATCAGCCTGAGCATGTTCATTGATTAAATCATCAGACCTCCTTATTCAGTGGCTAGACGTGCATGCATTCATGTTTCTAGAGAAGGCAGAGCAACAAAGTATCGATAAAAGTACTGAATACCTGTGGAACAGCTTATACGTAAGTTGAGAGAAGGTTTATTAATTTTGATGTTCAAGTAACTTTTTATGGGTCCTCTGTCGTTGGTAATATAGCCGATGCACCATATGGCAGCACAGCTTGTCCAATGTTCTTGTGCGAGTTGTGTATGTGTGCCTTCCATGCAAATGTCGTCAATAAGGCTTTATGCCATTGAACCAAAGGAATAAATATTCCTCAAGATGAGAAGTAATAACACACAGATCTTATGAACAAACAAGCAATAGTATGAGCACATTTTCTATTTCACACAAAAACACTGAAGTTGCTTTCTAATCGCAATCCGCGATACTTGGAAGAGTAATGTGTGAATGTTCTTGTTTTGTAATAGTCATTTGTTATCTTCTGTGTCTTCTTGTGAGCCGTACCCGAGATTGTTAAAAACTTTATTAGGCTAAGGTTTCGGCAGATCGCCTTCTCCAGAGCCTGAAATGGGTAATACGATCTGCAATCCATTCGACAACGTCTCTGCAGCAGAGTGAGCAAAGCGCCAAGACTTAGGTCTAATCACTAGCTCAGCTGGTAGCATTTAGCCAAACACTCACCTTTTGGGTTAGCCGAAGAGGTTTTTGACGCGAGAGCGAGATGAATGATGACCGCTTGAGGGACCACTATTTATAGCGAAAAACTAGGTCAGAAGAGCTGACCTAGGTAATCATTTGTTACTTTTTTGATTTTGTAGAGGAGTAGCCATATACCATAGGTAAGTCCTTAACCATTTTTGACACAGTTCTTCAATTCTCTTGCAGCCTTTGCATAAAAGTTTTCTCGTTTTATCCCTTCATGTTGCATTTGATTATATATACATACTCGAAGATATGCCAAAAAACCAAAGTGTAGACAAAACGTTTTTTTCTGAATGGGTGTTATGCTTTGCACGGAACTCACCAGTAGAGAATGATGGGTTGATGCAACAATTCAGTTTGTTTATTTGTGCCTCTTTTTTTCTGCTGTCACCTGGCTCTATGGTATATTTTGGGTTTTTCCTGACATCTCAGATAATTAGCGGAGCTTCTGCTCATAGTTTTGGTATAGGATGAAAGAAGCTTCAGAAACTTGTAAGCGTCTGAGAGTGAGAAGGGGTTTTGTAGAAATTTGATCCAAGACGGACTCATTACAGACTTCATGGCTTGGACTCGGCTGCTAATTTTGCACAATATTCAGTCTCTCCTCCTCGGTGGGGCAGGACGGTTATTGACACCTATATGCTGTGATTATCGGATTTTTGATAAAAGAGCTTGCACTTGTTTGAACGCTTATTGCGTTGCCAAATTGAACGCAAGTTGCAGAATAATTCAATTATTGCTCATTCTATGAGCAAATTTGCCAGCGCAAAAAAGCCCTATTTTCGAGTGAGAAGTGATACGATGAAGTTGATTTAGCAAGAAGATTGACATAATTACGCTTCATAAATTACAACTCTAGAACAAAGCTATACTCGAAAGTGTCCCTGCGTCGTATCCTTACAGTAAGAATTACGAGCATTTTCATTCTAGAACTTTCCGGTCCGTCGTCTAGTACGTCAAAGAGGATCTGCAAGCGATTGTCTTCTGGCCATGCTACGTCAGTTCTTTCCATTCGCTTACATATCGCGCAATGGATGCAATCTTATTTCTCCAAAAGTCCACATGCCCGTTTCCTAAGTGCTTCTTCTAATATGCTAACCACAGGTGCTGTTCGATTTTGTGGAGCAAGGTCAGCAGTTTTGAGAACGCTTCACTTATGAAAAAAGACCCACGCTGTCGAATCAGCCGGATTTCAAGGAAAACAGGCACCTATCGACATCTTTTTTGTTGATAGTTCTCACATATAGGGCCCCTAAACCGCTTTCATTTGCCTACTTTTTATGTGTGAAGTCAAACCTCAGCACTTGCAAGGCATTGTTGTACTGTTCATTACTGTTGTATTACTATTGTATTGTATGCCCATGTCAGATTGGATGACTTGCTTCGACCTAACAGTCAGTCCCTTAGAAAGACACACAACATTTACAGACATTTACTTCATCCTCGGAACTCGTAAGGAAGGATGGCGATAGTTGTAAATAACTTTACTTTCAAAATAAAATTGATTGTGTAATTTTATAATTCAGATGTCTAATTCCAAAAATATCTTCAAGGCTTATTAGCGTTGACTCAGTTCAGTTTTTTTCCGAACACTGGAGATGTTTTTGGTGAATACTCACAAATAGTGTCTGGTCTGGGGCTCCAGCTCCAACTTTGGAAGTTCAAAATCATCCGCAGTATGATTTTGCATGCATTGACAGTCAGCCATGGGAGATCACTTTTGTTTTTCAGTATTCTGCTTTATTATACCTCGCAGAGTTCCACATTGGCCATTACGAAGACAATTAGGACAAACTTATTTTCTGCTAGCTTGCCTAATTATCAAATCACTATTCAATTAGAGCGAATCGCTATAGAATCCTCCATATTGTAGAGTACTCCTCAGTCAGCTACAGGGATGAATAAGTGTTTTCATACAGTACCAGGTGGACCCTCGCCCCGATCGGGTCACGATCTCAACTGGTCCGACGTCGAATCTGCCAATCTGGATCTATCAAAGAAATACTGCTTTTTCTCAACACATTCGACTTCTCCGGCCTTCAACCCCTCCTCCTCCTCTACATCCATACTGCGCTGCAAGAGAGCGTGAGTAAGAAAAGGCTTATCTGCTTCATAGTCGTGAAACAGCCTCCTTACCGCAAAATGAAGATGTTCTTTACCTTATGTTGTTTGAGATAATAGTGTACATGCGTCGAGTAGGAATCGATTATTCCCATAACAGCCACATGAAAGCGTATGATTTGTTTCTTGAGTATGCGAAAACAGCAAAGGGTTATATTCGAAAAGATCACTTGCAATGGTGCTTACGATTGCGAGATTAGGTGTGCAACTAAACTTATGTTTGCGCTGTGCTTAAGTTTATGTCACGCATAAATGACCCTGAATGTACTTATACGACGAGAACAATAATAGCAAGAAGATACCGATGAAAATGGAAATTCTGGACGACAAAGGCAAATAGTAAAGAGTACTGACATACGGAAAAGATAAGTCGAAAATTTGTAGGAAGTAAGTAGCAGAAATTAGTCTCTGCCACTGGTACAATCACCGCATCGACCGGCCCCGGCTATTGTGTGAAGTAATTGTTGATAAGTAGGTGTAAAAATGTCGAGCCTGAGAAACGACGTGGTGAGAACACGTTCAATCTTGATCAGTTCGAAATCAGCATTTGAGGAAGATTAAGCCAAATAGACGTACCCCCGACATCAGCATATATTAGGTCGTTTCATAAGTTCGTCGACTTTTTATTTTTGTCGCTGTTTTTCGATGAAGCGGTTGGTTTACGGCAAAGTACCTATACTACTGAAAAGAGAAAATCTTGCTCTACAAGAACTGTTGTTCGTTTTTGGAGCAAACTTGAATCCCCTTCTTTACGACTTATCCAAAGCAAAATTTTTTGAGAGGCAAAAATTGGCGATTGCGGCAACTGCAACTTTCGATCCGTATACGGAGCCACAAGTGGGAATTTTTCGTCTGAAGTTGTTATAAGTGATGAAAAACAACTGTTTGTGGAACTACGGTGCATATAAAAGTAGTCTCCATATCCAAAGAGAGGCTATAAAGAATGATTAAGCGCACGTTTCCCATGTGTGTAGATGTCTTGCGTTTGGCACAATTTGAAGAAGTTCCCACGTCAAAATTTTTTTGAGAAAGCGTAAATTGTTGGCCAGAGCTTGTACTCATACATCTACACCACTTAGAAGAACGCATCCATTCCTCAAGTTCCGATAGGAGGACCAACACATTGTGTCGCTGAACAACACGCCAAACCCAAGTGGCAGCAGTCAAAGACAACAACCATTGGGACCTTGTTCAAACGGTTCTTTGCATATTGGCATGCTGCAAATTTGTCAGTGTTTCAGTCTTGCTTGCTACTATCCATCCCGCCTACCTATGACAGAAACATCTTGCGTAATACGGACCAAATGCGGAAAGTGCAGTTGCCGCAATCGCCAATTTTTGTCTCTCAAAAAATTTTGCTTTGATAAGTCGTAAAAGAAGGGGATTCAAGTTTGCTCCAAAAACGAACAACAGTTCTTGTAAAGCAAGATTTTCTCTTTTCATTGGTATAGGTACTTTGCCGTAAACCAGCCGCTTCATCGAAAAACGGCGACAAAAATAAAAAGTCGACGAACTTATGAAACGACCTAATATATACATATATCTTTCCTACATGACGTGGATTACGTGGATTGGTGAGTCGCCGCCTTGCTTCGGGCTTGCGCACGTTGCGTGCGCATCTTTGGCGCGGTGTGGCAACAAGAATAACTTGGGAAAGCCTTGTTTTTGGCGCACGTCATGCCAAACGTGCCCGCAACGTGACGCAAGCCCGAAACGTGTGCGCCTCACGAATCCACGTCATCAACATAGTGTTGAGTAAAGACATATGGGCTGACATCGAGGATACATGCCAATGGCGGACAGAGTGAGGGGAGAGGGAGAGCGGGGAGGGACTCGGGGGAGCCGCAACCCAAAAATGAGTCGCGAAATTTTAGTAACTTACTTACATGTTTTATAAAAATGTGCAAGTGACTTCTATTTTTGTAGATAACTGAAATGATTTTGAAATCTTTCGAAAATTCTAATTGGTCTTATAAAATTTTTTTTGCGGGGGCTTGACTGCCGCCACGCCTCTTTCTTTACATTTTAGAATTATAGCCGCAAATATCTTAAGAAGCGCCACAAAAATTTTTCGGAGTGCGTGGGTAACGCCACACATCTTCATTTGAAAAATTTTTTTGCCGGCGCATCGTATGTGTTATGACGAGTGCAACAAGCCTTTGAAAAAACACTTTTTTAGTGAGAAGTATTGGTTTAATTAGTAGGCAAGGCCTACCGCTGCCATACCAGTGACTGTGGGTGCCAAAAAGCGTTTGAATGGTTTGGTGGTATCTATACCACTTCACGAAAAGCACGGTAATAAGACACAACCGATGAATGATATTTGAAAGTGCTATGGATCATATTTATATTTAGATTATACTTAGCCGCGCCATTTTTTGCGGATAAATATAGTCTAGAGATGAATATAGTCTCTAGTTTGGCGGCGCGCCAGCGATTACACGTCCAGGCGCGGATGCAGTAGCGACTAATTATAAGCACGGCGTTTGCGACCATCCAAAGAGGAGTGACTTGCATCGAACACGCACCATTCTCGTCAACGAACCGATATACAATAATCACAACAATGCTGAAAACTGCCACGTAGTTCTTCGGAAAACTTAAAGTTCGATACTACCATACTAATATTAGGTTGGCTAAAAAAATAAGTTCGTTTTGGCATGCAAATCTTCATAAAAATCTTTTGACGTTTCCTATATATGAATTTTTGTGAGAAAATAGCTCAAGCTTCCTCTATCACCTACTAGATATTTACGGTTTTTTTTAACATCAGTAAAGACAATTACGCCTCAACATTGCTAAACTTTCAAAAGCTCAACTCTTTGACTTTCTAAGTTTCGTTTTCATGCTGTAATGATGTAGAGAACAGCAGTTCGGTTTGAATACAGAAAAGTTTTCCCTATTTAGTGAATAACAATATTGTGATCTGCCACTTGGAAATCTTTTTCAAAAAAACCAAATTTCCTTATATTTGCGCAGTATGAAAAAATTGGGGTTTCTCAGTTCTTTGCGGATCTTTTCTTTGGAAGGTAAGTTCTACTCAAACAAGATTTATACTCCACTTTCCATTGTAGTGCTCTTTCCAGAGATATCAAAAACTGGACAAAAATTTGTCTGCAGCATTTGTAGAACCCGCAAAACCCACCGAACTTATTTATTAGCCAACCTAATAACCTGATATATTATTACAGTAAGCTACCCTGGTTTCTAAAAATAAGCAGCATTTGCCCTGTGTGAGGCCTACTCAACTGCTGCTTGGATAAGGTTGACTTGGATTTCAAAGTGTTGGTGCCTTTTCTCTGCGAATTGTGCAAAATAATGAGGTGCGCCTTGCAAGGATGTAACCATGTTTGCGGAAAGTTTTCGCTGTCAGTTGCAAATATGACAATTCGAAAGGCTTGCATAGCTTGATGCAAACCTGGGCGAGAGCAATGGACCACATATGATTCTGGCACACATACCAATCGCAAACATCAACAAAAAGCTTGCACGCAATATGCTCTACGGTTCTGTGTCACGATGAATGCGTGGTTTGTCTATACAGCATTGTTTCAAACTGCGCATAATGAGTCATTACATGGATGCTTAGCTGCTCTGCACAGGAGAAACTGAGAGACCAGTTGGTGTTAGGTACAAAGAACATTTGACCGTAGAAGACGTGCCGGATTGATTTTATTACTTGAGAAGCACAAGCATGGAGCATAGTGATGAAGACGATGACATAATGGATGACTATGTCATACCAGACCAAGACGCTCGAAGCATTCTGAGTCTTGCAGGGAGCCATCAGGAACCAAAAGATGTTTACAATTACGCACAATTTCCCGCCCATCGTCTCTGTGAAGCTATAGGCTTTGACAGATTGCGAAAGTCGGTGTGTTTGCGTCCATAGCTTGCGCAGGATTCCGTAAGACCCTCACAGAAGAAACCCGTACTTTTCAAAATCGCTTCAGAAAATGAGCTAACATTTGATAGCAGAAAAAAACATTTGAAAGGCGAAAGAAAACTGACAAGAGAACGATTCTTAGTGTCCGTGGCCCTTTGAAATGAGATGTATACCATTACACTCGTCTTCGAACGGTTATTCCGAGTCTGATTTTCGTTTCTGCTAATCATCTCTCTGAAAGAAATTATGAACGATTTCCGAGTCAAGTTTGACGCGCGAGGCAAATACCCCAGGTACACTGACATGGTGACATGACAAAACGCGTTCATTTTCCGATCATTTTCATTTTCATGGATACCTTTTGGAATAAATGTAGGAAACACTCATATAAAAACGACTCCTCGTTAATTTTTCAAAGAGAGACATGAATTTACCTCGAGGGAACCTAACTCTTAAAAAAGCTTAATTGAGGCAATGCAAAACTGAAAAATACAAAAGGAACTGAACCTGCACCTGCGACAACCTGTGGGCTTATGGCACTAGCCACTACACCACAGTACCGACGGTGTTCCGATCATATCTCAGGCCAGATTTCAAGCAAAAATCCTTCATAACTTTTTCAGAGAAACGATTGGCAGAAACGAAAGTCAGATTCGGAATCAGCTTTCGAAGACAAGTGGAATGGTATACATTTCATTTCAAAAGGCCACGGACACTAAGTATCGTTTACTTGTGAGATAACTCAGCGCGCGAGCAATGGCCGCAATGACTGACCCGATCTTGCAGAGCCCTATATAAATCAGTTGGTGTTCACACCATAAGCTCTTAATGTAGCTTATTAGCCTTACTGATACCAAACTGCGTGGTTGTACCATACCACAGATGCACTAACGCGGCAGATGTTGGTTTGTCCTTATTTGAGTATCGTCATTATTAAAGGGAAGCTGGGGTAACGAGGCATTTGTGGAGTGAATTATGGGAACGAAATTTCGCACCACTTTGGGCCTTTGAAGAAGGCAGTAAGTCGAAATGTAAGATCGAAACAAAAAGCTTTACAAAACCTCGTATGACATAAGAAATCCATACGTATATTTTGAACATCATTTTATCGTTTCTAAAGCCTGAGGGCCATCTTGTCTAGTACATCTGCAAAGGGTGCTTCATGATAAGGTGGCGCATTGCGTATATGATCGCGCAAGCCTTATTATAAAACTTCTTTTTGTAAGCTAAGCCAGGTTGGACGCTGTTTTGATTATTCCCCGTTCGAAAAAGCGTAGATCATTTGATAAGGTTGAAATGCAACATTGTTTATCGTACTACAATGCAGGACTCTGTGGACACTTCGTTTACAAATTCCAAGCCTTAATGCACTCCTGATATGGGATATTTTGTGATTTTTCAATTTTATTACATCTCGTTACCATAAGCTTACATTTCACGTCTTCCGTGTCGCTTGGTTTTGATTGCCACGATATTTCTGGTTACGAAAGACCTCATGAAATGCGAATCAAATCATTTTTATGCGAACGTCTATAAAGCGAAGGAATTTCCGATGAACATATGACGCAAATATGGGGGCTGAGCAGAACATTGCAATTGTGTTTCGGCTCTTTCAATCTGATTTGTCTTCTTAATTTTCCTTGTATTTCTTGGATGATTAAGATTAGTAAACAACGCGGAGTTTGCAAATGATCATTCAGGAATATTGCGCTCAGGCACCTGATACTCTACACGGTGTCCCAAAAGTCTTCAAGCCTAATTTTTCAACGTAGTTACTTTGTTGGTATTCCTTGCTTTTAAGTAAAAGCTAACGTACGAGATCTTTGCTTAGTCTTTGATAAATAATAAAAGAAACCGTTTGCATATACAGGGTGTCCCAAAAGTATGTATGCACTGTTTGATCGTTAATATCTCTCTTCCAAGAAGTCTTTTGCCTTGCTTCAGGTACCGTTTTGTAGAGCTGGCTTCAACTTAGATTTGCAGTAAAGAAAGAATCACCCATCTCTCTTGATTACTGTAGGATTACGGTAGAAACTTTAAAGAGGGTTTTGAGCCATGAAAGACCATACTTTGCCTCAGGAAGAAAACAATACAGCCTGAAAACTTTTACACTAGGCTATTTAGAGTTGATGACTCTAACTGTAAAGTTCCCAACTTTTTACGATGCTTCAGTGAAGAGGCATGTCGAGTAAGAGGTAGCGGCCATTTTTTCAATGTTCCTAAAAAGTGCGGTTACACCGTTTGAAAAGCTTCGCAATCTTGTGAATAGTTGAGTATTAAACTTAGCGTCCATAAGAACCCTATTGTACAAGTTTTCACATTTTTTTGAAAATTTTTGAAACGGCAGCTTTTTCCACACTGACACCATATATTTCAAGTTTCTACCGTAATCCTACAGTAATGAAGAGAGATGGATGATTCGTTCAAATCTAAGTTGAAGCCAGCTCTACAAAACGGTACCTGAAGCAAGGCAAAAGACTTCTTGGGAAGAGAGATATTAACGATCAAACAGTGCATACATACTTTTGGGACACCCTGTATTATCAAGATATCTGCCCATAGTAAAGCTCGGGTAGATTGTTGTTCTTGCAGAGAACAGTACTTCGATTCTGAACAAATGGAAAAATTCAAACAAATGGAAACATAACCCTGTTCAAACATATATAGCTTTTTTGCCTTCGAAGCTCTTGCAAAACCTTGAGTTGCAAATTGTAGAGCTGACTTCATCCTAAATGCAAAATGCGAACCGATCGTCAGTCTTTGTTCATTAGTTTAGGATCAAGATACTACTCAAAGTAGTGCCGTGCCTCTTGAAAAAAGTTTCTCGAAACCAAATTCCAGGGAAGCTGAAAACTCCAACACCAAATCGTCTGAGTCACTAATTCTAGCTGCAAGCGTTTTCGGAATGTTATTTTGAAGTCGTTTCGGGTACACCACAATTGCTTCTTGTTGATGTTCTTAAGAACTTAATAGTACGGTTTAACATTTTTGTTGAATTTCACAGATATACTTCCCAAGTTGGCAGGTTTCCAATCACCGGGTAAAGACTAGACTTTTCTTTGTGATCAGTTATAAAAACAAGGCTTTCTATACTTCGCCTAAAATTTGGACTCTCTGAAAGGCTTGCTTTGGAAGGTGTGAGATGATCTTGATGTAAACTACCTACGTGCCAAGATGTTTGCGTTCCGCAAGTGTTTGAAGGCCTGTGAGAACACTAAAGAAGGGTATTTCGAAAATCTGAGCATACATGGTTGTTTTGTATGTTCTTCACAAAGTCCATGGTAAATTTCATGTGTCTATGTTGCTTCGTACAGTTTCGGCTGAAGAATTACTAGGCTTAAAGACTTTTGGGACACCCTGTAATTACTCCAACGTGGAAGTTCCAATATAGAATTGGAATTGCAGTTTAGCACGTTGTACCTTGTCGCTTATATCTTCCATTTTCCATGTCAATGTCATTCCTTAAATAAAGCATTTTTAATGTTGCGCTAGGTGCAGTGGAGCAAGGTGAAAAAAGTTTGAAAGAATGAAAGAGGGTGAAAGCTGTTTTTCAATAATACATTGTATCAAACTTTTGGCTGGACCCTACAAATGACGCTGAGGCTTCCAGCAGATTGTGATTTCTAACGATGAGAGATCCAAAGCCAATCCAACTGACCCCTGCTACCCCGGCTATAGTAATATTAGTGTGCGGCCTTTAAATGGCGTGAATCTGTTTTTATAGATGTATACCAGCTCGCATAGTTTTTTTTAATGGAACCCTACAGTATATTGAATGAAATCGAATGGAATCGAAAAGGTGTTGCTCTTTGCTAACTAATGGTTTGCACAGGTAACCCGACAATGCCCTCCATCGCATCTAAACAGCATTTTTGTACTTTTGCTCCCTCTTCTTTTCCGTTTTTCTTTTCACTTTTCTTTCAGTTGATCTTTATTAGGCGAATTTTTCTTCAATTGTCTTTTTTTAGATTTTCTCATAATTTTCTTCCAATTTCAACCCTAAAATCAGTATTTCTTAAATAGCATGGCGCCATACGTGTGAGAAGAACCCCGGATCGCTAGGCGGAAGATTGCCAATTCGACCTTACCATTTTTTTCTTTATTAACCATAAGGAGATACATAAAGTGTGAAGTTGGATGTCTAATGTATCAGGTATATGGTTCAGGTTACAGGAATTTTTGGACGAAAATGGATTTATAACACTCAATTTCGTTTTCAAATAGTATCAGGTTTCAGCTATGGTAGAATACGATTTCGGCAGGCGCTTGGTGGCCATTTCGTAAAGCTTGCTTTGATCTGTCAAAAGGTAATCCAATCTGCATTAAATAAAGGAAAGAGATAGACAAGCGAAAGTTTTGCTAAAATTGCAGAACAATTATCAAACACCTAGTAATATGGTCGGATGCTAAAGACTAGAGTGTGCGTCATTTTCAACTAAATGCCACTTTGTCAGCTAGCAGATAATTTTGAATTTGCTCGAAGAGCTAATTCTTGCATGTATAATCTTATATATAAAGCTGAATGTGTGTTTGTATGTATGTATGTATGTCTGTCTGTCTGTCTGTACGTATGTTCCGAATAGAAAATTCCATTTCTGAACCGATCCGGACCAAACTTGGCACACATACACTTCGGGCCCCGGCGGGTGTCATAGGCTACTTTTCGTCATCGATCGATATCGATTTTATCGATTTTTATCGATTTTTTTGCTGAGTTCACCTACGCGGCTGGGAGTTGGCACAGGGGGTAATCGAGCATGGGGATTCCGAATACAATATTGGTTTTCAAGATTATCGATTACTTTTATCGATTTTATCGATTTTTTTGCAAAGTTTGAGCTACGGGGCCGGGAGTTGGCACAGGGGGGTAATCGAGCATGGGGATTCCGAATACAATATTGGTTTTCAGGATTATCGATTACTTTTATCGATTTTATCGATTTTTTTGCAAAGTTTGAGCTACCGGGCTGGGAGTTCGCACAGGGGGATAATCGAGCATGGGGATTCCGAATACAATATTGGTTTTCGGGATTATCGATAAAAGTAATGGACGATCTTGAAAACTAATATTGTATTCGTAATCTGCATGCTCGATTACCCCCTGTGCAAACTCCCAGCCCCGCAGGTCAAACTTTACAAAAAAAATCGATAAAATCGATAAAAGTAATGGACGATCCTGAAAACTAATATTGTGTTCGTAATCAGCATGCTCGATTACCCCCCTGTGCAAAATCCCAGCCTCGCATGTCAAAATTTACAAAAAATCGATAAAATCAATAAAAGTAATCGATAATTCTGAAAACTAATATTGTATTCGGAATCCCCATGCTCACTTCCCCCCTGTGCCAACTCCTAGCCCTGTAGGTGAACTCTGCAAAAAAATCGATAAAAATCGGTAAAATCGACATCGATCGATAACGAAAAGTGGACTGTGACACCCGCCGGGGCCGAAGTGTATGTGTGCCAAGTTTGGTCCGGATACGGCGGAGCCGGGTAAGCCAGCTAGTATTAGAGTAAACCTCGAATATTATGCAAATCAAACACTAATATTTTACCTTGCTTCCCCATTCTTGCCCTGCTCATACATCTATCGGTCGCCTAGCGATTGCCATGACAGTGTGCTTTTTTGGGAGTTCCCAAACCAGTTGCTGTTTCCTAAAATAGCCTCGGAAAGTATGACGAGAGCAAAGCAAAAATGTTCACGTTGCTCGTTTTGTGCGTGATGGTTGTTCTCGTTGGTGCCGTTATATGCCAAAAATAGCGCCGATGTTTGAATTCATCAGTGGCATCGATCTATGCATCATTATGAATGTTTGCTAGCATTTTGCATATCACGGATTGTTCAAGACGACAATACTAAACTACAGCTGAATTTCATGAGCTGACTCATTTCTGCAAAACGTTTTGCTACCTCATTGTTTGTGCACTAATTTTTGGGTAGAGGACTATATGTCGCCGAAAAAGGGCGGTCCCCGCGGTCATTTGCGACAAATACGCACCCTTGTACATGCGCGGGCATGCGTTCCTGCAGGGAATCCGCGCGGGACTCTTCCAAATTCGGCGACATATAGTCCTCCACCCCTAATTTTTCCGGGCAACTAAAAACGCTGAAACACTGGAAATTTAAAGTTATTGAATTGAAGTAAGTATTAAATTTATAGAATAGAGGTGTCTGCATTCTTCAGATCTTCATTATGCAGGGAGGGGCTGGGAGTGATTTTTGGAAAAATAGTTTGAAAGAAAATGTAATTCCCTTCTCACTGTTTCCTCCAGCTCTTTGTTATTACGATTACTTTCTGTATGTAGAGAACGCAATTGTCCACGCTAGTTTTTTATGATGGGATTTCAGTTATGATAAAATAGAGAGACCTCTTATATCTTAAATTTTGTTTGTTCATGATTAGGCGCAAACATTTTTCTTCAAAAGCCATGTTTTCTCAACTGAGATTTTGCTTATGCGACTTGATGGATTTAGCTACCAAGTTGACTAAATTTGTATATAGTGATCCTAGAATATGAATCCAGATGTTCATCGCCATAAGAGGGTCTATTACCGGATTGTATCGATGCCGCCATCAAATCTCCAAAGCACGATCATGTCACTGGAGTCAATCCTTTACTTGAAGTTACAGATCTAACAAGCCAATATTCCTTACCTTCATTATCTCACAGCTGCTTAACCGCAGATGACTTGAAAGGGAAGTGTTAGGTTTTGGTTCTTGTTATATCTCAGCATCTTACGGTGTCATATGCTAAATGTTTCAGTAAGGCTCCAAGGTTCCAAAAGTTCGCACCAGCTTCGATCCACCGTAAGGTTGCATTTAGAATTTGATTGAATCGCGCTGAAGGCTCAAGAAATTGGAGAAAATTCATGTCTTTGTTCAAAAATGTCGTACAGATTTCCAACTTGCTTACATAAATTGCACACCACATCAGACACTCATATGTACAATTGCTGTATTTCTTCCTGTTCTAGAACTGTCTAGAAATCGAGAAAACGAATATTCTTATGCTTATACAAAAACAAAGCTGTGCCGGGTCTATTCATTCTCCAACTTTTTTGTAGCCATAGTAAGATTTCAATTTGAGATCAACTCACCACTTTTTTGAAAGAAGCTTAACGTAAGCTAGCTAGAAACTCTCGGAATGATATCCACGAAAGTCTCCGCGAAATGGACTTTTCGTGCGAAAAAAAATGGACTTAGTCCATGCGGTGCGATAAGATATCGCATTCGCGAATCCATTCATTCCATACAAAACTTCTTCAGCAAACCTTTCTCCAACTTGCCTTTACCTGTTTACTCACTCTTGCAAACTGATTTCCATTAAGTGGTTGGTACCTAACTAGGGCTGACCTAACAATACAATGACAATCACGTGGATTTTCTATTCTTTCCCACTTCGTTACACCTCACAAAATACCATTTATTTCGATGACTATGCATCTAAATCATCTCCAAGAACAAAGTTCATTAAGTTAAACTGAATTAGTTAAATTAAGTCCATTTTCCTCCATTAGACTTTCGTAGATATCATTCCCGGTTTCCCGAAGCTGATGATGACAGTAAGTCATGCAAAGAATCAAGAAAGCATATGGCTCCCAGCATGCTGAAAAAAAAATACAAATCACTCGTGATGGACCATTGCTCGTTCTTGCTGCGGGTCCTAGGGTTACGATTAAGAATAGGAAGCTCCTTTAATACTAGAACTATGTTCTTCGGCTGCTAGCACTGCGCTTTATATCATACTAGCTGGCTTACCCGGCTCCGCCGTATCCGGACCAAACTTGGCACACATACACTTCGGGCCCGGCGGGTGTCACAGTCCACTTTTCGTTATCGATCGATGTCGATTTTACCGATTTTTACCGATTTTTTTGCAGAGTTCACCTACAGGGCTAGGAGTTGGCACAGGGGGGGAAGTGAGCATGAGGATTCCGAATACAATATTAGTTTTCAGGATCGTCCATTACTTTTATCGATTTTATCGATTTTTTTGTAAAGTTTGACCTGCGGGGCTGGGAGTTTGCACAGGGGGTAATCGAGCATGCAGATTACGAATACAATATTAGTTTTTAGGATCGTCCATTACTTTTATCGATTTTATCGATTTTTTTGTAAAGTTTGACCTGCGGGGCTGGGAGTTTGCACAGGAGGTAATCGAGCATGCAGATTACGAATACAATATTAGTTTTCAAGATCGTCCATTACTTTTATCGATTTTATCGATTTTTTGAAAATTTGAGCTAGGGGCTGGAATTTGGCACAGGGGTGTAATCGGGCATGCTGATCACCCCCTTGGGGATGATCAGCATGATCGATTATCCCCCTGTGCCAACTCCCAGCCCCCTAGCTCAAACTTTGCAAAAAATCGATAAAATCGATAAAAGTAATCGATAATCCCGAAAACCAATATTGTATTCGGAATCCCCATGCTCGATTACCCCCCTGTGCGAACTCCCTGCCCCGTAGCTCAAACTTTGCAAAAAAATCGATAAAATCGATAAAAGTAATCGATAATCCTGAAAACCAATATAGTATTCGGAATCCCCATGCTCGATTACCCCCCTGTGCCAACTCCCAGCCCCGTAGGTGAACTCAGCAAAAAAGTCGATAAAAATCGATAAAATCGATATCGATCGATGACGAAAAGTAGCCTATGACACCCGCCGGGGCCCGTAGTGTATGTGTGCCAAGTTTGGTCCGGATCGGTTCAGAAATGGAATTTTCTATTCGGAACATACGTACACACAGACATACAGACAGACAGACATACAGACAGACATACAGACAAACAGACATTCAGCTTTATATATAAGATTCTTCTGAATAATGGTTTTCTTTTCTATGTTTTCCCAGTGAATTAACGATGTACAACTGTACAATGTACTTATATTGCCGATGTTCATTATGCGTATAACGACGAGAGAAGTACTTTCAATGGGCGCGGCCGTCTGATATGAGATGCATCTCGTTTGAAGCATTTTTTTACGCTGATATCATAACTGCATTTTTTTGCAAAACTCTCTTTTAAAAAAGTCATAGCAACCTGAAAATCCTACTTTTGGGCGCTCCTTAAGTTCGAGGACAAAAATGTGCACTTTTAGAGCTTTATTTGGTGATGTACGTGCCTTGCCATGTTTGCTTTTGTTTTATCTATAAAGATAAATAGAGCTTCAGGCTTTTATCACTCCAGCTCTGCCAAAAAATTCTCTTCTTAAACTGAATACGCCGAAGACATCACTGTAAGTGTCTGCAAAAAACTTTAAAGGCATCGGTTCGGCACAATGACAACTTTGGGATATTCATCGTTCTCGGTTCCCCTGGATGAGCTAAGTCCAAGACTGTGCTTTGCAGCTTTAAAAGATATCAATAGATTGCTTTCCCGGACATAAAAAGTACTGTTTGGGCGGGTCGCGGAAGTGGCTGCTTGAGCCAACAAACCAATTGCCGCCGAAAGGGTAGAGTGTCTCCACTCACGAGCCAATCGCGCTCTAAAGCGCAGGCAGACGCCGTTTGCCCAGATGGCATTTTTCGAGTATGGAAAAAGCGGGTTATTGGTATCTTTTGAAGCTGCAAAGCACGGTCTTGGGCTTAGCTTATCCGGGGGAACCGAAAACGATGAATATTCCAAAATTGTGATTCTGCCGAGCTACTGCCGCTAAGGGTGTATTGAACGAAGACGCAAGATGCAAGAGGATTCGCTCTCCACCGGATCCAAACCATTAACCTCTCGCCTCCAATGCCACCACACTAACCACTACATCACATCACTAATGTCATGGAAGAGCCCTCGAAATCAAAGACAGCGTCCAGGCAAATCTGGACATATGGATGTCACGTGAAAGTAATTTTGGGACCCTAATTAGGACACTGTCCAAGCATAACTCAGATGATGTACTCGCGCTGACATATTCCCAAAACTACTGAGATCCTCATAAGTTCCGGGTTTGCCTGAACGCCAAGGAACCCTAAAAAACACGATCTTTAAGCTTTCATAACTCATTTCAAAAGAGCGTTCCTCAGAAATCAGCGTTCAAAAATCGTTTTAGACGAATGCATCTATCAAAAAGTTACGGTCATTGAATACTTCCTCTTTAAGTGGACGACCGGTCTCTCCGATGTACAACGCGTGGCGGTTTGACATTCAATTGACATACCACTCCAATTTTGAGACTGTCTCCCCGGCTTCCACTCGATCACGCGCCGCAAATGTGCATAACGAAAGCCCCATCATAATCTGTTCCAAACTAGCTGCTTCCTGTTGGTCTTATGTGGTAGATCCACCAAAACAACATCACTCTCGTGCTGTTACACTAGACATTGTTTGACTGCATTAGTACCTTATGCGACACGAACGGCAAGCGCAAAGGATTTCGGTATCGCGGTCGCGCGATGCAAGCCACTCCTCGATACAAGTTGGCCGGGAGCGCGTATGTCCGGCGTTCTCGCGCCCAGACCTCTCCCCGCTGGGCGCGCTGCCAAGTCGAAAGCTATATATAGCAGCGCAAAGAGGGCGTGTACCTCTTCGATTCGTTTTCTTTTTTTAATTGATTTGTTTCTTATTGCTCTTGGCAACTTGGTCATTGTGTTCCGCGTAAGATCTCTGTGTTCGCGGCTGAGCAGTTTGGAAGGTTTTGAATTGAAATATACAATCCGCCCCAATCCCAACCAGGCCAAAATTGGCATGGCAGGAGTGCGCGTCGCTAGGGTTTCGCGGTCACGCCCACGGCCTGCTTCTCTGCTCTCTCTGCAATCCTTTTGCTCTCTTCGACAGCGCGCATATGCAGCGCAGACCGCTAGCGCTGCGAGCGCGCAAATTTACGCCGACAGCTCGACCTGATCCTGTTTGGAGCAGACTGTATGCACAGTCGCGCGATGGATTCATGTTTCAAAGTTGGAAGTCAACATGGGAGTGAAGAGGTCGTGCCGTTTCAAAGCACCAGGTGTTGAGCAGTCGACTCTGGCGCCGAACCCTGAACTCTTTTGGAGATTGGGCTAAGAATATCATCGGCAGACCGGGATGAGGCGGACTCGTCCCATATGATCTTTTTTTCTTAAAGTTAGGATTTTGTAGGTTATTTTAGTAGCTGGGCTTCTTTTCTATCAGTTGAATGTTGGATTGTTATGTGATCTACATCGGAGAGACCGGTCATCCACATCGTACGTAATCAACGTTTAGCAAGCAAAAGAAGGCAGAGCCTCGTTGGTTCACTCTTAAAACAGAAAGGAAAAATATGATAGAGAAGATTATGATGTAAAATGCACTGTGCTACCAGTTTAAGAACATATTTCTCAAAAAGCTTTGCAAGCATCTTATACTCTAGCTCGTAACAGTAAGACTGACAGCAAGGGCTGATAGTTGTTCAACAGAGTGATGTGAGAATCTTTATACCTACTGTGAGCTATAAGGTGTCTAACTAACGCCCTGATTCTTCGAACAGCTTATCGTCATCATCATTTCCAGGCGATCTCGAGTTTTTAATTAACACACGCTACGCTGTCTGGTAAGTTGATGTCAATTTCGAAACTTACTACTGCCACGAAAGAAATGACGAGATTTTTGGTGCCCTCGTATGCTTGATTGGAGATAATGAATCACTCTTAGGCCTTTGAGGAAGGCTTACTGTCGATACGTTAGGCACTAGTAAAACTCAGACATTCTGATTTAGTCCCGGAAGAGTTTTGCGGGACTCTAGACACGGGACAAAAGCGAAGTCTTGTGCAAGAGCCCAATTTTGTCCCAAACTCAAATGCAGCGCCCCCTCAAAATGATGGGTACTGGGATTTTACAGTGTTCCAATGGTAGACCCTCCAGATAGTCTACTAGTGAAGTATGGAGCGAAAAAGCGCTTCTGGAAAGCCCAAGATCCCTCCACAAGTCTTCCAGAGGCCGCCCATTTCCAGGCCACGCCCACTTCTTACTAATTTGGAGCAAACGCGGACACGAAAAGCTTCAAAGAAAGCTCATTTTTGCCATTTTCAAGCGCCAAAAAGCTCAGATATCTTCAGCATGGCGAGAAGGCTCAGAAGAGGTGAAAAATCGGGGAGCGAAATTTTGCCGGGACTCTGCCTTCAATGCCGGGCATGTATCACAATTTCATCGTACCGCTCAGGTTAGGACAAATTCGGGTTCTCGCGCCAGACTACCTTTTTCTCATTTTGTGAATGGAATCTGGACTTGACCACGAATGTCTAAGAAGACCACAAACCTTTTGCGTCATGAAAAAATTCTAGCATTCTATCAACATCTTGGCATACACATCATGCCAAGATGTTGATAAACAGGATATCACTCAATTCGAGAAGTTTTATTGTTTCACCGAATATCGTAATTCTACTTACTCAATATTAGGCTGAAAGCATAAACCAAAGGGCTGTTGGATCATTCCATTTGGCATTTCCTAAACAGAAATATGCGTTAAGTTCACTAATAACCCAGATCAATATGGGCTGCGCTGATAAATCTTTCCTAGTGTATGTTAACAGGTAGAACTATGCAGTGGCTATCTATTTGAGCAAAAACAGTTCCTAATCTTGATCTCAATGCAGTCATATTTCTCCGTAAATTTTGTGACAGAACTCGTGAGTCTATTTTTGGACGCATGAAACCGGTTGGGTAAATCTGCCAATTACAAAGCAAAAACACTTGAGTAGTTTGAGAGTTTGGGAATCTTTTCATGCAAAGTGCCAGAGCGGAAGGACTATGATTTCAGAAATATGTTTTTATGATAATGGAGGGTGCGCCGAGAGTTTTGGGTACATAAACGGACATTTGTATAGCCAGAAAATCAATTCAAATGTAATATAATCTGTTCTCATGGGTCCAATCGACGTGAAAGTGCAATTACATCAGTTGCATGGTTAGTTGCAAGAAGCGATCATAGTCTTTGAACAAATTGCGTTCATGCTTCTCCTCTCGTTTGCGTGTCTAGAATTTCTAGGAATAGATATTATGAAAAAAAGAACGTCTAGCGTGAAGATAAAATATACCTTACTATAAGTGGTAATTTCTATGTACTGCTAATGACATATGGCTGCTCTTTTGTTCATTGCTTTTCGCGTATTGTTTTTTGAAAGATTCAAAAACAAAATAGTCACGATTTTATAGTCTGTGCAAAGTGCTGCTTCTTCGGGACTAACAGTCATCTGGGTGATAGATTCAATGAACGCTGATCCTTCTTTACTTTTGTAAATGCCCATTAGGATTCAAGAATTTTTTTTTCAAGAAGTAGATGAGCCGATGTTCGTGCCTAGTATAGGCAATGTCTGAGTACACGTGGGTTTCTCATCTGGACACTGATCGGGAGACCTCGAATAGTTTTGCAGCGACAGGTTGAAGGCACTCCACCCAGATTCTCGATCTAGGTTTTTGTCGTTTCAGGGCCTCCTCATGTCTCTGATTCCAAATATGAAGTCAAGAATCCGCGAAAACCCCGGCAATCCCCGTTCCGGAGAACACACAGGCCGGCTTTCCGGAAACGGTGATTGGATGGGCGCGCACAAATGGGCGGGCATGGATGGGGGAGGGCGGGCCTGGATGGGGTCCTCGTGCATCTTCGTTATTCCGAAGCGATTTTCTCGCTTCTGATGCGGCATTTTGCGCCGCAACTTGGGCATTGGCTTGATAGGAGATTACTGTTATATGCTGCTAAAAGCTCAACACCCTTAACTTAGGGTGCCGGTGCCTTTAAAGACTAGAACACTACAAAGCTATTAGCCATTAACCGTACTCTTATCAAACGGACCAGTCAGCATCTTCGAGTATACGACACTGGGCAAGCGTTTATTGAACTGATTCTTGGCATTGGCTCAGACAGCGCTTCAGACAGTAACTCTACTATAGCTGTATCGATGGAATCCAAGGGAAGGGTGGAAGCCAAAATTGCGGGATTTGTGGGATTTAGTTATAACTTCTTCTAAAACAACTTTTTTGGAATACGCAAGAAGATTTGGTTTCAGCTTGATGAGAGGAATCTTTTAGTATGCATTATGCCCATAATCCATGGTGATAAGGCAGACATACGATACTACTTTTTTGAACTTTGAAAATTTGTTCGTATGAGCAACAACACATGTTGATAATCTCATAACACATGCCAGTACTATGCACCATGACGGGCATAATGTATACTAAAAGATTCGTCTCGTCAAGCTGCACCCAAATCTTCTTGCAGATTCCAAATAAGTTGTTTTAAAAGAAGTTATTACTGTATCCCGCAAACTCCGCAATTTTGGTCGGATTTCACCGCTACAACTGTATACTTATTTTATCATTTGATACTCCCAAGCCTTACACAAAGTATTAAGCTGTCCCTGAAATATACCCTTTTTTAGCAAATTCAAAGTGTTTTTTCCGAACAAACTTAGGGCACTGCTCGACAAAGTAAGTTTTGAGAACCATCGGAGATTCACCTCAGTCGTATATAATGTAGAATTTAGAGCCAGAATTTTAAATAAATCTTCAACACTCCAAAAATGATTTTGCGGAAAGAAATCCTACGAAGCCCCAAATTGGCCACCATATAGAAGATACATAGCAGTATTCATACGCATTCGCTAAATTTTTTTGCGCGTATTAATTGAGAAAAAAATGCCCATAAATAGCAGACTGTATACTGCAAACCTTATCAAATATAATCTCAGAGTTGTATTTATGTGGATTTATACTTCTGTATGTGCCGTGATAATCGATAGATACCAAATTTAAGACTAGCAAGTAAAAAGAGGACAATTTTGCGCTTTTGCTACATTGTTTCTCAGTATTGAGCCGCGAAAATGTATTTATGAATATTACAAATGCCTACTTTATGATGACCAGGTTAAAGGTTCGAAGGAATTTTGTGGAAAGGGATGCAATCAGGGAGGGGGGGGGTCGAGAAATTGGTTTCCTTTGAAATCGGCTAGATTACGACACAGTTGTGTCTTTGATCTTCATTTTGTAGAATTTGCTTTGCTCTATCAAATGGTAACCCAAGTCTGCCAAGGAAATAAAAAAAAGTTTAACTCATTTGAAAAAAGGATTTACTTTTGGAATCCAATATTTTCGTCTTCTTTCTAAACAACATTTCTGCAAATATTTCCTTCCTAGGAAACAGTGAGCATCTCACTTATGCCAGGGTTCGCTTCGTGCAATCACAGACCTGCTTTCAGCTTTCTTCAACTCATTCCTCTAGTTGAGATTCAAACCAGGGCTCTGATATATCGGCTTTCTTCCAAGTGGAAAATGCAATTTTTGTGTTATTGCTGGCAATTTCGATAAGAAAAACTAAGGTTTCAAGAAATTCTTGAAGAAATTTTATAGAAATTGGCTAAAAATTTCCTCCTTAGATTGGCTCTTCTAGATTACATTTTCTCATATAAAGTATCAAAATATTGTTGGTACTTCGACTACTCTGCTCATAGGTCACCAAATAAGTTCTCGACCTGATGGGCGTGACTGATGTGCGCCATTTTCCTCATCTCTAAGTGACATACCACAGAACAATAATTCACTTCTCTTGCAGAATTTTCTCCAAATTCGCAATAATGGAAATTTCTTTTAGGTTCTGAGAAAAACAGCTGATGTCATTTCTGTTGTCCTTGTATTGATATAACCTTGTCGGTTCTATTCCTCCATATTTTAATATATCGTGATAATCCAAATGTTGCATAGGTAAGTAACCTCGAACCATTTGACTCTTTCTATAATTTCTTAACTTCAGATGGCATAAGCTAATGACCAGCTGAAAAATCGAAATGTCCTTTCATGGAAGTATCCGCTCTTCGCTCTATCGAAGCTCAACTCGTCGATCGAACCGATCACAAGCTAGCGTAGGTTTTTGTATAGGGGGGGGGGGTTTTCACCAAAGCTGGATGGGCTCAGTTGCAGTGCCCAGGAGAGTTAGGTATCCAAATTAATTTTTAATCAGATGCTGATTGAAAGGTCTTGAAGCTATCATTCTAGCGGCAATGCAATTTATGAGTGGGATATAAACTTCAGCTTTCGCCCAGTACCGTATTCGAAGGTGCTAATTGGTGCTTCAGGGTATGGTATTGGGCGAGAGTATGATAGTGAGTTTTTCGCGAACAATCGAACCATTTGAAATGCCGTTTTGCTCGTTGGAAACCGAAGGATCCACATCGCCTGCAATGTCTTTAAAACAAACTGGATTCGGTATTGAATGAATATATTTCACATGAAAGTGGGATTTGATTGACACCGTGAAACAAAAAGTTTGAAATTGTTCTGGAAAGCTATTAGCGAGTTATTGGAGGCCGAACCACAGTCAATAGCTGTAGCTTTGTGTAATCGTCATTAACCAAAATGTGTGCTTACCAGATTTACGTGAAAATTATATTTTACTCCGTTTTTTCAGTTATGTTCTTCTTTTCCAAGATTTTCCTCGTTGCTAGTTGCATAGAGTCAAATTTTTTATTCGCATATTTATGTATTTCGTAAAAAAAACCAATTTGTTAAACGACCCATCCAATTTGTATAAATTCAGTAGTTTGTAGTGCCTCTTTTTGAATTACTGATGCTTGTTGAATTATTTATGTTATAACAGGTTAATTTACCTGAAAGTATACCTCAATTTTATAGTGAGGATCATGTTTCAAGTGTAAAAACCGCAACTTCGTTATGTTCAAGAGTTCAGCGAGCCTGTTACTGATAATGAGATACATATGTAAGCAGTAAACTGGTTGTTAGAGTTGGGTAAGTGCTCCTCAACTCAATGTGGGCTATTGGCACATAATGAGCTCTGACGTTGAAAAATGGAAAAACGACGTATGTACTTTACTTTCTAGTTGTGAGAAAAGTATTAGGTTTCACCCTTCGTTACATATCGAAGTTCAAAACATTGCTGTAGTAACAATGGCACATATAATTTTTGGTAAAACTCTACAAAGCGAACAATAAGATATTTTTCGAAATTTTGATTGCCTTAATAATTCAAGAAACCACGCATATCTTCCTATTTTCTTAAATAAGTCAAAGGTGGAAATCTGAGCAGCCTCTTCACTTCCATCCTATGAAGCTTGTGAATCGGTTTTCTCATAAAATGCAGAGTTTTCTAGTTTTTCACTTTGTATAATATTGCAACCGATCCATCTTTCAAGCGCATTTCATCGTTTTTGTGAATTTAGTTTCAAGCTCAGCTGGTGGGGAGGGGTCAGCGTAAAGCTGAAAAGAAGGACAGAGAAGACTAATAAACAGAATGCTTGGAATATAATGCTCCGCTCAATCTAGACTTTCATATCATGCTTCTTTGTTTCTTATCAGGAAGCTCAGTGGGGTTTCCAAAAGGTTTTAAACAGCAATTCCTTTATAGGAAAAGGCGACGTTGAACAAATCCTTTAGAATTTTTTGGGAATGCTTCTCAAATTATTTGGCGAATTTTTGCGTATGAAATGAGATCCAATTTTATGAAATCTGCAAGTCGTTTCTGAATATTTGCAAATCAGATACTAGAGTTCTCACTACTAAGCATGTACTCTTCATCTCATAACCGCTCCCAACAATTCCCCCCCCCCCCCCTCTTTGGCAGCTGCTGCTGCTGCTTAAAAAACTCCACAGATTTTGCTTTGCTATCAATTTCAAAGCTTTGTAATTTGAAATTCTTCCTCCCTATCTTCCTCCTTTTCCTGAATATGTGCAATTGCAGGAAATGCAGAGAGCATTAATCTAGCAGTTTGAAAAATGTCATGCAGTTTTTTGCTTTTTATTTCTACTAGATTGCTTTTCAACAATGCCTAGTCCGGTCTCATGGCAATTTTCATATTACAGATTCGAGTGATTTACAGCGAAAAGAGTTAGCAATTTGATGGCTTGATATATTGCATTGGACTCATTGTCATCAGTTCCTAACAATAACCGAAAGGACGCTGTTCTCACTCAATAATTCCGGTTTTCTTGAACTTTAACGTTTCTGTTCATGTTTTCTCTCAGGCTAATCCTCAGTTAAAAAGTAAAAGGGTGGTCCCGATCCTTGATCCGAACGATAAACGAAAGTTCGAGAAAGAGTCAGTTGGTCTAATTGTAGTAACATCGCATTCTCTTCATCATTACTGAGCTTATTTAGCTGCTTCGAAACCTATTAAAAACAGAAAAATAATTTTTGAACAAATTGTTAAAAATAATATTGTTGATGTTGTTTGCTTAGTTTTGAACAAATTTTCAAAAACAATATTGTTGATGTTGTTTGCTTAGTTTGAACGAATTTTGTTAAAAATAATATTGTTGATGTTGTTCGCTTTATTTTTTTGAAACAGCTCAATATGTCATACTAGATTGAATGGACAAAAATTTCGCTATTTTTTGGCCATCTTTAAAAAAGGTCAAATTTTTTGTTACAATGAGAACTGGAGAAAATCAAACTCTCATTGATATTGAGGATATATTATTTGTTCCATTTTCTCTAATTTTTTTTATAAATTGAGGGTTCGAAAAATGAAGGTAATTTGGTTGTACATGAAGGATTTGGTATCCACACATAATATTTCAGTAGCTTTGGCTGAAAATTATTATTACCAAAGTTTCAAAACTTCAAAAACGTTTTTTTTCTCGAAAAATTTATTTGATTGCGCTCAACACTAACAGATCTTGGAATCTTTTGATACTTTGATTTACTTATAGAAAAATCTTTGCGATTTTCCTATTCTGACCATGTCTCATCTAATTCCCAGGGCTTTTGATTCTAACAAAACGCGTAAGAATAATTTCTCATTCGATGCCGTAATTTATTCCTTGCAAACATTAACATAAATATAAATCGTCGACATTCTCGCAGAAAATAGCTTTTTCTAAACCTCTTCCAGCCCTAACCCACAACCCACGATCGAATTAGAATTTTCCCGAAGTTTTTTTTCTTTTTCTCGTGCCGCTTCGCAATTCAGTGGATGCTTTCCGTTCCCAACGAATCATCGTTATTGATCAACAATTCAGCGATGAATTGAGCGGCGCTATATTGAAATTGTGAAATTGTTATCGGGACGATAGATTGGTCGATTCGCAGGGAGGGAGGGGGATTGAATAGCAGGGTTCTAGATCAATAGCGGGGGATATTGTGCCCATATCTGATACAGAAATTTATGAAAAAAAGATAGGCGGGACTTTTTAAATCATCATTTTCATCCCCAGGCTTTACATGGTTTTGATTTATCTCAAAAGCATTCGCATCATCCCAAATTCGAGCAGGATCCCCTCAAAAAAAATTCTCTATTGATTCAGATTTGATATTCGACATGAACAATGAATGTGCAAGCACAGCTTTTCATTGTAAAACTCTCGCCCTTCTAGAAGGTTCTCTCCCAAAAATATCCTCCTCAATTTTTCCTACTACTCCCACCCTCCTCTCCAAAAATTCTCTAGTAATACTGTTGTCCTTTCTTCCTCTTCAAGACCTAGTTTCCTCTTGTGCCGCCGACAATTTGCCCCCTGTTTAAATCGTCTTTGTCGCTCTCTCATCGTTACGTCTTAAGTACCGTAATTACACATCGCTTTTCTTGTGCCTGTGTGTGTAGTTGTGCGTAAAGACGATAACTGTGTGTGCGCGCGGAGAGAAAACCAGTAACTCGTCCGAATGGGGGAACAATTTTCAGCATCGAAATTTGCGGCGATTTTTATGTGACTCTGAGGGAACAAAGAGGTCAAATAATAGCTAAAAGCTCAATGTTATGAAAACAATCTTTAAAGGTTTTTTTCTGGAAATGTAATAAATATATGCTGCCGTTCTGCACAAACCCGCACATACGATTTATGAGACACCTTATGGTCACATGAGTTATCATAGCTATTGCCGAAAGTCGTAAATTTCCACATTGTCGTTAGTTCTCCATGGATGTGTTTTTACCATCCCGTCTGGCTGAATACGCCCTCATTTACACTCTGCTGCAAACCAGCAGCATCACATTTATTTTCAGCTCAAATACTGATTTTCTGACTAGCAAAGCCATTCCTTGTTTCGTATTCTGCAAATAGAGCCTGACAACCCCATAATTCCTTTCCTTGTGTGATATTTCCAGCTCACTTATAGCAGTTTGTGTCAAAATATCACATGAGTTGTGACTTACATTAATTACCGTAATCATCATGTATCCATTGCCAGATGGCAGCCCCACAGACCTCAGCAGTTGAAAATCTTATGTGAGTATTAGGTGAGGTCTTGACTATAATAACCAAGCTGCAGTCCATACAGTTCATTCGTGGCTAAGAAATCCAACTATAAAGTCTCGCCCAGTACCGTACTCTTCTAAGCGGTGTACGGTGCTGGACGAAAGTTAAGCGTTGAGTTAGGTCATCATGTGTATTTTTTTGAATTTGTCGCCTAGGCAATGGCTAATTGGACTCCCAATCAAGTTCCAAATAAGAAAAACCCAATTTCGAGTATGACGAGGAGTGACTTCAAAGAATAAAAATCATTGGAATTGCACGTTATTTTAACAGGCACATCCGAAACTTATCATTAAAAAAATTTGGTGCACACTTTTTATTGTGATTGAGTGTTGAAAAACAGTCTGGTCTCAAGGAATATTTGCGGTGATTTCCATCGGAAGTTCAATCTCAACTTCTCTCCTTTTGCAAGGGTTGGCTTGAGCTAACATGGCTATAAATTCCAGGAAACTTGTCATTAGCAAATCTGTCCCGTCTGTAAACCAACGCAGGAAATTGTCGTTATCCTTGAAAAAACTAAGCGAAAAGGAAGCCTTGTCTTTCCTAACACTTTACATTACATCCGATTGCGTGAATATCTGGTAGATATGGTTGTATAATAATTGCTTTCCATCTCATTTCTGTGAGTAAGGTAAAAAATCTCAAAGATAACAGTTGTAAAAACGTGGCTGTATTCGTCGACGAAAGCAGTGGGTAGGCTTAATTCATGATACCCTCATCCACAAAGCTGATGGGTAAGCAAACTCAGCGGGTCAAGACTACCACTAAGTAGATAACTCGCAAAACGCAGCCATACCGGTATTCACGAACGAGCTCAATGAGTTAGCGTATTCACACCGGTAATACGAAACATCTGACCCAAAACTTGTAGGCCGCGGAAAAGGGTTTTCGTGGGTTCACTCAATCCAAACCTGGAGGAAGAATGGCTATGGGATGTAAAAAAATCCCATTTTTATAATGCTATAAGTTTTTGTAAGCAGCAATGGCTATTGGCAGTAGTAGGAAGTACAAGAGACATTTTTATAGCTTTTTGGTTTTGAATAAGCCATATACGAGATTGTTAGATTGGTTTATTCACTTCACAGTTGAAGTTCGGCGTTCAATTCTCAGAGCTTGTAAGGGAGTCTGTTTTGCACCCTGTCCACTTAAGCATCTTTACAGCTCCAGACAAAATGCTATGCCTCACTTTCGATCACCGACTCAGCTGCATGGCCAAGTACTTACACTTTTGAGTACGCCGATCCACTGAAAAGTAAAACTTGACTGGTTGAACATGTGTTAGCAGAGCGCTTTTAAACACACTCAGCTCAAAGTCTATACATTTGTTAAACTTAAACACTGTAACTTTGTTTGTTAAGATGTTTGTGGCTTATAGACCCCTTTGTATGTGAACCGAAAAATGCTGAAATTACTGCTTCATAAACAAGCCACGGCAGAAAAGATAGGCTACTTTTCGCGACCACTCGCTGGGTCCTTTTATCGATTTATTGATTGTTTACTCACTTTACTCCAAGAAAATGAAAGCTTTTCATTCTACTATCAAATCATTTCCACAAGTAAGGTAGAAGAGAGCGGTAAAGATCATTTACATTTTGCGGCGAGGACGATGCGGTCAAGAAGAGAGGCGATCAAGAAGGAAGACAATAACTGAGGTATGAGCGCCGAAGAGCAAATCAGGATCGGAAACAGGAAGGAAGATGGAAAGGAGTAACGAGAATTGGAATGAAGAGAAAGGGACGAATTGTGAGTTCCAAAACGCTTGGATCACCATTCTGGGCCATTATACCACTGCCCGGGCTGGACCGGGGATTCGGCTACTATCTTATAATGGCGATAGTTCGTGCGTGATGTCCATGCATTCTTCTATAAGGTTCATCTTAGGTTCCCCAGCTTAAATCCAAAATGTTTTTCAACATTTGCGAACTGATGCTCAGGTTTCATACGCCAGAATTTTTGAGAGTGGGTGTGCGCGATTCGTCTCTGCCGTCAAGGTGTTGGTCTTTGATACAAATTTGTTCAAGCATTCTAACAAATAGATGACTCCATTGGCTCTGCAGTCCCCCTCTCTGCCTTCAAGACAGACAATGCAATTGGAGTTCCGCAGATGCGGTCGTATACACTCATGGTGCACCATTAGAAAGACAGAAATCGAAACAAAAAATCTGAACACAAAAGAAAAGACAAAGACCAACAAACCTCAGTCAAGAAGGAGAGTTGCAAATAGAATGCAAGACAAATACCGAAGCCCCTGCCATAATGAGATCGACATTCGACTATACACATTGGCAAAGCGAAGGAAAAAGCGCTTTGTCCATTTCCCTAGAACCTTGCTTTCTCTAAAAATTTATTAAGACCCTGTTTTTGGGCGTCAGCGAGCCCCCCGGTAAAAGCTAGCTGACTTGACCTCGAAGAATACGTGTTTTAGGCGAGAGCAAGATTCGAAAGGAAAGTGGTAGGAATAAACATTGGGAGACGGTCTTTTCGCGCGGGCGGTCTCCACGTCTCCCTGATTCTGACTTGTCTTAACATGTAATGCACGCCGCAAATCTTTCCTCCCCGTGTTTTGCTTAGGCAAAAGCCGCCGCAGGGTGTGTCGCGCGCGGCGGTGGTCCTGTGTGGAAAGCATTACGGTCGTGCGAAACGTCACACACCCATAAACATCCACCAACTATGAGCGATTGATATCTGACCAGTCGGGGGAATGGGCTACGCTGAAAGGATAACTTCAACTCGAAAATCAGATGAATGAGGCTGGTTGATCTAATCAGCATACATTTGTTGTGTTTCGGGCTAAGATAGTTTTTGAATTATTCGAGGGTACTTCTGCAATCCTTACCAAGTATTTCAATGTTCTTCTTAGGGTTTGCCGTTGTGCTGCATCTTCAGAGATAAATTGAATACAAAAGGTAGCCTTGTTAGTGCAAACGATAGTGATTCTACCGTTTTTTTGGGTCCACCGCAGAATAAAGATGCCGTGCAAAACATATTTCCTGTAGCAGATCTCTTCCTTCACCGGGGATGGGCAGAAAGAGAATAGAGTGGAACGTTCTTGTTGGTTGGGCGGTAACATTCTGTACTATGTTCTTCAGGAGCGATATTGACTTGCACATTTGAAAACTGTAGCCAGTTGTTTGACTTCTCTCCTGTAAAATATATTAGGTTGTCTCATAATTAATGCACGTTTTATGAATTTCAACTTCTAATCAAGATAACTCCTTTTCCAAAACCATCTTTTTGAGCGCAATACAAATCACTGCAAACAACAAACCTTTGACTATAGAACGTGTGCTTTTGTTGGATCGCAGCCACTTTAAGAAAGATTTTGTAGCCTAAATAATTCCCGAACATTTTTTTAGAAACCTTTGAGAGAGCATAACTTTCGCTTAAATGTACTAGGATCGCGCTGACTTTTCTCATTATATACCCGATGGTCGGTTGTGCAATGGAGTTAAGTTTGAATTTTACGGCATATTTCTGTGAGAAAATTTTGCAAAAGAACTGGAAGCACCCATTTTTTCAATATTTTGGAAAATCCAAAAAACTGCCTTTTTGGGATTTTTTGAATTTTTCTCTTCGAAAAGACGATGAAATGTTGTTGTTTTCCTAGCATTAGTTGCGCTAGGTCTACTCTACGTGTAGATAGCGAAATTTGTACAGTAGCTTTTCGCTTGAGATTCTTATGCGGCTTAGATGGTCTTCAGCTACCAGCAAGTTTGAGACAAGATTTCTCGACTCGGAATTTTTCAAAAACCTCAGACTGACAAGCATTTTGTGGCACAAAGCTTAGCAGTCATTATGCATATTTTTTTGAAAAAAATCCGTCTACTTTTCATGGATTTAGAGCAAGGAGAGTGGGGGGAAAGAATTTCATATTTTAATCACTTGTCTTTGAAGGCATGAAACTTTGGCTTCAACAAAGATTTGCGGAAAAGAAAGCACATTTCAGAAACTAGAGGAATCGGGCTTGCCGACACTATAAAGGATGTTGAAGAAAAATGTTTTTTCTTTGAAAATCAGCTCTCTCAAAAAGAGGTTAGAAAAACGTGCATTAATTATGAGACAACCTAGTATATGTATTGAGAGTGTTCATTGAGTACTTATAACAGTTGTCGATTTCTGCTTGTGTAGCGCATTTCGCCAACATAAGTATGTTCTTAGAACATTTTCGCGATACACGTCTAACCAGAGAGTGCGTTATGGAATCATTCGATGTGAACGCACTCTACACTAATGTCAGCGTAAGTCCGTGTTGCAAGCCGTTAAGAACTTCTTGTAAAGAATGAAAACCTATCAATTTTTTGTCTCTCAATACAGCAGCAAATAGCACTATTGCAAACGTTTTTGGAGTGCAACTTTCTCAGGTCGGGAAGCTTACTATGCGCAGGCCCGAAATTCAGCCATGGGACAGAGGTTAGCTTCCACGCTTGCGATTATTTCCATGACCAAAATAAAGCCAGCCTCAAAGTGCCACCCTTTGTTGTACTGTTGCTATTGACACTTTTCATCATCTGCGCTACACAAGCAGAAATCGTCAACTGCTATAAAGTACTCACTGAACACTCTCAGTACATATATGTCTTACGAGGGAAAAAAACAACAACGACACTACCATTTTCAAATGTGCAAGTCAACATCGCTTCTGAAGAACACATCACAGAATGTTACCGCAAGCCAACCAACAAGAACGTTCTACTCCATTCTCTTTCGGCTCATTCACAGCGGAGGAAGATATCCATTGCAAAAAATATGTTTCGCACGGGGTCTTAATTCTGCAGTGGACCCGAAGAACGCGTAAAATCACTAACGCTCGCTCATAGCCAGCAGCTTCCAATTAGTACGAACAGCAGAAATAGCAGGGGGAGCAGTAGAAATTACCTCGATTAGAAGCACCTCTTACTACATACAAGGTTTCTTTTGAATCCAAATTATCTCCGAAGATGCAGCACTACGGCAGAGCCTAAGAAGAACAGAATTAAAATGGTTAGCAACGATCGTGGAAGTACCCCCGAATAATTTTTAGAACTATCTTAGTCCGTAACGCATGTACGACCACATCTGCAGAACTCCAAACTGCATTCTATGTCCTGAAGGCAAAGAGGGGGACTGCAGCCAGTGAAGTCATCTATTTGATAACATACTCTATCTGTTGCGAAGAATAGGTGAAATATATAGGCGAAACAGCCCGTCCGCCACACATTTGCGTCAAAGAACACACCTTGACGGCAGAGACAAATCGCGCATGCTCACCCCCAAAAATCATGGCGTATGGAAGCTCAACTCGTATATGTTTGGAAGCATTTTGGATACAAGATCGGAAACCTAAAATTAACCGTAAAGAAGAATGCTTGGAAATTACACGCGAACTATTGCCGTATCCATATTAGTTATTTTGAGCTGAGTGTGTATAAAAGCGGTCTGCTAACATGTTCAACCAGTCAAGGAAGTCTTACTCTCCAGTGTGGATCGGCGTACTCAAAAGTGTGCGTACTGGCCATGCGATGAAATATTAGTTGTCCGACTTTCAATGGAATTTTTCATCACAGTGTACGATATGTCGAGGATCGCTGTGCAAATCGGAGCATTATTTGCTGCGCTAACTGGAGAGTACTGAGATAGCCGAAACGCGTGCCGCCACGACCGCCGCAGGACCTGTACTTATTTGGCACGTAGCCAGCCAAACGGCTATGTCCAGCGTTGTCAGCAAGGTATAGCCGTTTGGCTGACTGCGTGACAAGTAAGGAGAGGTCCTGCGGCGGTCGTGGCGGAACGCGCTTCGGCTACCTCAGTACTCTCCGGTTACCGCAGCAAGTGGTGCTCCGACTTGCACAGCGCACAGAAATTAAGAAGTGAAAGTCGTGCACCTAAGTTAAGTTAGTTTAAGTTATTTCCTAAGTTATATCTACGAGTTTTGCCCCTGAATGAAGATTGGATAAAGAGCTACAAGACATTGTTTAGATTGCACAGTTTCTAGTATGTTTGGGAGGATCTAAGAAATTTCTATTGGTATAGTTTTGTTGAAGAAAATAAAATTAAAGTTCTGTAATCCAGTTATCATATCCTGCTCCCATTTTGTTTGGTTATGCTTGACTTAGAATTTCCTGCATTAGTCAATGCAGGAGAGGGCCGGGCAACAGTTACGCGCAGTGGATTAAAAACCTATATGATTTTACTGCCGCAACAAAAAACTTTTGGTACATGTGAGAGCAATGTAATATCAGCTTGCTGCATAAGTATGTCCGATTTGAATTTTCGAACTCAAAATATAATAAGTTCTTTAGAATCAAGTATTTTCCATAATATCGGTGTTGAGCAATTTTCTAGCTGTCAGAGAGATACTAATTCTTGCGAAAAACAATGTTAAAGAAGAAGCAAGAACTCAAAAGTTCTTCTTCAAACTTGTCTAATTTGACATGGCTATGCTCCCTTATGAGAATTGACAGGCACACATCGAGTGGCGATGGATAGATGATTTCGACTATTATTCTACAGCCTCAAAGTGCCTATAGGATCGGGTGCCGAGAGGTTATTTGACGACCGAATAAGAAGCAGTTTTCAACCGTTTTAGTACATGCACGTATGACAACCTTCAAATTAGAAAGTTTTACAATTGCCGCAAGGAATGAAAAGTAACTGCTGAGTAAGCCCTGCTAGCTCTTGCTTTACTCTAGCATCTTCAACATTAAACTCATCGATTGCCTCCATTCACGGAAAGTTATCGCTTGTAGAACTTTTGTACAAGTAGTTATTCTTCAACAACAAATCACTTCCACTAACAAGACTTTTTTTACATGGAAGTGAGTTTGTGCATATACTGCACTGTTTCACCCCTTTCCGTGACTAATAGAGGGACTTGACTTGGATGCTGTAGAGTGGAAATTTTCTTGCAAGAACAATTTCCTTCACTGAAAGCCTTTCTCGACCATTTGGGGATCATAGACCTGTAATCTCGTCAGACTTTAATAAAACATATATGTGTTCGAAAGAGCAAGTGAAGCGATTTTTAATGGTAGAAATAATATGCATTACGAGTGAAAGTCTCTAGAACGGCTGCTTTACACACAAGGCAAAAAATCGTACAGAACCTGCAGCAGCCTACTATACTATATAAACAGTACAAACAGCCCAGTTAATTCGTCTGGCTCTAGGTTCTTTAGTGTATGTCTTTGTCATCTTCGTCAACAATCTGTACCGAAATGGTATTTTCACAGCAACTCTGGAAACAGATTCATATCTCAATGTGCATTACGGTAGTCGGTAATTGATTACACCATCTTTTGGATTACGGTAGAAAATTGAAGTGTTTCACGCCAATTATGATTGATTACCACGTCAAAAGATGTTTGCGAACGCTTGTCATTTACATCACAGACGTGCTTGTTTTTATCAGGTTGTCCCATAAGTCTTTTCATATTTACGAAAATCTGCTTACATTCATTTTGAATAACAACTTAAGTGGCTATTTTATAGAGAACGCAAGCCTTACAAAAAGAACAAAAAATCTCCAAAGATTCAATCCACGTATTGAAGCTAGAGTTCAAAAATTCGATGCTCGAAAAGATGTCGGCTCCGAGGAAAGGTCAGAAATTGAAGTGGCTAATCCATACAAGCTGCATACCATCAGACGAAACACAGCAGCATGAAACGCCGACTTCGAATCTGTATTCCATATTAGCGCCTTTGTGGACGAAATTAGGAGCCGTAAAGGCCATTTTTAATTAAAACATGGTGCATGCGAAGCGCAAACTTGGCAGACAGAGCCTTATTCGGCTTAATGCTGGGCCAAATCATGCAGCTACGTTACTCTATATTCTTAAAGCCTAAAGGTGAGCTGAATGTGCAGCAATGTACTCAATTTTGCAATTTTTATGTACTATCTCTTCGCATTGAAACTGCTCATAACTTCGTCCGCAAACGCGCTAAGCAGAGATGGAAGATTTGAAGTCAGCGTTAAATGCTGCATCGAATGGTAAGCAGCTTGCTTGGATTAGCCGCTTCGACTTCTGACCATTTCCTTGCCCGGAAAATCCTACAAACCTCAACCGTGCTCGGGCACACTCTGACGTGAAAAAAGATATAAATACCTACCGTAATTTTCACTTATAGAAAGGGGTACATGATCGCTCTATGCTGAAACGGAACCGAAGTGAGACCTACAGTATGCATCTTGCAAAAACGTAATGAACGCGCTGTTGACCCATCAATAAGGTTGTACCCTTGTGTACCATACTTCATTCATCTTCATCGATTTTTTACACCAATGTTTCTAATTTTAACTAATGAAGAAAAGCATGTGAAACGGGAAGTGCAAAACTAGCCTGATTATAAATAGATTTTTCTTCGAAAAGATTACAATTTTGGTGCCGCGTATTGTTCTAAGGGATATTTGTTGCTACAGTGCTGCTACTACACGAATAATTACGAGCTGGTAAAATAAGGACGAGGTGAGGTAATATAAACATACAAAACTATAAATGTAACAACTCAAACGTGCTGATAATATTGATATCATTATTATCATTATGATTTCGGTTTCTTAACTATTATCGTCATTGATTCACTAATTGATTGATATTGTTTGCAGAAACTAGCATTGTTTATGCAATATTTGTTTTACTGTGCCTAAATTCCAATACTCATGCGACATCTTTTGTGCAAGAACACAGTTGTTACGATTGGATCCTTTCTTCCCATGCTGATATGTTCTGATTGTTATTTTGGGAAAGTTCCGCTTATTTAAGGCTCTCAAGAACATTCAATTAGAAAATGAAAATTTGCAGGAAATTCCCACTAGCAATGTACAACACAGTACCTTTAGATTTCTTGTAATTTTCGCTGAACACCTTCTTCCTGAGTATCCGACTCTTATGTAGAGTCTAATTGAGAGCCCTCCTCAGTCATTAACAGGGTCAAACAATGTCATATAGGCCTACCATGCAAAATATTGGCACAATGGTGTTTTGGCCTACCATAGTATGCGTACACATAATAAAAGAGTCCTAAAAGCGTAAGAGCACCTTCTTCTTGATTAGCATGTCAAATGACCTTTGTGGGCCAAGTTTCAGCGTCTTAGGTTTCCAGATACTGGGCCACCCAAGTGAGATGGTTATTTTCAAACATGTTACCTTTGTTTCGAAGGTGAGTTGACTACTTCTTTTTGCACTTAAAGGCAGTGTCCCGGCAGATTTTGCACCTCCACCTTTTTACATTTTTTAGGCCTTTTCGCCACGTAGAATTCGAATTTGAGCTTTGAACGGGCTGAAAAGGCCGATTTTGGGGCGTTTTCCTAATTCCAGAAAAGCAGCTCGGACGAGATTTTTAATGGAAAGTTGGGATCCTCAGATAAGGTCCTCAGACGAAGATCCTGCCGCCTGTAATTCTTGCTTTGGATAGCATGCTTCAAGGGGGAGAGCGCTCGTGGGGTCCCGCGCCGAACAGGCGAGAAAGGCCGTCCAAGCGCGCGACAGTTGGGGTTGCGCGCGCCGGTTCAAGGGCCATTTTCTCGGCCCAGGGGGAACATCACCCAGCCGGACTGCGCCTGGAGGTCGATGGGATGACCAGGAACCCCACCACACGTGTATCCCCCAGGACCCGAATCTGCCGGGACACTGCCTTTAATACAAAAAACTACTACTTTTTTGGACTACTACTAACACTAACTATTACAACCTAAACTACTACATTAGCAATCCTATTTGAAATATCCTCCGAACTTAGGAATCAAGAGCAAGGCAGAATTTCGTTTCTTCCATTTTTCGCTTCTAATATTTCAGAATAAAGGGGACCAGTCAGGCTTGAATCACTTTTGTGTAAATATCAAAATTAATCGATTATATTAGGTTGGTGCAAAAGTAAGGCGCGTTTTTCAGTCCCGGCTTCAAAACAACTTTTTTGCATGAAACTAACTCCTTTGGAAAAGACTTAGCATACTTTTGAGAAGCACTTTTCATGCTCTATCCAATAGTGGTTGAAACAAGCTTCTAGCCTCACTCGTTGAGAATGTGCGCACTCAAAATCAGAATTTCCTTTCATTTACATTTCTGGCTAGAAATCAAACGCGAATGGCAGCATTCTTTTGAAATTTCAGCTACTATATGAAGTAGAAATCGTCTACATTATCCACACTTTTTGTCATTTTCTTGAAACTTATTTAGACCGAGATATGAGCGCCTCAACATGGGTAACCGTTTTGGTTATTCTGTAGTCCATAAATTTCTTTCAAAGAATGCAGATGCCAAAAACTTGCACATTTCTATAAGCCATTTCTATAAGGGTAGGCCTCCTGTTGACAGTTTTTGCAGAAACATTTAGCATTTCAGTACGCAAAAATGAAAAAAACCTCATGTTTTGGGACTTTGAGGCCTACGAAAAATGTTGGAAAAACCTGACAATTTTGGATTTTGATTTTTCTCTTTTCGCAAATTTTCTTTGTTCGAGCCCTTTCCATCTTATTTTATACTACTGGTGGCTTGTGGCCAAGATAGGCTACTTAGCAATTTTACTAACAAATCTTGAAGGATGTTATGACTAGTTAAAAACGAGGTCTCAGGAAAAAACTCTCTTTGCTTATCAATCGATAATTTTCTACCCGTTCGTGATATGATTATAGAAGGACGTGCGCTGTATTGAGAAAGGTTTGCTGCCTTTGATGGTCTTTATCACATCAAGAAATGTAGATTCTTAGGAAAGTTAAAGCAGGTCAAATTGAGAACTCGCAAAACGGGCATTACTTTTGCACCAACCTAATATTTATTCTCGTCGCCTTTCCTCGCGATATACATAGCAGCGCACGTAGCATGTTACCGTAACCCAATATTTTCGCACTATTTTCCATTCGCATGAGTAAGGAAAACGAGTATGTCGTTTCCTAAAAGAAACGATTTCAAATGAAATCCCTACTCTGTAAAGAAAAAGCTTAAGCAGTAACGTGGGCATGAAAAACGCAAATATTTGGATGGTTTGAGGGTAAGTTAATGGGGTGTGGCACAAAGTGATTAGAGCTGAATTCGTTTTCTTTGGTTTGGGCAATAGTTGCTGAAAGCACAACCACTGTAAGCGAAAAATGGGACAGAATGGATTTTGGCTGGGTCCTATTTTCACAATTTGATGATTCTCAAAGCAGGATTCATGTTGTAGGAAGCAGAGAGTAGTGCTTTGTATTGAGTACAAAAAGAGATAGCTTATTCACTTTTGAAATATAGTCAACCATGTTTGAAAATGACCGCTTTCACTTGGTTGACCCAATTTTGGGAGCCTTCAAAATTCGCTAAAACTTAGCCCACACGGTTATTTGACATGAAAATTACGGACATGTTGCTAAATTTTTTTGATAAAGCAACTATGTCACAATAGGCAAGCGAAAATGCTAGAGGGTGGGGTGTATCGAGCCAGAACTTAGGGGGGTCGATCCGGTGGTTGTGTGCCACATCTCTTGCTCTGCCCTGGTCATTAACCAGACGGAAGTCATACATATGAATTACTGAATTGCTAAATTACTGTAGCCAAGAAGTTTAACTTCAAACTTTGTCCCGGTAATGTACCTTTTCAAGCGTTGCCAGCCAAGAGATAAAAATCGAATTTCTTAACCACGTATGAATTTTATGAGCAGCAGCTTAAAAATTCGCTTAATAAATCTCAATTGATACTCATAGAAAGGAATTCGAATAACCTAGACGATATGCTTGAGAAAAAATGATTTGATATTGATTCATTGTGTGACGCAGATGCTCAGTATTTTTTGTTTCTTTCCCGACCTTCCCATAGCATTTGTACAGTATCAAAGTGATTCATCGAATAGCTAGCATACACACATATACACATATACATGCAAGCACAAGCCTATCTACACGATTATGTCACTTTTTACCATTCAGTTCGTCTCTTGTTTATTTCGAAGTGCACACAGCTACTGCCAACCGCGTGGCGCGATGATCTTCGTTGTCCGCCGTCCGATATTCTGACTGACATATGTCACACCGTGATTGTTATTCAATTTCTCATAAATTACAGCACTGAAAGCATCCGACTCAATTCTATCGGTTTTTTCGTCGCGCGTGTGCTCATCCTTTTTTTGATACGAATAATGGTTGTTCATTTTTGAGCGCGCGGGAACGGGGCCACACAAAGCCAGCACGGATAATGCCGAAAAAACGTACAGATCCACGCTCGTGGAAAGCGGCCAATGCGCGGTTTTTAGAAGATATGATTAGATTGGTAAGTTCTTTCATGTGATTTTGTGGAGATGCGCACATACTGCGATCCGTGATTATTCATTGGACAAACTGCATAATAAGTTTTTATTTTTATTTTTATTATTTTATTCATCAATACAACTGAAGTGCAGCGAAACAATTATAAAGAACACGGATTAATGCGGTACCAGCTAATCTCAGAACTCCGGAAAACGAATATGACGAGAAAAGGGGAAAATCAGAAATTAGAACGCAGTGATTCTTCTTTGATATAAATCGAGACGCCAGTTTGTTAAAAGACATATGGGATTACACCGTGATTCTAAACTTGCTTTCTTTAAAATCTACAATGCTCCGTTTTTAAGTACCAGCGAACCTGCAGGTAAAAGTTAGCAAGACTTTACTCCATGAAATTTTGCTTTTAGGAGAAAGTAAGATCACGAATTGTAGAACTAATTAGAACATTTTAACGTTTATTAAAAAAGGTTGTTTTCAAGTAGATGTAATCTCGGATGGGTGCGAAGTTTTGAAAGGCATTGTATGAGGAAGTTTGTACTGAGAAGTTGGTTAATCATAAAGACTCATGAATGCCAATGGTAATAAGCTAATCTATAGTGGTTAATTTTCGATATACAGTAACAATTTTGACATTACCTCGTTTGCTCTACGGCAAGTCTGAATTTCTAGAAGTTCCCACTATGAACTCACGGAAGCATAACTTTGAAGTCAGTCTTTGCTTTTTTCCCTTGATTTATACTCAGACGGTACAATTCATTTAGCTGTACTACAGTTTGTAGCATCCTCAGATTACATTGTTGTTCAAGAGTACGGAATTCCTTCGAAGCTAACTATAATAAAGCAGGTGTTAATTCTGAGTTACTAAATCACAATTCAAATTGATGTGATTTCTACTGACTTACTTTTGATCATGATATTCTTTCATTTTTCACATGCGTTGCGGAATCTTGCGAGAAGATTCTCTTTGTTTATGCGTTAAGAAATTTTATCAGTTCTATTCAGTTATTTCACATTAACACCCTGAAATCTCAGAACTTTTTCTTGGCTTTGACGCCAGATATTCGATGTGATAATCTCTTACTTAACCCAAGTGCATTATGGAATTATGAGTGAACTTGTATTAGAGATATCAATTATTCTAATACATATTGCGTTTCCTGAAAAGAGCGACTTATTCAAGGAATTCTGCAGTTTTGAAATCTCATAATTGATTTCCAACACAAATTTGCTGCTTGTATTTTTATCAAATCACTCCGAAGGTGTATTTTGTAATTTTTGTACTTCATTACCGAAGGCATATTTTGTAATTTTTGTACAACCACCATCTCTTGGCATTAATTAGTTAACAACTGCCCAGTTCGAAGCGCAGACTCAACAATATGTTTAGTACTTCAAGTGGACAAGGCCTAGACGAAGCAAAAATGATGAATTATGAAATTATCTGAAAGCAATGGCAAGCTTTTCTGAAAACCACACTACGGAAATGTGAGAAAATGACTTGTTTGCAATGCATAAGTAACGTGCGCAAAAATTATGAAGTTATATGAAAAACCTATATAAATGACAAATGTGCCCATCTTTTTTCCAACCATCCTGAGGGTGGCAAAACATCCAGCTCACATAAGTTTTTCATTATTACATAAATGTCTTCCACATCTTATGTTTATATACAGTAGCATTTCGGTTGAAAAACTCCACCTCTCCTCTTTGATAGAGCACAAAATGGCAAGAATCGCTAGCGCCTGAGAAAGAAAGCGCGCTTCAATTGAACACCTTCGCAGCCAGCGCATTTTTGGGGAAATGGTGGAATTCGGAAGTGGCAAAGGCGAATTTGTTAAAAATTTCGTTTTGCCACCTCGTTCCACACACTTACCTTGCCGCTGCAGCTGAGCTGGAATGACGGAGGTTTACTACGGGTTTATTTGAGACATCTTCATTCAGCTCTATTCGAACGTCAGAAATAATAAGCACAATGTGACCTCGGGAATTTCGAGACGAAAATCCTTGATGACTTAAACGAGAAAAAAAAGTTCTTCTTTTGGTAATTGTAGTGAAAGAGCAGGAACAGAGATGAAACAGAGTAAAAGACTTGAAACACGCGAAAACACTCAAAAACAAAGATCGTAATGTCTACTTTTGCCCTGTCTTGCGAGCACTAATAATGCTGGAGCAGATCGTATCCCCACAGCGACTTTTCCAGGGGTTGTTAATAAGCGTAAGGGAATGAGCCTGAGGTGGTTCAAGAACTAATATAGAGGATTCAAAATGCAGTAAAAGTCAAAAACGATTGCGAGGCAAAAGGGAATTACGACTTTGTTCTCTTTGGGCAGAATGGTCACCTAACTTGGAATAAAAGTTTGTCACTTTTTTATCTACACAATTCCGCAATATTGTTCCAAGTCCTCACTGCGCATATCCTTACTAAATTTGGTGTCATGTTGCTGTACTTGCATTGTAAAAAAAGCCGGTTGTTTATTTCAGGGTGCAATTTTGATTTCCAGCGTTTCTATAAAGAGCATAATGGATTTTGAAATTGTTGCTCTTAATTGCTAAGACATTGATAAACCTACGAAACGCAGAGAAATGGGAAAAGGGGAGAGGAAAAAAGTACATTTACACATTTGATGTCGCGGTTCACGATGCAAGCCACTTCTCAATACGGGGTGGCCGGCAGCGCTGTATGCCGCTATTATCGATCGCGCTACTGTATTCGCGCCCGGACCCCTTTCCTCTGGGCTCGTTGCCGAGTCCAGGAGTATAAATGGCCGCGCAAGCGGCATACGCCTCTTCTTCGTTTTCTCCTTATTGATTGATTTCATATGTGACTTGACAATTCGGTCACTGAACTCCCGCTAAGATAAGATATCTTTGTGTTTGCGGTTGAGCGATTTTAAATGATTTTGGATTGATTTCGCGCAGTCGTGCAATGGATTTGTTTGTCTGAAATAGTTGCATTCAAAACCGGGAATGGAAAGAGTCGTACCGTTCCCCAGGGCCAGGCGATAGGTGGTCAACGCTAACGCCAAACTCTGAATTCTAGTTATAGAAATTAGCCCAAGAAGGGACATTGGCCGACCGGGTTACAATACCGCTCGTAATTTGTGAAAAAAATTGGCTGCGGCGGCGAAGTTTGGCGGCGGGCGCCTAATTTTTTAAAAATCCTCAGAAGACCTTATCTTGATTCGAAGTTCATGAATTCTATTAGGTTGTAACAGAATTAATGCAGGTTTTTCGCGCACCTTTTTCAAAATGCTGGTCTAGAAAAGGAAAGTATTTTTTTGCATATCATTTGAAAGCTCTTTTCTTCTAATTACTTATGCATTCTTTCGTTTCAGTGGAAGTGGATATGTCTAGAAGTTCTGAGCCCATGAATTTGAGAAACCAAATCTCGAAATTCTTTCTTTCAATATACCTGGCTCTAAAACCACCAAAAACAATTGGAATTCGCTGCAAATTTACGTAGTATTTTTGAGTGAGCTATGTCACAAAATGCATGTTGAATCATGGATACTGAAAACATCTGAGCCGAGAAATTTCGAAGCAAAATTTAAAGGTCGCTGTGGTCCGTCTGCCCTACATAAAAGTCCTCAGCGCGAAGCGACTGCGGAGATTTCGCTCTATATAGGAATAATAGATTTTAGACATCTATGGCTGAAAAAATCGGGAGCCGTTCTCCTTATTCAGCTTTGAAAAAATTCAAAAGTTTCAGAAAAGCGATTTTTCAAACTCTCAGAAAAGTCGAAAAAATGAGTACTTTCAAAAAATTTTTAAATATCCTCTCGCAAACAATTCTTTTTCAATTCCAAATTTAGCACTACTGCACCGCCGACCATAGGCTACACAGTGAGTTATATTTGCGCTACCTTACTATATTTGATAGTAGGCTATGGTTTCTCAAAGTGAAGGTTTGCCGAAAAAATTCTTGGCGGAATTCGGGCTATAAGATTTTTCTCAGTGAAGCTACAACAACAAAATAATGCATACTGAGTTGAAAAGATTTGCTGATTACAACAATTTTTGTTGCACACGAAAAGATTATTTGTGTAAAAAGTTATCATGATTTGAACACAAAATTCAGAAAGCCTGCATTAATTCTGTTACAACCTAATATATTCAAGAGTACCATTCAACTCAGCTCGGCGAGGCGCATCTTCCAGTATATAGATGTGCCTAGTCGTGGAATACAGGTTTTTTTTTCTTGGAATTTTAGTGTAGATGGATTATTTAGTGTGCTGATTCCAGAGGCGACATTCTGTTGCGCACTGCAAATACGGTAGGTATAGTTTAAGAGCTCATTCTGCACTGATATGTGTAAAATTGGGCTCTTCTCGGCGAAGTATGACGGATCCCAAAATGCAGGAAGACAAAGGGGAATGGCTGGAAATCGCATACGAAGCACATATCGTTTAATACCGCGCGTGCTGTGCAATGTACAACACCATCCATAGAACGGGAATATCGCGAAATTCCTGAAATATCGCAAAATTCCTGAAATATCGCGAAATTCTCGGATATCGCAAATCACGCAACGCCATAACTTCCTCCGGAATGATTTTATTTTAAATCCGAAGGCAGCATTGCGTTCAGCTCGTCAAGATAAATCTTGTGACGTACATCAAGTCCTCTATATCTCGTTTCCAGTTTCAACAAATTCTTCTGCGGAGGTCTTTTCGCAAGGATGTAAAGCAGCGCGTATGCCCTCAGTAGATTCCAGAAGGAATTTTTCGATAGTAATTCTTCTGTAGATTATGGGGCTAAGAAATAGCCGTACACTTCTTTCCAAAGAAAATAGAAGGGCTGGTGGATTTTGGAAAAATATGTCTTTCTAAATTTTTCTCACCATAACTCTAAAATATGAAGCTCTCTTGCTAAGGAGATGTGATTTTCGTAATCGGCGGGCGGATAAGCTTTATGAGCAAGTTTTTCGAGATGTTTCGGGTTATTTCATTTTTTGTCGTTCTACGCTCGGAAGCTCGCCGGTGGATTTTGGTCAAATTGTCGATGATCTCGAATTGCAAGGAAACTTCGCCTATAGAGGTTTTCGGACACGCTCTTTGCGAAAATCGTGGTCTTTGAGGAATATAGAGTCTTTTTGCAGAAATATGGTGAAGTGACTGTAACTGCACTACGAAAATGCGTAACTTTGCCCGCACTTCTCGCGTATCTCTCAGAAACCTTGCTTGCTTGCTTTTCTACGTCAAAGTGACTAAGAACTGCGCTATCGAATGGTGCATGATTCAGGCTCCAGTCTTTGGAAATCGCCTAGTTACGAGAATACGAAAACCCATCCTCATGAACTTCGCACAAAATATAAACATCGCGTACTTCGTTGAAATTCCACCTTGAGTGGTTGTATGATACGCTGATTAAATCAGTCAAATTCGCTTAATGATTTTTTCCGTGATGGCTTTGATAGTTGGACAGATCTGAGCTCCAGCTGCGAAACAGCTTTGATGTTCAATTAAGCAGCTGAAGCACACCCAACCACCATATTCAGTATAGTGGGCTTCCTTGGGCTGAACATAATATTTGCAATCAGAATGCCATGCAATCTCAAGGTGGAATTTCAACGAAGTACGCGATGTTTATATTTTGTGCGAAGTTCATGAGGATGGGTTTTCGTATTCTCGTAACTAGGCAATTTTCAAAGACTGGAGCCTGAATCATGCACCATTCGATAGCGCAGTTCCTAGTAACTTTGACCTACAAAAGCAAGCAGGCAATTTTTTTGATAGATACGCGAGAAGTGCGGGCAAAGTTACGCAGTTTCGTAATGCAGTTACAGTCACTTCACCATATTTCTGCAAAAAGACTCTATATTCCTCAAAGACCACGATTTTCGCAAAGAGCGTGTCCGAAAACCTCTATAGGCGAAGTTTCCTTGCAATTCGAGATCATCGACAATTTGACCAAAATCCACCGGCGAGCTTCAGAGCGTAGAACGACAAAAAATGAAATAACCCGAAACATCTCGAAAAACTTGCTCATAAAGCTTATCCGCCCGCCGATTACGAAAATCACATCTCCTTAGCAAGAGAGCTTCATATTTTAGAGTTATGGTGAGAAAAATTTAGAAAGACATATTTTTCCAAAATCCACCAGCCCTTCTATTTCCTTTGTAAAGAAGTGTACGGCTATTTCTTAGCCCCATAATCTACAGAAGAATTACTATCGAAAAATTCCTTCTGGACTCTACTGGGGGCATACGCGCTGCTTTACATCTTTGCGAAGAGACGTCCGCAGAAAGTTTCAAGAATACTGAAATCAAAATATCAAGGACCTGTACATGGAAAGGTTCGCCTTGATGAGCTGAGCACAATGCTTCTTTAAGTTACGGTGAGAAAAATTTGGAAACGCGTGTTTTTTCCATAATTTACCAACTCTTCTGTCTCCTTTGGAAAGAAGTCTGCGGCTACTTGCTAGCGCACTATAATTTACAAAAGCAGCACTATCGAATGGTACTTACTGATATCTTTTATGTTGGATAGGCGCTGCTTTACATCCTTGCGAAAAGACCTCCGCAGAAGAATTTGTTGAAACTGGAAACGAGATATAGAGGACTTGATGTACGTCACAAGATTTATCTTGACGAGCTGAACGCAATGCTGCCTTCGGATTTAGAATAAAATCATTCCGGAGGAAGTTATGGCGTTGCGTGATTTGCGATATTCCGGGAATTTCGCGATATTTCAGGAATTTCGCGATATTCCCGTTCTATGGATGGTGCTGTACATTGCACAGCACGCGCGGTATTGAACGATATGTGCTTCGTATGCGATTTCCAGCCATTCCCCTTTGTCTTCCTGCGTTTTGGGATCCGTCATACTTCGCCGAGAAGAGCCCAATTTTACACATATCAGTGCAGAATGAGCTCTTGAACTATACCTACCGTATTTGCAGTGCGCAATAGAATGTTGCCTCTGGAATCAGCACACTGAATAATCCATCTACACTAAAATTCCAAGAAAAAAATACCTGTATTCCACGACTAGGCACATCTATATACTGGAAAATGCGCCTCGCCGAGCTGAGTTGAACGGTACTCTTGAAGATAGAATTCATGAACTTCGAATCAAGATAAGGTCTTCTGACGATAAAAAAAAAGTTAGGCGGCGGCCGCCGAAAGTTAGGCGCCCCGCCTAATTTTGTCGCGTAGCGCGGCGCTTGCCACCTAACTGCGGCGGCCGCCGCCTGAGTTGAGCGGCCGCCGCCAATTTCTTTTCACAAACTACGAGCCGTTACTTAGTAGTCTAGGGTTTGTAGGTTACCTTAATAGTTTGTTTCTTTCGTGAATGGAGCGCTGTAATTAGAATAAATGTGCTTGATCTAGTGCACATCTTCTGTGATTAGGTTTGTGATATTGCGGGATGGTTCGCGGCACATTCGCGCTGATTTGGCAAGTTTATGTGAGTTTTTACATCTACGGCAGCTGGAATCGGGTTGTAGGGCAGCAGGGCGAGAAGATCAACACCTTGCATGAAGATGGCGATTGGGTGGGTAAGGTTTGAGGGGGAGGCGGGAAGCGACAACATTTTGTTAGATAGAAAGACCTTGAGTTAGCTAACTACAATACTTTAAGAAGCCAGTAATTTTACTAAAAAGATTTATCTCAACTAATTCTCTTGCAGTGAGCTATTCCAAGTTCTTCTGTTTCACTCCAATGACCTTGTAAACACTTTAGCCGTTTTGCTTTTTGCCCCAGTGAAAACAATTTGCAGTTATCAAATCATCAGGGAAAATGGACAGGACCACATAGTGTTGCAAAGCGACGGCAAACAGCATAAAGTCTCCAAAAAGTAAGAACAATCGTTCAATGAGTTCAGATAGTAGTTCTATGGATCCCAAATCTCCAACCATTATTTTTTCCTCACGATTTTTATCTATATAATCTTATACTTATTAAATACTTCTCGTCTTTAGATAGATGAGCTGCTTAGTTGGCAGCTCAAGAGCTTTGCTCTAAGTGATTTGTTTTGGAGGGAGCTCAAATCATAGAGTTTATGTAAACAGTTCCAGTAAAATCATCGATGGTCCAAGAAAAAGTCGTCAATATCTAATTTTTTTGCACAGACCATTAATATAATTCGAAAAACTAAATATCTCGCAATAATGCAGATATCAAAGAAACCAAACTTTCGCATGATTTTTGGGAGTTTCAAACTAGAGAAGATGAAGCTGTTTATCCCATTCATAAATTCAAGCCATGATTGCAAATCTTGAAAAGAGTTGCAAATTGTGCAGTAGGACATTTCTTAGGAAATCCAGTACTCAAAAATACTTCTTCGTTTCGCTTCAGCGAAAGTCAGGTTAACAGAAGCTTCCATTTTTTAAAAATTTTTTGAAATCAAATTTGTGATGGTAGTCAGAGTTATTACTGCCCAGAATCATAGTGAGCAATGAGCTAAGAGGCTTTATAATAGTATTCAAAGGTGGTGGTTTCTGAAAAAAAATGTTTGACATTCTTTGGGCCAGAAAATCTTTTTCGGTACTATAAATAGTTTCTGCGTACGTATAGTACTACAGGATTTGCAGCGATCATCTCTGAAAATAGCTATGGCTAATCATATTGGACTTTAAAAACCGGAGAGAACTTTTGAGCCTCCAGTACATATAAGGACTAAGATTTAATCTTCCGTGTATCTGAGGCAGCCATCATGGTTTGTTTACTAATTCAGGAAAGCGAGGCGAAAGATCTACGTCTGCAAGTGAGCAACGAAGTTTTAATCCTCTGTTTTCCGCGCATGCCATAAACATCTGCACCATTTCGTGAATTTCTTCTCCCATTGCTAAAAGTGGATGCCGTCCACATACTCCACTCCCATTAGAATTCTATCTTACCTTTAGTTTGAGAATAAGCCTATCTTACCGACGGATTTATGCAAATTCTATTGCTTCTAGCTCCTTCCGCATATGGCGTCTGCGATGAGATGTCTATGGCCGCTCACAAGCGGTTTCCATTCCTTTTGTGGTCTATAAATCTGAAAAGAATGCATTCGCTTTGTTTTCTTATGTGGTCTGGACCATTTGAGCGAATAGAGTAATTGAGGGTTAGACCTCTGTGCTTTTGTGCTTTGCATGGAAGCATTTTCTCAGATTCTTATTTAAAAACTGCATTTTGCCTTGATCGAAAGCATCACCAAAAAGGAGAAAATATCGCTTTTCAAATTCTTTTCAAATTCATATTCGTGGAGATTTCAAGAAAAAAATTTGTAAACTATTGAGTTGTAAAAAAGAATGTCGCTTTCTTCCGCTAAAATAGATTTTTCTCAAGGACTAAGGCGTATCCAAGGCCTAGTTAATTTGGCAAGATCTTATAATTAAACTTTCCTTTTGAATATTTCTAGTAGACACCAGCATATATGGCACGAGCTCAGGACTACTGGGGGCGGAGTTTGCTATTTTTCGGTTTTCAAACCTTTCTTCTTTTCTAAGCATGAAAATAATATAGCAAGTCTACCTATGGATAACTGCATATGTCTACTATATGCAGAAGCAAGTGAGAGGTTCCTGAAATTTTCTCGAAGCGAAAATTTGTTAAAAATATGAGATGCTCCTATGTTATGGCTCCAAACTTTGGGTATTTCACGATTTCTGCTCAAAGGTCATCTTGTAGAGCTTGCTTTGATCTATCACTCGGTGCCCCTCACAATTTTTTCTGAATTCGTCTTATTGCTTTGCTACGAAAAACGACATTCTTTTTTCCAACATAATACATTCAGAGTTTTTGATTTCTTTTAGTGGTGCATAGATGCCCAAAAAGGCGCTTTTCTTGACCATGCTTTGACCTACAGAATTACACTTAAAGGATTCACGCTCTTCCAAATCATCCGACTGATAACGCAGTGGTTCACATGACTTTGATCTTATCTTGCTTGAAAAATCACTAAGGAAAAGCTTTTGAGCTGTACGCTAAGCAGCTTAAGAGCTTTGTTTTGAGTGGGTTATATAATTGAAAAAGTTGTTACTTATGAAACTACGTAGGCCGTTATGATATGTGTTGGTTAATGTACTGTTTCGTACTTCTTGGAGCAGCACCCAATTTTGCTTAAAAACGCCAGCCTCCCATTCTTCCATCAGACGAAGTTTTTACTTTTACTTTTACTTTTACTTTTTACTTTTTCCTTGTATTAGTTGTAAAGAAAGTTCTGCCAAGCTTTTCATGATTAACATAAATGAATGCGAATGCAAGGGATTGTTTGAGATGTGTTTTTAGTGCACGATGGCGCCAGCTACCCAATACGCTATTCAGCTCGAAAAATGACGATCAGCTTGGTAGAAATGCCCAAAAAGGAGAAAAATCCTTTGCGCTTCAGATCTTGGACGCGCAGAACTTCCAAAAGCTTGATTTGAAAAGTCGTTTTATACCCTGTATATCAGCTAGATAAAGCGATATTCGACTATTACTTGCCAAGGCACTTGGTTCTTTTTGCAAGCAAGAAATAACTCGTTGAACTCAAGGGTCAAGAAGTTGAACTCGCCATCTAATTCGAAACGCAGCCAACGCTTCTTAAGAAAGAGCAATCATGACATATTCGATCAGTAGTCTAAGGTAGGAGAAAGCGCGCACGAAAGTGTCGGTTTATCACGTTAAAAGGAACTTTCAACGCTTGAGACGTTGTCAGTGCTCTTGGTCGTGTCATAGCGATCAGAATGATATATAATGTTGCAGGTTTTCGTTGAGAACCCGTGGAGAACCGCGACCAGAGCCAAATGCGTCGGCTCTGGTTCGTCTCCGCTGCTCGTTTGCGTCTCCGCGCGCTGCGCGCTACCTCGCTACCCCAAACGCGGAGCACGGGGTACTTATCTCTGGTACCGTTTTCATTGCTTTCAAATTTACCCTAGCAAAGTGTATTACATTAAAGCTCTTGATCTCTACTTTCACGATGACCACGTCCCAAAACCATTTTTTTTATTCGAAAGAGAAATTGGGCAAAGACCATGTTTTCGAAAATTTCTTGTTTCTCCTTCAGTTGAATTCTTTTCACGTGGGTTTTCGGGCAACAGATCTTTTCTCTGTCTGTATTTCCAGAGATTACTTCTTCAATCACAAGTGATTTTTTGTGATAAATCGTAAAAAAGCACGTTTTTCGTTGCCTTTCTCTCTGTGTTTTCGCGGCGACTTTTTCCAGTTTGGGCGATTATTGCTCAGATTAGTGAGAGCAACAATCTAGACAATGTTCCACGAGATGGCAACGGCAATGCGGAGGTAAAATTTCAAAGGACGCATCGAAAACTAGATTGGCTTTGTCACGCGACTTAGTAAATCAAAACTTTCCGTTTTCGCAAGCAATTCTTTTCTTGTTTATCTTCTGATTTATAATCACCACTTTCGAAAAGTGCTTGTTTTTGGAACGATCACAAAGAACAAATTAACTATTCCTCGTTTTTCCTTCATATTTTGGATTACCCAGTCCTGGAGCGAAAACTTGCAACTCAAAATGCCGCCAAGCGAAAGATTTCAAACTTATCGCAGCGTTTCGATCTGGTTTTTGAGGTTTTTTTTTGCTTTTGTTGCTTGTTTTGCAGGTATTTCTCTTCTCTGATCTTCTATAAACAACCTTCACTCTATAGAGGGGCAAATATTCAAACAACCTTCACTTTTGAGTCCCATCTCTAGACTATCGAAGGGATGATTACGCGTAAAAGTTCTGAATTTCCCAAGTGTTTTGTGTATACCTGAATGGATAGTCTGTTTTTTCTTCGAACAGATCATTAAGTAAAGGACACTGAAGCATTCTATGCGCAAACACACTATTTACAAATCAGTATTCGAGAGTATTTAGTGTTCGAAAGTACCTCTGCAATTTGGGAGGTATTTTGATCGTTTGTGTTGATTGATAGGAATGGTAGGAGTTCGCAGTAAGTGTAAAGAAACTGTCAGTTCGTAATGTCATTATTTATCGTTTTGTATATTTGACGACTTCCGGTAAATCCAGAAAACGATGACAGAGTAGTCACAGTTTCGTTTTTAACTTCCGGTATCTATCCAAATCCCTGTTTGAACGCTGATCCAACTTTCGAAGCAGTCTTGGTTTGCCCCACTATTTTTGCGGCATAATCTAATAATAGATTCAGAAAATAATACAACAGTGAAATTTTTTGGTATGCGGACTGCTTAGGTTTTTTTAAAATAATTAAAAGAGGCGTAATACGTGGCTTTGTGAATTTTTATGGAATCTCTATTGAATACGCGGATGTGAGGAGAAACGGAAGGCAGCTGAATCGACCATCTGTCAGCTATTCAATTGGGGGTAGAGATTGTTTTGAACTGGGGGTTTCGGGAAGGTAAAGCAGTATTCACATTCGATATTCGTTATGTGGTTGGACTACATTTTGTTTGAGCGCACAAAGATTAATAGTTCATGCTTTTTTTACTTTTTATTTTCTGAGAAAAATCGGCTCAGAGTGAACTAATCGGTCACATCAGTCTTGCCTCTTATTTTTGTGCGATTAGATTCCCTTTCGTTCACTTTTCTGCAAAATTTTACGAGCACAGTGATCTATTTTTAGTTTTTTGTTCTCTTTGAACGAAACAAAATTGCCACGTGTATTCGCGACGGCAAGACGGCGCCGAACATCAATATCAGCACCTACCAAAAATAGTTTGCAAACGTTTTTTGGACCGAAAATACGAGGGGCGCGCCCATATATTTCCTGGACACTCTGCCAAATGTCCATGTTTTCTATTGAAAAGAAAAAATTATCTGGAAAGCGAAAGTCAATTGTCTAGAGACTGATAAATGAATTCGAGAAAGTTTGGCCTTATCACAACGATTCACCCTTTCTCCAATTCAACACTGCTTCTATTATTATGATTAAAAGAATTCGAATAAATTTTTAACATTCATGATTTCCCTAGGATTTCGATTAATGCACTTGTACTGCTGCGCCAATATTTTGGCATTTTTTTATTGATTTTGAACATCCGTAATGCACTATTATACACCTACCGTTATAGTAAGACCCTGGCCTAGATATCCGCTTCTCATTGTCAGTTACTTTATGAGAAAGAATGATTCTATTGAACTGTCCCAGAAGTAAATTCCTTTTTGATGATGAATTGAACTTTTTCTGCTCTTCTAGCAGGGTTAGGGCATGATAGATTGAAGCAAGCTTTATAAGATGACCAAAAATAAGCCTAAGTCGTAATTTAGGTAAAATCTGGAGCCAAAAATCAAAATTTATCAACAATCTAAAACTCGGATTTCCTTCCAGAAAATTCCTACGCACCCCCAGTATGGTTATTATAAAGCGGACACATAATATCCAAAAATGTACTTGGCGGTTTTTTTGCTGGGCTGAAATTTGAGAAATTAAATTAGCCCGGATGTGAATGTCACTTTTTTTTCAGGTTTTTTATTTTGAACATGATAATTCTCAATTATCAGTGCACATACAGAGGTAAAATTTCAAGGTTAAACTTACTAAGGCTTGAGTAGTCAATCACATATGTGGGAAGAGCTAGGGGCGGAGTTTGTCATTTTTAGACTACCTTTTTTGTCGCTTCCTATGGATGGAAAAATCCAGTGAAAGCATTATTGAGTGCTACTATATGCTTACTGTATAATGATCAAGTTGCAGGTCCGTAGGGTTTTTTTTTTTCGCAGAAATCAAGTTATCAGGCAACTTCTTTTCGACTCCTCCTTTGCCTGAATCACAGACTAAGCGAATCTTTAGCAGCTATTTTGAGAGATCCCTTTGCTCTATCGAATAATCAGCTTGAATTACCTGAAAAAGAGTTTACTTTTGCGTTTACTCTACATAATATCTTCTCTATCTCCCATGGTTTAAGCGATGCGAAATTGAGTTTTGGCGACCAAATTGATTCGATTTCCTTGAAATTTTAAGAACGTTTTTTTTTTGGAATTTCGGATGTTTCCAATCCCACAGCAAGCTAACTTTCGAAAACCAGAATTTGATTTCCAAGAAAATTTCAGTGCTTTCGAGCAATTGTAGCAAGCCAGCGCAACCAGAATCCGATTTTTCCGTAAAATTCTGAATGTTTAAGTGGTCCGACACATTTTCGCGTCAAATTGATATTAGTAATGCTTCCGAGCCAATTTGATGAATTGGAAAACAGATGTGGCATTTTTCACTTTGTACTGTAAACAAGCTGTTATTTATTTTATCAGAAAACATTATTAGCTGTACTAACAGAGTGAGAAATAATCCCCAGCTTTGGGAGGTGAGTTGGATTTACTTGTAGTACGTAAACATTTTAGGCATTTTTTACACCTTTTGCAACATACACTCGGACAATTCACCGGAACTTCCGCAGGATAAGCAAAAATTGCAGCGGCTTCGCAGGATTTTGGCAAAAGTGGAAACGTTGAAAATGGGAACTTCCGCAGGATTTTCACGTTAGACTGGATGAAAAGAGGAATTTCCGTAGGGCTTTAAACGAAGCGCTGCGGAACTTCCGAAAAATGCTTCATAACATAATCATTTTAGTCTAAGCCCTCTATTACTAGGAGCTCCAGAAAGTTTAGCTTTCCAAAAGCACTGCCTCTTTTTCTTCTATTCTTGCCCCGTTCAAATAGTTTTTCAGTTTTTCTCCATAGCTTTCTCTAGCATCCACTTAACTAATAATGTTAGAGCTTATTCAAACTCCAACGCAGCTTTTGGCTTTTTATAGCTCCTCGTCAAAATGACACAGCAAAGCAATTGCTTTGAAGTTGTTGGCTTGTTCACTCTTATGATTTCTGCTTACTTTTATGACGTGACTCGACACTGAATTCTAAAAGCTCTTATCTACTTTTTGACATAATTCTCTCTTGCAAAAGTCAAACTGTGACTTCCACTCAACTGTCATAAAAGATAAACGTCAAGTTTTGCTATCACAATTTCCTTTTCACGCAAAACCGCAATAGCTCGATAGTTGCAGTTCTGAAATCGAAAACCATTATCGTACTCCTACAGTAGCTAAAATACTTCATAATCTAATTTTGTTACTTAAAGTTTCTACCAGAATGAGAAGGTCCCAGCAATTTTTTTTCGAGACGGGGGGGGGGGCAAGTTTCTGCATGAATGAATAAAATTCCTGGAGAAGGGAAGCAGCCACGCTCCAGAATATTTTTTTATGAAGGTTATATAAAATCTAATTTTTTCAAAATTCTAAGACTTTTTGCCACAAGTAAAATTGATTTCATGTAAATCATTTTCGAAACTGGACCCATTCTGGAAGGAGGGGCAACAAAATCATTGTTTTTGCACTTAACTTGAGGATGAATTAAATTTTGTAATCAAGGATTATTGGATTTCTAGCAGATTTTTACTTACTAGTGAAGCTGGATGCAGGAGGAGAGAAGATGAGGGTGAGGGGGGGAGGAAACAGAGGCTTCCTTTCTGAATAGAACAGGAAATTTTTCGAAAAGTGGGGAGGTTCTGACTGCTTATATCTATAAATAAATATTTGTTAAACAATTTAAACTCCATATCATTTGCAACTTTTTGTAAAATTTTTATCCTTCCAAATTTGAAGGATATAGATAAAGTTCTCGGAAGGTTCGCAATGCCACTCCTCTGCAAATTTAGCCACCCTTCCCCCCCCCCCCCCTCCCTCCTATCCCACTCTCGAGGATCTCTGCCATCGCTGCTGACATTCTGACATTACCGTCACCATCAGGTTACCCGGTCCGAATACGTCGAACATAGGTTTTTTTAAAATTATTCTTGGCTTCGAATCCTTTTAGACTTGCAAAACGATTTCAGTGCAAACTTGACATTTTGTCTTTTACGCTATTTCATCAAGTAACTCAAATAGAAACTTTGGCACAATTTTGACATTTTTACCATCTGTTGATTATTAGTCACACATGTCTAGTGCTATTTATAGTATTAGCATATGTGATAATCCGGCTGTAAATATTTTCATCCAGGAAAATCCCCCGTCTATTTTTCGCTACCCAGCTCAGCCATAGCTAGTTAGTAACCATTCATATCCGATCACCTTCAAGCTTACTAATTGAATTTGTTTGTTATCGAATCCCTAAGATCTGCGGCTTGCAATGAGAAGCTCCATAAATAGTAAAAAGCTTTTCTCCAAAGTGTCTTGCAAACCTCAGCTTCGTATTCTCGTTCCTCTAACTGTCTCATGAAAGTTATGTAATTGCTTGTGGTATGTAAAACCCGTGCAAAGCATGTTACAATGAGAATATGTGGCCATATTACATAATGGTCGTAAAGTATGCGAAATGAGTTCTATTATTAGTCGAGTCTCCCCACATTTGCATCATAAAGCGAAAACTATTCTAGTTCCCTTGCAGATTATTTTTGGCTACATTTGCTGACAAATGAAACTTACAGAAACCAAACGTATATCTCCACTGCACTCTAGTTTGCAAGTTTTAGGAAGAATATGCCTTCCTTTCTTTGAGATCGTTGCCTAAACTACAGTCGAGTAGATTTAGCGGTAAATATAGTGTGCTTGCACAAAAGGTGAAATGCGGTAAAATGGCGCGTGAAGAAATAGTTTCGACTGTGACTCCGGCCAATTGCGCGCGCAAGATGCCCGCGGTACTGACGTGGCTACTTGTTCACGCGCAAATTTCACCGCATTTCACCTTCTGTGCAAGCACACTATATTTACCGCTGAATCTACTCGACCGTACTTTTGCAAACAACGGAAAACCTTCTAGACAAGCTATAACTTCCATAACTTTTGTGTTTCTGTAGCCGCAAGGTGAGGGAAAAGCATCATTTTAGATATTCTACATATAGGCGTGATTAACTTCAACGGGCGTACTTGATCATCTCATTTTTTCCTGTATAAAATTTGATTTACCGTGTCGAATGTTTGACATTACAGTCGTGATATCCTTTGTTTCATCAGGAGTGGCGGGTGGAAGGAGGGGTTTCGGGTCTAATTAAGGCTAGGGAAAGAGTAAAAAGCACGCATGCGAGAGAGACGCAGATTGCGTCGCAGGTGCGAGCGGTCGCCTTCCACCCTCCCCTCGCGATGAATCAAAGGGTACATTGATATCAGATGTTGCGGCTCGGTGTACTCAGCACCCCTCGCCGAGTGTTCGTTCGCCTAACACTGCAACTTCTTACCCCAGGATCTTGCGCTTCTACTCCGTGCGCACTTCCAAGCGCGTCGCGACGCCTTCGTTTAGATACGACATAACGGTAATCACAAAGCACGACTAGATTAGATCACGTTTATGTATAAGAGTGACAACTACCAAAAAGAAACGACATCCTAATATTTAGAAGAGCAAGAACGGGACAAGGCGGCTTGTCGCGTTCTGTTGATGCTCCCTAACCATGCAACTGCGTTGTTCCGGGTCTGTCCACAAGATTGACCGCAAGTCCCAAGCACTCACTGGACGGTGTGACGCCTTTCCAACTCGCTGGTGTTCTCATCTACATGACAAACCGCAATCACTAACTGCACATCTCCAAACATTAAAGATTACCAAAGACTCAATTGCCTGAAGATCCATCTACGCGAGCTACTGGAGGAGACATGCTGGGCATTTTTTTATAAACGGTTGTTATGCTCATGACCACCATGTTCACTACCCTAAAGCACCAAATCACAGCCCCCTAGCTCAAAGTTTGCAAAAAATGGTGGAACGGGCAGAGGCAGTCGATCTAGATCATTTATAATATTTCTTGATCGGCATGCTTACTCCCTCCCCTGCGCCCGTCAACGGCCGCGTAGCTCAAAGTTTGCAAAATTTGATATTGACCGACAACGAAAAGTAGCCTATGACGTCAGTCTCGCCAAAGTGTCTGTACAATGTCTGGACCGGCTCAGAAATGGAGCGAAAAGATGCATACGTCGCAGTGGCAGTCCCAGGATTTCGGATCGGGGGCGGGCGACAAAAATTTTTCTCAAATGAAGGTGTGTGGCGTTAGCCACGCACTCCGAAAAAATTTTTGGTGTGCTTCTCAAAATTTTTGCGGGTCCCCAACCCCAAAAATCCTGAGAAAGGGGGCGTGGCGTTAGCCACGTTAGTCTCCCCCCCCCCCCACCTCGGTTCGCCACTGATACGTCGCTATGTGGATACACTCATCAGCTGCAGAAAGGAGGGGTCCGGGGCGAATACAGTGGACAAATTGCGCCAACTACCCTACACTCCTTCCCATAAAAGGGAAGGGGGGGGGGGAGAGGGAGAAAGGGGAGGGATTCGCTATCAGTCACTTTATTGTGTCGTTGTGTCAAGAGTACTACCATGTATCAACTCCACTTCTGAATATACGTAAATAGCTCCCAAACCTCGACGCCTTTTTTCACTATGCCTTATGAGTTACGGAGCGAAAATAAAGACAAAAAAGATGGAAAAGGATTAAGTACGCTTTAAAGTCATAGTGGAAATTCCTTGAGCATATTTTTCAGTTAGAAGAGGAAGTTTCCATGACTATATTCTACAATGTATAAACGACCAATTTACGTATTTTACCGCTTCAGTATAGTCCTCTCTATGCACTTTCTGCAGTAGCCTTGTGGAATCTTCATATTGTTGAGTGCTAAACAGGGAAGGAGATTTTCTGCATCACCTAAAGAAAAGAAAAGGATCAAGAAACTACTGAGATTGTAAATCCTTATCGTCATTCTAAATTTAACTCTGCAATCTCTCATCCTACATCCCTCAAGTCTACGCTGCTTCCTATTGTGCGATTATTTGCTGTCTCCTTAGTGATGAACATTTGCGCAACAAATAAACATAGACAAATTTGTTAGAACTAGATGAAATTTGAGATTTGCGACGGGGAAACAGAACCGCGGTGTCGGGGGGTTCTCGCATCATTTTAGTGCCTAGACGTCATTTTAGTGCTGTTCTTTGTGCTGGATATTTTTGGAGCCTCTTCGCTCATCCTCCGGTGGCCATCAAGTTTATAATAGTGGCTTACATGGGTAACACGCATTTCTGCAAGCGACTTGTTTTTATTTGGTAAGATTATTTTTGAAAATTCTTGAAGTGCAACGTTCTTGAAGTTCCGAAAAAGTTTTTCGGAAAGCATGGCTAGTGCCACCTCCCCTCCCCTTTTCTGGATAATTTTCAGTCACTCTCCTATGAAAAAAAACCAACTGTTGGATAGTGGCGAGCCAAGAAATTTTCTTTGGAGGAGGGGGGGGGGGGGGAGGGGGAGGGAGGGGGGAGAGAGGGAGAACACGCGGAATTTTTTTCCGGAAAAAGTTCTGCGCTGTTTCCCCTCCCCCTCCCCGTTTGAAAGAGATGCTTTCCAAAAATGCCAGCCCAAATTTTTGAAATTTTGGAGAGGAACTGCGAGAAGAAAGCTATGAATTTGTGAGAATTTTTACAAATATCACAAACTGTTTTGATTATTTATGAGTAAAAAAAGTCGCTTACCAATTCTATGGCTCATGTAATCTACTTTCACAAATTTCATGACCTACTCTATAGGGGGGGGGGGGGGGAATTCTGGTTTGCCACTTTTACATAGGTATTTGTCAATGCCGTACCTAGGATTTCCGTTTGAGGGAGGGGGGGGGGGGGGAAGGGCGACAAAAAATTTTGGCGATAGCCGCGCACTCCGAAAAATTTTTTTGGGATGATTCCAATTTTTGCGGGCCCCTGACCCCAAAATTTCAAATAAGGCTGCCCCCGAAAGAGATTGTTTTACAGGGCTAATTTGAATTTTCAAAAATTTTTAAAAATTATTTTAATTATTTACAAGTAAAAACAAGTTGCTTGCACATTTTTATAGCACATTTAAGTAACTTTCAAAAATTTCGCGACCCTTTCTCGGGGGGGGGGGGGCGCCCACCCCCTCGGTATGCCACTGGTTTTCATACCTTGAGAACATTACTCTGTCATGAATCTATAAAAATTAAAAGTAAGCGATTTTTTTGGGATTTCTCACAACGGTGAGCAAATCGTTTTCCGCACTTTGATTTCAGAGGCTCGAAGATGTCTACTTGAGCTACCGGGACTCACTTTTATGCCACATTAACTCCGAATAACAAGCTTCTCTAGAAATTTCTCTTGACTCAGAGCACGTACAACATTCTCGTCATCACTGCCATTGTTTTCTTCTTCTTCTTTGTGCACAAAGAAAAGACCAAGCCGCCTTTAAACGGCGGCACCGTCAATGTGTGGCTATTTTTAGCACTATCACCAGCAAAGCAGCACATTCTGAATCGCTCTTTTGCTCCTGATAACAGTCTCTCATCGATTCGGCTCCGCTATCATCAGAAAATTATCAAACAAAACTTCTTAACGACTTCGCTGAATAATCTGCTCGTGAAGCTCGACTGAGCTAATCGTTTTTTCAAAAATTGCTTCAGAATCTAATTTTCAGCTATTCGTTAACTGTGACAGATATACCGTCATAGTGAAGGTAAAGACCTATATGACTAGATGCTTGAACGAAATGGTTCAGTACGATCACGTGCCAGAGTAAGTTCATTTTCGAACATACAAATTTAAATTGATCAGGTTAATTTTGTCAGCTGCTTCTCAAACATCTAATGTATTTGTGTGTAATGCTCGTTATGCGTGTACGCGCAAAAGATTGTCGTAGGCGGGGTTCTCCATAGAGTGGGCGGAGTTTGACCAATACATTACCTACTTATTTTACCACTTAATTGACTTATTGTTTACTTACGTTTACCTACTTATTTCAACTCCGTCTAAACGGACGATACGGAGTAGAACATGTAAAACTAATTTTTCTTTATATTATGTGCTCCTTTCGAGCTCAGAAGGACGAAATCAACAGTAACAAATTATTTCTTAGATGATCTAGCTGCATATCCAATCTGGATAAAAGCTAGTTTTATTGATACAAACAGTTTTCATTAAAATACGTTTAGGGTGAATTTTACAGTATCAAGTAAGCAAGTTCTGACTTCTGACTGAAAGTTGACCACATCACAAAGACACTGGAAGGAGCATAAAGTTAAGCGCAGGAATGGGTAGCTGACTTTTGGTTTTTCCTGTGTCAAAGTTTGCAGATTCTATCTTTGTTAGGTATTTGTTTTTAAAAGAAAAAAAAACCGGATCATCTTATATATAAAGCTGAATGTCTGTTTGTATGTCTGTCTGTCTGTATGTATGTATGTATGTATGTATGTACGTATGTTCCGAATAGAAAATTCCATTTCTGAACCGATCCGGACCAAACTTGGCACACATACACTACGGGCCCCGGCGGGTGTCATAGGCTACTTTTCGTCATCGATCGATATCGATTTTATCGATTTTATCGATTTTTTTGCTGAGTTCACCTACGGGGCTGGGAGTTGGCACAGGGGGGTAATCGAGCATGGGGATTCCGAATACAATATTGGTTTTCAGGATTATCGATTACTTTTATCGATTTTATCGATTTTTTTGCAAAGTTTGAGCTACGGGGCTGGGAGTTGGCACAGGGGGGTAATCGAGCATGGGGATTCCGAATACAATATTGGTTTTCAGGATTATCGATTACTTTTATCGATTTTATCGATTTTTTTGCAAAGTTTGAGCTACGGGGCTGGGAGTTCGCGCAGGGGGGTAATCGAGCATGGGGATTCCGAATACAATATTGGTTTTCGGGATTATCGATTACTTTTATCGATTTTATCGATTTTTTGCAAAGTTTGAGCTAGGGGGCTGGGAGTTGGCACAGGGGGGTAATCGAGCATGCTGATCATCCCCAAGGGGGTGATCAGCATGCTCGATTACACCCCTGTGCCAAATTCCAGCCCCCTAGCTCAAATTTTGCAAAATCGATAAAATCGATAGAAGTAATGGATAATTCCAAAAACTAATATTGTATTCGTAATCTGCATGCTCGATTACCCCCCTTTGCAAACTCCCAGCCCCGCAGGTCAAACTTTACAAAAAAATTGATAAAATCGATAAAAGTAATGGACGATCCTGAAAACTAATATTGTGTTCGTAATCAGCATGCTCGATTACCCCCCTGTGCAAAATCCCAGCCTCGCATGTCAGAATTTACAAAAAATCGATAAAATCAATAAAAGTAACCGATAATTCTGAAAACTAATATTGTATTCGGAATCCCCATGCTCACTTCCCCCCTGTGCCAACTCCTAGCCCTGTAGGTGAACTCTGCGAAAAAATCGATAAAAATCGGTAAGATCGACATCGATCGATAACGAAAAGTGGACTGTGACACGCGCCGGGGCCCGAAGTGTATGTGTGCCAAGTTTGGTCCGGATACGGCGGAGCCGGGTAAGCCAGCTAGTGACTCATATAACCAAAGCAATTGTGAAGTGTGCTTATATTATCTTGATACTAGATATCTAACTGGCTCTCCTTTATTTTTCTAAAACTTTGCGCTACTCGCGATACAATCCTTGGAAGCCGATTGAATAAAGACGCAGTCGGTAAATCTATATTGCGCTGAGAAAAGTGCATGCTTGTTGTAAACAACCTCATTGGAAGTTATTTAAATCTATCCATTTTTGACCGGCAGTGCTAGAACTCGACAAACTCTTGAAAGAATTTCATGAACTTCATAAGTGAACATCTAGAGTGATTTCTACTTTCAAAAACTTGCTCTATGGTCGATAAATCATAAATCATGGGCTTGGTCTTTTGTGGACGGGGATTCCCCGAAAGGCAAAATCTGGTTTGCTAGTGACTTCATAGCCATTTAATACAAAAAATTTTGACTTTATTGAGCTTTAGAAACTCTGCATGAATGTAATAATAAATGTGCTTCAGTGATTGAAACTATGAGTAAGGAACTCACGTCATGGACTTAGAGTTCCATAGGCTCTACATTTTTATTTTACGTTATCACGACTTTTATGTTTTTTCTATAGATTATATTATTTACTGAATGCTATAATCACTTCCGCTAGAATTGTTTTGCAAGAGAGCTTATTACTGCAGATGTGCGACTTTCCCTAAGGCAGTCGTGACATTTGATGACTTACTTGCTTCTACTACTTATCTGTCTGCAATTATTTTTCAAATACAATTTTTTTTACTCAGTTTTCCTCCGAAGGCAAGAAATTAAAAAGAATCATCATAATAGCTCTCATGGGTACAAAATATGGGTTTGAAACATTTTATTGCTTTTGCAAAAAGTTCCATGTCTTCCGAGACTGATGAAGTCTCAGATCGCATTCGTCATTCATTTCAAAGTTGGGACTTCTTTCAAATCCCTTGAGCTAGATTATGTATGTGATCCAAATGAGATTATAGCAAAAAACTTTGAAGCTTCTAAAAACGCTTAAAGGCAGCGTACACCCAAAATTTGAGTTACCGAATTTCCAAGATCTTTCTACACCGTGTATATACTGGGCCCAGAAGAAGACCAACTGCGTTGGTCCGGTCTCCCAATGTTGCTTCTGAGCGGAGAAAACCCTCCTCAATTTTCTTTCATGCCGTCCCTTTTCTTTCGCTCCGCCTCCTCCGGACGAATCCATAACAGCGTAAGCTGCAATTGCAGTTGCAGTTGCTGTTGCAACATCTGTTGCATTTGTTTTGGGTTACGCTGCCTTTAAGCTGCATTATAAATCAAAAACAAGCTTCCAAATTTCAAGCAACTTCCATTTGATGAATATGTGTCATTCATTAAGTCTAATTTAGCCAAATGGGTAGAAAAATAAAAGCACATACCTTTATTCGGTACTTTTCCGTTATCCGGACTCATTTTTCAAAGAAGGATATTGCTTCTTTCCTTGTACCATATTTGCTCCTAAATTCGCAGGAAAGGAGTGTCAACCTTCTACCACGTGTCAAAAAAATTTGACATGTCATCCACATGTTGAGCAGGTTTTACCAAGCCTTACCTACTGACTCAAGTTCAATCGATTTTTCAATCATTAATGACCCCATTTCCGAGTAAACAATTTCAAAAATAAATATCATTATGATTATGGCGTTATCCTATTATTAATGAACAGACTGGACTTGCTCAGAATAGAGAATCGTGATAGATTCTCATCATTTTCGAAACAAGCAGTAGCGAGGTACTTCAGCCATCATTTACAGTCCTTCTTGGCTAAAATCGCATGGCGGACAACGTTTGGAGAGAGAGTCATTTTTGAATCATTCCTAAAAGCAGTAAAAGTCCTAATATAAATTCTAAATTGTTTTCCTCTTACAGAAACCGTTAAACAACTTTTAGGTGACCATAAATGCTCTTTTACCTCACCGGGAATACTTTCGAAAAAAAAATATGTCAAATTGGACCAAAACGTGTTAATTTTTTTCTGACACGTGGCAAGAAGGCGGTCCTCGTAGAATCTATAAAAAAATTGTTCTCAAACCAATTAGCGCATTCATGAGAGCCTTTTGAAAAAATGGGTCCGGATAACGGAAAAGTACCGAATGGGTAGAAAAATAAAAGCACATACCTTTATTCTTCTCTTGGAGATTAGCGTGAAATTTTCTATGTAGTTTTTCTTGTATAACCTACATAATCAATGACAAAACAATTTCATTAGTCTACAGATTTCTCTAATTATTCTGTATGCGTTAGTATTTATTGAATTGGTCTCGACAGTGCTAAGCCATTCTGACTGTAATTATTCCCTTTCATGATATTTTTGTTGTGTTCACATAGTTACATATGGAAGCAGTTTGAATTTTTTCCTTTCTTTTTGTAGTATAGAATTAAGTCAAAGTATATATTAGGTTGGTTCATAATTAATGCACGTTTACTCAACTTCCACTTCAAATGAAGATAATTCTTTTCTAAAACAATCTTTCCGAGCGCAACAAAAATATTATAGACAGCGAACTTTTAGCTATACAGCGTACACTTTTGTGTGATTGCACTCATCACGGGAAAGATTTTACGGCTCAGAATTTACCGAGAATTTTTTCTGGAAAGCTTTAGTTTGAAGGAGCATAACTTACTCTCAAAAGAAGTAGATTGAAGCAAACTTTGCTCATTGTGTAGTCGATGGTTGATTCAGTGGTAGCGTGGAACTTGGCTTCTACCAAAAATTTTCTGCAAAAAAATATGCCAAGAAAGCAAAAGTACCATTTTTTCCTGCATTTTAGAAAAGGCAAAAGCTTGTAATTTTTAGATTCCTTCAATTTTTTCTCATTTCAAAAACGAGAAAATTCTGCCTTTTTCCTATTAATAGTAGTCCTTGGTCTACTTTACCAAAAACTGAAAGTTCTGTAATTGCTTCTCCTGTAAGCATTTCATAAAGCTCCTAGTGATCTCAGCATTCAGCTAAGTTTGAGTCAAAGCAAGATTTCTAAAAAATTTAGCCTTGGTGAGCGTTCTGTAGCACAAATCTTCACGATTATAACACATGTTTTTTGGAACAAATCTGAGCATTTTTCATGGAATTAGGGCAAGTCGAATGAAAGGAAAAATTCTCAAGTTTGAGTTCCTCACCTTTAAAGGCACGGAACTTCGGTCTGAACGAAGATCTCCGAAAACGAAAATGTATGTTTGAAGTAGAAGAAACGAGCTTTCCGATAGTGTAGATGGTTCCAGAGAAAAACGATTTTTGATTGAAAACTGGCATTTGAAAGAGGAGGTAGGAAAAACGTGCATTAATTATGAACCAACCTAATATATGTATTAGGTCGGTCCAAGAGCTTTGTCTTCCTTTTCTTTGAAAATTTGTTACTCTGCACTACATCAATGGATTTGCTTTAATGTGGTTAGAAAGAATAGTCTTTTGCTTTCAAATATTTTTTAAAGCTTCTGTTTCACACTGACGGCAGAGATGAAAATGGAATACGAAAACCATGTAAACATTGATTACTTTAAATTAGGTCACCAAAAATCTGGAACGCTGCAGAAGAATCTGAAATTGTTAGTACATGAGCTTCTTGATCTACTCTTTGCAACCGAAAAAGTTTGTGCTGTTTTAAAGGCAGCGTCCAGGCAGATCTGGACCTATGGGGCTTTTACGTGGAATGTACTTTTGGGGCCCTAACTAAGGCAATGCCCAAGCGGCAGCTCAGGTAGTGCTGTAATGGCTAAGATATTCCCCTCGAAACTGGACCCCGCGACCGTGTTTCGCATGGATTCATGGCGCAAAGCGTGGATCCTGGCGCGAAACTGCCATGAATCCCTGCGAATACGTTCGCGGGGGCCAGTTTCGAGGGGAATATCTCAGCCATTACAGCACTACCTGAGCTGCCGCTTGGGCAGTGCCTTAGTTAGGGCCCCAAAAGTACTTTCCACGTAAAAGCCCCATAGGTCCAGATCTGCCTGGACGCTGCTTTAACGTTTTTGTGAGATTTGTTTTCCGTAATTAATTCAAAATCCATAACTTCTCCCAGAGTGTCCAAACAGTACAAACTTTGCAATGCAATTTTTAAGCTGTCAGTTAAGTTTTGCTACTAACCTTGGTCGACATATTACAATTTGAATCACAATGCCAAGTTTTATCGACTTTCGAGCACGAAGTACAAACTTTCTTCATCTAATTTTATCTTTGCAGCCAGTGCTCGGGAGAAATTCCTTGAGATAGCGCCACAAAGTAAAAGGTTCCTTCTTTCTAATAAAAACTACAGAGAATCGAAATTGGTCAAACATCGAGAAGTTACAATTTTTTAAAAATCAAACGACAGATTTCAGTATATAGTCATTTGATTTGATATAAACTGATTGATATATATTTTTGGAAGAAGAACAAAGATTGGAAGAGACTTTGACCAAGCGACCCTATCTATCCATGCTCCTTTTTTGATAATCAAAAGAACAACAAATGCTGGCTATAGCGTTCTACATAGTACTCAGAAATTCCTGTAGAAGATATTTCTTGTTTATTCTGACAATTCATAACTTTCTTTTTTATGTCTATTAGTTTATCTGAAAATTCATTTTAGAACAGGCTGACCTCTATATAAAGGACTTTACCTTTCATCCTATAAATAAAAAGGAGTTCTTGACTAAGCTTTTAGTAATCCAGTGCGGAGCTACAGGTTCCCCCTTTTACTTACGCTCGGGCCTTAAAAATTCGGATGAATATGAAAATTCGGATGAATTTGCTTAGATCTTATTATATACTAGCTGGCTTACCCGGCTCCGCCGTATGTTCCGAATAGAAGATTCCATTTCTTAACCGATCCGGACCAAACTTAGCACACATACACTTCGGGCCCCGGCGGGTGTCATAGTCCACTTTTCGTTATCGATCGATGTCGATTTTATCGATTTTTTGCAAAATTTGAGCTAGGGGTCTGGATTTGGCAGGGGGTGTATTCGAGCATGCTGATCACCCCCACGGGGGTGATCAGCATTCTCGATTACCCCCCTGTGCCAACTCCCAGCCCCGTAGCTCAAACTTTGCAAAAAATCGATAAAATCGATATCGATCGATGACGAAAAGTAGCCTATGACACCCGCCGGGGCCCAAAGTGTATGTGTGCCAAGTTTGGTCCCGATCGGTTTAGAAATGGAATTTTCTATTCGGAACATACGTACACACATACAGACATACAGACATACAGACATACAGACATACAGAGACAGACAAACAGACATTCAGCTTTATATATAAGATTCCATTCGAAGCAACATGAGAGCTATCTAATCATATGCGTATTCATCCCTGCTATTTATAGAAAATTGAAATAAACAAACTACGTCTGCAAATACAAAGTCATCATTTTTCTTGACTCAGCTTGCATGTTCAATCAAGCACATCTTCATTTGAGCTAAAATTATCTCCGTGAATGTTGGCAGTCTAACCAAAAATAATCATAATTTTTCATTTCAATTTTCCTTCGTACGATCAAGGCGTTCCATAAAAACAAAACAAAACGGGAGATTAGTAATACAGTGGAAGGAAATGTTAACGAATGCGAACGAAAGCAAACATCATCATGTCAGTTCGAGTCTAATCCCAGTCAGAACAGTGTATTAACGATAGGAAACGGCTTGCATCGAATATGTTGATAAACTAATATAGATGTAGGCAATGAACTGATAACTCCATGGAGACCCATGCCCCCTCGTTGTCAGGGGAAAGATCTATACGTACTCTTAAGGGCCGTGTCCAGGCAAATCGGGACGCATAGATTTTTCGCTTGGAAATTCATGGGGGTTGGGGGTTCTAATTAAAGCACTGTCCAAGGGCAGCGCAAATGGTTCATTCACGGCTGGGAAAACCATCCCCGAAAACCCCGAGCCTGCGCCGCGACCGTCACCCGAAAGTGACTTCTCTCACTTCAACACTACGTTCGCGCTGGGACCCATCCTTAGCGTTAAGGTCAGGGCCCGGCAGGAGGTGGCATTTCAGAATTTTAAAAACGATATCCCTTTTGAAGCCAAAATTTCTTACGACTTCCCCTTTGACCCTATTTTGACCCCCGTAAGTCCCTGACAAACAGATATACACAAATAATAAGATGGGCGGCCTCAGCGCTTATTATAGTAGTACTACCTGGCTTTCCTGGTCCAGCCCGGGTCATCAAGGTTTCAGCAGCAAATGGGTTCATCCGCAAAGGAATCTATAAAAAAAAACATAGGGTCAAGATTTGCACAAACTTTGACGTTTATATATCTAAGATACTACTCATTTATTAGTCAGCTGCGAAACTTTACAATTTACAATAATCGATTGCGATTGGAGCGCGCTTTCCGAGGCCGATCATAACGCTGTGAACCCTATTTGGGGCTGTATCGAAGCGGTGCCTTGGTGGTTTTGGAAGAGGATTTGCACATATAGTATTACTCTCGATCTAGTCCACATTTATGTAAAGAAATCCGGGAAATTATGTGAAGGGAAGCAGGGAGCCACCCCAGGTGGCTCCCAGGTGGCGCGGGAGCCACCTAATTTCGAAAAACATTTACCAATTTTTAAATTCACATAAGTTTCTCATAATTCTTCATACGTTTTTTGTGCTCATGGTCCTCCAACTACACAGCAAATTTGGTGCCATATCGTTACTTGTGCATTGAAAACGAGCCTATTTTGTTATTTTCCTCTTACAAGAATTGCGATTTGAATTCCCGCCTGCGGGCAGGCTAGCGATCGGAGCACAGAATCTTCACAATGCTGGAATTTAAGTTCATAGGGCAGTAGCATCAACAAGGAAATAAATAAAGAATGTTATGTGCATTGTTTATCGGTAAACAAAGGGGAAGTCGTAAATACGACTTCCCCTTTGCTTTTTCGGGCCAAAAACGATATCCAGCTTGTGAAAGCGCCACCCCCACCGGGCCCTGGTTAAGGTCGCGGCGCAGTTGCGGAGAATTTGTTGACGGATTTCTCAGCCGTGAACAACAATTTGCGCTGTGGTTTGGGCAATGCCCTAGCTAGAACCTCCTCGTCGAATTCTAAGCAAAAACCTGTATACTCAAATTTGCCTGGACACTGCCTTTGAAAACAAACCGGCACATTACAAGGCGAGTCTACTGGCCAGGTGTGATAACATAACTCGGCCTAACCGGTATGCTAAGGAGGCCCAATGACTCCAAGTGAACGCGACTTACACTCTATTCATTTGGTTGAAATAGCAAGGATAGGGTAACGAACTACCAGTCTATACCGCCTCCGCGGACTACTGGTCCTGCAAAGGGAATGAAAAATGGAATGCAACAGCATTGCGAAAGGACCAGTTGCCAGCGAAGACGGGCCAAACTGGCGGAATTCGTTCTCCTACCCAAATAGCAAGCTGTAGGATTGAATGCTGATAGCTGAGCGAAATAGACTTGAAATAAGATGATGATGAGAGTTAGTAAGAAGTAGGAGAAAGCGAGTAAACCGAAAAACGAGTACGTAGCGTGAAGAGACACAGAATAAACGTTGAAGCCATAATTGACAGCCATATTTGAAAAGGGGAACCATTGCATGACCAAAGAAGCACCTGTAATGACAGCTTTTAAAAATAAAAATAGGAAGGAAAGATGATAAGAAACAAAGCCTATATAGTATCTATCACCAACCAGCACATCCGTAGCAGGTCCAAAGCAAAAAAATGCAGTTCCAACATCTTGCTAGAAAAAGACTTGAACCGTCAGGCACGCTAATCAATTTCAGCGATGCTTGACAAGTCAAGTAATAACTCTTATTCTTGCTCATTTATCATCAGCGAAGTGTTTCTCTATTGTTTAACTTTTATAGAAGTATGTTTTAAATGTTCAACCATCAATTCTACAACCTTTGACACCTAATCTTTGATTCAACTGGCTTGGCGGCTGGAAGGAGGGTCTTTGTGATATAATTAGGGCCGCTCGCGCCCGCGACGCAGTATGCGTCTCTCCCGCGCGCGTGCTCTCTGATCACTACCTAGCCTTGATTAGGTCACGAAGCCTCACCTTCCAGCCGCCAAGCTAGTTAAATAAAAGGGTACCTCATTTGTTTTCACAATATAATGTTAGTCTGGTTTGTATTTTGAATTTATAGAGTTTTTTTATTGATTTTGAGCAATTTCTTTTCCTCATTTATGGTTCATCAGGTCCAAGTTGACGTAGTAATCCAATGAAGCCTAGCGACGATCTGTGAACCGTGTGAAAATTGTATAAATCATTGATCAGCGGGTACAGTTGTGGCCATGTAATAAGTGCTAAGTGTTTTCAATTCTTCTGGTTTGTGTTCTCGCCCCGCGCTGAGCTAGTGAGTAAACAATTATGCTAAGTTGTATCCCCTGCTGATAATGAAACTGCTTTTGATGCTTAACGTATGGAATTGGATTATTTATTTATTTATTTATTCATACGCTCTATGGCGTTCCTTACAAAAAAAAACAAGAGGAAAAAAAATACACACACAGTAAATCGAACAACCCCAGTCAAGGTCCACCGTGCCGTTGGGTCCATACCTTTAAATTGGTTAAGAAGTATGTTTGATAGAGCTTGCATGTGACTGCTCTGGACTACAATTGTCATAAAGATGTGATCATGGAGATGGTACCCATGCCCCCATTACTGCCAGCAAAACGTCCCTGAGATACACTATCTAACTCAGGATTGCATGGTGGATATACTCCCACCGCATGAGGCTAATAGGAAGAGTAGTTACTCGAGAATACTTGATTAATAAGAAGTGTTGTAATGGAACATTGTAATCGAGAAGATAATAGGTTGTTGCAAGTTGTGGAGGTGGTGATCCTTCATACTCGTACGCTAGCAAAGTGCTCTCGAAATACCAAAGTAAGCAAAGCGGGCTTGGTCAGTAGAGTAGCAGAAAAACCTTGCCCAAAAGAATTCCGGGGAGAGACCAATGCTCCGAGAGAAAATCAACAAAATTCCGCGTTAATAACTCAACTAGAGCAAGTCAGCAAGCATTAAAGGTTGGGAAAAGGAAGATTGTTATTCAGGCCTGCACTAACATGGTGGCTTGATATGGGTTATAAGGCCTTGGCCATACCCTGCCGGTGTTGTCGACACCGCCAGTGCCACCCACGTCACCGGCGCCGCCGACGCCACCAGTGCCACCCGCGCCGCCGGCGCCGCCGACGTCACCAGCGTCACCCGCGCCACCCATGCCCCCAGCGCCACCGCCTTTGAGCGGTAACACTGGGAACATGAGCAACACGAGCAACACCAGCAACATCGGCAACACCGGCAACACGAGCAACACCGGCAACATAGGCAACACCAGCAACATGAGCAACACCACCGGCAACATCGGCAACATGAGCAACACCGGCAACATGGCAACACCGGCAACACGAGAAACAAAGGCAACATCAGCAACATCGGCAACAAGAGAACACAGGCAACATGGGCAACACAGGCAAAGTATGGCCAAAGCCTAAGAAATGCAGAAAGAAATAGTATATGTAGAAAGACGAATCTCAGTGGCCGTGTTCGCTCGAATATGGCAAAACAGATGTCGGACTACATCGCACGTATGAGAATGTTGATGTTGATGCTGATACAATTGATGCCGCATAAGGAAATAGAGTTGCAGTTGCAGTCCAGACGGTAGATGGAGCATAAAATATCAGCCATAATTCATACAGCAGAAAATAGTCACCAGACAAGAAAGCGCTCATGAGCGCTCATTTCTTTTATTTTTGTTCCTTATCTAGCAACAAAAATAATATGACAAATTCTCTAATTTTAAGATCCAAATGTGTCTGAGCTGGAAAATTTTTTAAATTGAGCGATGCAACATCCACATGAAATATTGCAGTCAATATGTTAAGTTATTTTTTGTTTACATTATTTTGTTTACTTTTACGATTGTAATCATTGATAATTGGTTTTGTTTCATTTGGAAAAACTCTGACCTACTTTTTATCTCACAGTCCTGAAATATTTTCGGTTTTATATTTTCAGCAACCTGTTTTGGTATGATGGACTGAGCTGTGAAAATTTCCTCTATAACTTCTCCCACACTATTTAATTGCTTACTATAAAAGTCAAAGATTTGAAACGAGATTTCAAAAATCTGAAATAAGTTGAGAATTATTTGAATGTGGGAAAAAGCTCGTTCTCCCACACTATTTGATTGCTTACTACAAAGTTGAGTTCTGATTTGAGAAAAAAGGTCAAGGTTGAGTCTAGCTACTTAATTTGAAAAATAAAACTTTTCATCATGAACTGTTTCATCCTAATGAACCCTTAGCTTCCCATTGTGAAAGTCTGATTTGTAATAAATAAATTGGAAGGACAATGCCAGGTTACTGCAAATAAGGCTGCAATCACTTCATTGTAATTTTCCAAGTCTAGTAATTAGCTGCCATTCAGCATTTGAGACGAAATAAATTTGATATTTATCTTATTAAACAAACTAGTGAATTTACAATTGAAAAACATAAAGAGAAAGGTGAATTTCGGACATATACAGAAAAAGTACTTAGGATTTTCAAAAATGGACTCACCATTGGTTCGGTAATAATTCACAGCTTCCTTGCTTGTCCATTAATGCTTCACGGGGATTTCTTTGCGGCTGAAATTCCAGAGAAGTTTTTGTGGGTTCAAACTGCTGAAAACACTAAGCCGTAGCATGAAAAGTACGGTAAGAGCTTTCGAGCATTAATCTTTGTTCAAACTTCGTTCAGAGGGGAGTTTTTTGGACTTTTCAGAGATACTGACGCAAGAGACGTCTCCATCTGATACTTTCGGACCTTAATCGGGTTATTTTTGAGCAACTACCCAGCTTACCACACGATTCCGGATCAATTTTTGATCTGAGTGGGTCTAGACATTCGAATGTTTCGTAAAAAATTGCGAGGATTTTCTCGTAATTTAAACCCTTAACAAATAAATTTTGGAGTTTAGAAGAGTAAAGAACCGTGCGTCTCAATTTCAACTCCAAAAATGCTGCTTACCAGTTTTCTCGAAAAGAAAAAGAAATTTTCGAGAAAGAACAATTGCAGAGGTTATTCCCAGACCAAGGGACACAAGCAATATGTTGAATGCGCGCCAACACGGCGTGCGGTGCGTATCACCACCGTGCAGGCCCGCACCTCATCCGCTCTGCGGCTAATAAAACCGCATTTGCGCCCTTAGGGTTTGCGCCTTCGTCCGGCAGTAGCCTATGAAGTTGAGCAGTTTGTCTTCAATGTGTGCAATTGCACAACTTTGATCTCTCACTTGAACAAACAAGAACTATAGTCATATACGCTTACTCAAACAAGATTACGCCCGCCAACGGAGAAAAAAACAAGAAAAACACTAAAACTGTATCTGGGCTTCAACCATCAACTTCAACTTCGGGCTCAGCATCACATGCTCCTCACCAGTGTACAATCCGGTTCCATATTCTCAGTGACTCCTAAATTTCCAAGCAAACTGAGCTCTCGCTTGCGCGACCGTCGCGAACCACCCTTATCGCACTACAAGCGCAACCAGATGTAAAAGATCATGCATTAACACGTTGACGACCGAGCCATTTTTGACCACATCAAAATGGACTGATGATCTACGGCTGCAGTTTAGAGTGTTTAACAGCTACCGCAATGCCGTGTGTTCTATATGACAACCAGGCCACCAGTGTTATTACTGCATAAAAGTTACCTGCGAACTTGTCGTTTACACATGATAAATTGATGCACGAAAGTGCTAGAAGGTGGTCAGGGCGTGCATACGTGCGGATGCACACGGTCGTCAACGTGTTAACAATGTAAACACAGATTTATCCTGAATAACACAACGGATTTACTACACCAAACTTACATCACTACTGAAATTAATTAATACATAGCAAAACATTAAACGGGGCTAGCCGTGGTAGCTTCGGCACCGATGTCCCAGACAACCTTAAAGGCAGTGGCTCGGCAACAACCTAGTCAAATTTGCGCTTACCTGGAAGGCTTTCAATACGCTGATTCCGAGAATCAACTTTTGAAAGCTTGAAAAGGCGAAAATAAGCGTTTTTTAATGCCCTTCCCTTTGGAATTGGACGAGTGGAGCAAGGCCAATGACGCTAACGTTGCGGACCCAATGGTTATAGCGTTGCGGCGGGCAGCCTCCAATGGTGAGAAGGGAATTGCCAAACTCGTCCAGATGCGTGTAAGATTGGCCTGCGCGTGTAAGTCTGAGAGCCATTTTCTCGGCAGGGAAAGCATGCTGTGCAACCGGGATTTCATTGTTTTCCTACTTGGGCAATAGGGAGTCTACCGCGTTGAAATTTTGAGCTGTTGAGTTTTGCACCCGCTGCCTTTAACTCCAACGCAACCTACTGTTTCTCTAAGGTTCGCCGCAGTACGTCAGCTCCGTGAGAAACGGTATGTTTCCCTTTGCTCCAGCGGATAGTACTGTTCAAATCCTCAAAACAAAAGTGAATCGCTCGACACTTACGATAAAAACTCATGCGAGAACTTGCCGGGCGCTATCAATCGTGGTAAAAGCCAATTGATAAACATAAACAATACGAGGAGAAGACTACGAACGGAGGGAAGTTGAAACCGCTTTCGGCGCGGCCATATCTAGCCCTCCATTTGGCAGCGTGCCAGCCGAAGGGGTCCGACCGCGAAAATGGTGGAATGGTGGCACGAGTGATGGTATGACAACCAGCGCTCCTGCTCACTATTTCAGGCAGCTAAAAAACCTAATCGAATGTTACAACATTGACATAGTGCTATATACAAGAGAGCGGAAGAATATGTGAACTTCAGGCGACGGTTGGCAATTAGACAACAATCAAAGTTTGTACTTTTTATGACCTCTTTGATAGGCTAGGCAATAAATTTACTTTCATGTGTCTCCAGGGTGCTTTTCGCTCTTTTTGTCACGCAAGAACGTTCGCGGCATCTATGTGATCTTGTTTTTCAATCCGTAATAGAATACTTCGTTTACGTCTTGGAGACGCCATTTCCTTTTACAGACACGAATCCGCCCCGCCGGAAGAATCACTGTGAAGTTCTATAGAGCTCTAACTAAGCGGATTGTCTCGCTAACAAACCTCCAGCCCCCACGTCGCGAAGCCTCCGGATCAGCCAGATCCGAGGCGAATTTCGTTTTCCGCGCCAGTGATTTTTCCACCCCAAATGGCCTCTGATTCTTGAGCTGAAGTCGCTTTTGTTCAGCTGTTTCTTGCATGGAAAAGGCTTTGAAGCCGAAAATTTGCTTTCCTTAACTCGTGATAGAAATCTCACGGGATTTCCTTGGCAACAGATTCAATTTTAGATGAACTCAGCACTACTCTACCTATGCTGAATTTTGCGAAGTAAAACGATTCGCGAAAAAAAACCTAATCTTTATTATTTCTTCAAAATAGCAATATTATACTGTGCAGTTTTTTGACATAACAGCAACAAAATCTCATATAGTCGCAATTACACATGCGAAGATTGCGTAAACAATTTTTTAATCTCCTGCAATAGCTTACCATCAAGTAAACCAGGAGAAATCTGCACAAGAGAGCAATACCTACATAAAAAGGCTCAAAAATCTTATTAATCTCTACGCTTTGATATTTGATAATGACACCTGGCGGCATATTTGATAATGGCGTAAATCATAGCATGTTTGCCTCAAGCGATTAATCTTCGCAGTCGGTCTGATTGCGCAAAATAAAAAATATAGAAAATTTCACTTCAAAGTCGGGCAAAAAAATTTTACAGATATATTACCTGATCTGAGTTTATAGGTTTGAAGTAGCAAGTTTTCAGAACCATATTTTGACCAGACAATAGGAAACTGTGGAAAAAAATGTAGTTACTTCTATTTTGATTTTTTTTTTCGATTAAAATAGTGTACACTTCTAGATACGCAAAACACATACAATACTATCAAGCCAAAATCGGGTAACAAGTCTACACATTTCGCTTTTCCGAGAAAGGCTTGTAGAGTGGCAAATATAAAATTTCAACTGACTTCTGACTAGAAAATTTGTGGCCGAGTCAAGAGTGATTGTTGCTCTTATCATATTTGTTGCAAATTTTAAGGCAGTTTCTGGATGCGCAAAAGAATTCTATAGAAGAATTGGTGCATTTTTAGTGTAGTTTACCTATATTCATCGGTAGCATCTGTTTGGAACAACTTTGAAGGAAGATTTTATTCCTTTGCAAAATTGGGCACTTGATAATACCCACAAAATCTCAAAACCTTTTTCTATTTTTTGCTTTCCTACAAAGATATTGCGCCATTTTTGTCATTCCGAAGATGAATGTTTTCAAAACAATGCCAGGCTCTCACATAGCATGCTATTCATAATACTGCCCGACAATGATGGCTTTATCAAGGAATCTAGGAATTTGAACGATTTGTTGGAAATGCATGAATTCTTGAAAAATGGCTATTGTTCTATGTACGCAAGATTATTACCCAGTGCTTTGATTGCTATTTTTTTGTTATTTGGGTTTTTGAGATGTTTGTAGTCTTGATTTGTAGTTGTTGATGGTGAGGCTCTAGTTGAATCATTCGAAAAGCTTAGTAAGAGATCTTGGGAAGTAAATAATATTACACATACTACTAACTTTTGGGAAAAAACTATTGCGATAAAATTCCATCGCGACGTATTTAATAAATTCGCCGAAATGTTTTTTTAAGAGTAATTTTCAGAAGGTCTCGAGCACATTTTTCACCGCTGAGAATTTAGCGATTGAAAATTTCTTCCAAAGTTTTAAAAATGCTTTTAATTTACGCTGTCACGAAGTACATACTTGCATATTTATTTAATCTTCTGAAAATTACTCTAAAAACGAATTAGCATTCCGATGGCTTCGATACGATAGATACTATGAACATAAATATAAATACTATACTTCGCAACAAAAAATTTGCCTTCCGTTTTCTCCCAAGAATTGAAGGCGCATTTGTATATTTGCTTCCACATTTGACCTGTTTTGTTTGCTAGAACACTAGTCAAGAAATTGAAATTGGATATTCCATATCGAACACAGCGCCAAAACAATTGCCAGCCCTGAAAACTGCCATTTCAAAAAGCTCATTAAGTAATATCAGTACTAGTAAATTTTCGTGGCTTGTAAGTAAGCTGGATATCGTTTTTGAGACAAAAAGCAAAGGGGGTTTCGTTTTGGAGACGAAATTTGCGACGGTTATTTTCTTTTTTTGTAGAATTTTCTTTTTTTGGGAATTTTTTAGGTTAATGGCTTAGGGTCAAAGAGGACTTCGTAAAACTTTGGGAAAGTGAAGCGGAACTTCGTCTTTTGCATTTTCGAAAAGCCACTTCGTGGCGAGCCCTGCTAATAACTAGGGACGGGGTAGGAACTACGACTAAGCCTTTTACTCAGCTCCTGCAAAAAAGAAACAAACACCTGCTACATATTTGTCTTGTATTTTCATATTTCAATGATACAATTACAAGACTACATTTTTTCTGCAGAAAGAGGAAAATGAGCGAAAACATTTGAAAGCTCATGTAGTTCCTGATTATTCAATACAAGTATAAAAGTCAATATAGTTCAAAAAAGTGCAAAATGCTGTTAGGTGTATTGTCTGCGGTTTTGAGTAGCCTGTCAAAATCTTACCAAACAACATGCTATGATCAGTTGAAACATATGTTCTTCAAATTCTCAAATATCTTCCTCTATCCTGGAAACAAGTGTTTATGATGTCTGACCAGGTTTGAATTTTATTGATTTGTAATTTCAAATTAAGGGAAGATAATAAACTGAAAATGTTGGGCGATTTGAGGAGGTTTATAATTGAATCTACTTATTATTTTATAAAATTTGTTGACCTATTTTATTCATTAATTTATTTGTATCTAAAATGATTCTTAATTACCACTTTCAAATCCAAATTCTCTTCCGCAAATTTCCTCTTATTGTATGTACTTTTAGACACAAAGACAACAACATAGCTTTTCCAAGCGCATATTTTTGACAAATTTTTAACATCAATTTTTTAATTTTTCAAATGTAATTTGTAAGGTAATACGTAAATCTGAATGCATATTTTGTAATTTTCGGTGGTGGGTCTCAGAACATCTTTTGCCGTATATAAGAAGCCAATTCTATTATTTCTATTTTTTTCTAAATTATTTTTCACAACTAGGAATCGTAAAAACTAGAAATAAATATAATTTTATTCATATTGTCTTATAAGTTAACTTTAAGCAAAACTTTTGCGGTTGAACTGTTTTTCCGGTCAGAACCTCAAAAGATCGTCGAAAATACTTTCAACTTTGAGAATTTGTACACAAGTCACATTTCATTTCTTTATTTAAAATATTCATATTCTCATGTACCAGCCTATGCCAGGTATCTTACCTTCTCGAACATTCCGCAAAAACAATTTCTTTCACGGAAAGATTCAAAAATGCAAGGCATTTGGCTACAATATTCTGATTCCTCCGTGGGTTGAAGTTTTTTCCGTTGCACGCTATCAGTTGCTTAGCGATTTTATGTTTGATTTTTGAAATTTCCAAATCATTTTCTAATTGCTGCCGTTGCTGTAAGGTTGTTTCGGAAATTTTCAGGTTTTTTTGGTTTTTGGAAGAATTCTTGTCTTTTCGCCCTTATTTCTTTGTAAGAGCATCTACTTTCTAGTGCTAAAGCCTCCCTAAAAAGTGCAATCAAGTAGATTTCTCATTGGCTAACAAGGTTATCCAAAAAAGTGCAACTGTTCCCACATATCCTGGATGGAGAAGGGAACTGCCCGCCCCCATCGCTTGAGTGAGTGAGTAGTTTCGGTGTTCGGCCGCACAGCTCGTCGGCTGCCACTTTGCTGCCAAAATGCGTCGTGAAAATTCCTCAACTCGTCTACTAATCAAAGATAGTAATGACTACAACTATAAAGTAAGCCACTAACAAGTACTGTAGGATTACTGTAGCTCGGAGCTGCAAGGACTAGCTTCAGAATGGTTTTATAGGGCTCATTAACTACTTTGAAGGCCCATTTATTAAAAATACCTTGAAAAAATCTATTTTTGGCCCCCCATACATGACCGGTTTTGCATCTTCTCCAGAATAATCTTCTTCCTTTTGCAGAGTCTCGAAATGGGGCGACCGGACACATTGGAGCCGTTGCGAGGCAAATTGAATAAGGACGAGTTTAGGTGAGTGGATTGCTCCAGATGTTGTTGAGAGATTCATTGTGGTATAGGCAATCTCTTTGAATATATTCATAAGTGGGAAGCTACAATAAGAAAGAAGATGCAAAGGAATATTCCTTAGGAAACAAGGCCAATTTTTCCAACTACTACTGAGAAAAATATGTAGCTTGAATCGCTGTAGACTGAAATATTTGAAATAGATTTTTTTTTTGTGGAAGCACTTTTTGACCATATTCTTATCTCTTTCAATGAGGAAGGAAGGAAAAGTGATTTCGAAATCTTAATGAGAGTTTAAGTAAGTGGAAAATGTGTCTGAAACAAATCCTATTTTTCTTAGTTTTGTTGAGAGTATTCTTTTGGCCTGGGGTGACTATGGCTGACTATGTTCGGTTTTTCAAAGCTAAGGGAAAAGGACTTGCTTAATGAATTTTGAAAAGTCGAAAAAAGTAATAATTTGTAGAAATTAAGAATGCTTCAACTATGCCAATGACCATGACCCTATCCTTCTCGTGCTCTAGACAGTCTTTGATTATATTTGTTATTTTATCTCTCTCAGTGGACAGGATGACTAAGTCTCATATGAAAATGAAAAAATGTAGAAAAAAGTTTTGCAGTAATTGAATCCATCGTATAAAAAGCAATTGCTATAAAGTCAATCGTTAGCGGCAACGACCTTCTCCTAGAAAAACCCAAATTACTTTAAAGGTTTTTCTTAAAAAAAACATAATCTCTCTTTCAACACAGAAGAGGAGGGAAGGGGACAAAATCAAGGAATTAATTATACTAGCATTTTAAATCACAGCTAGAGTCTCTAATCGAATTTTGTCATGATATTTACTTTGAAATTTGCTGAATATTCTCAAAAAACAAAAACTTCCGAAAAAAATTTTTGGGAAAATTTTCAGCAGTAACCAATCTCTTTCTATGTTTGATTATGTGAATTTCTTTCCGCCTTATAATATTTATAAATTTTAACAAATTATCCATATAAGGGACATTCATTAGGAACTCTCTTGCTTCTCATTCTCAAAATCAGCTTTGCCCTAAAAATATCATTATCTTGTCAGTACTCACATGAGAAATGAGTAAGTGCACATAAATGAAGCCTCAGATTGTAGTTCTTAAAAATTTGACGAGTTGTTGAAAGAAATGAAGCAGACGCCCCTCCCCCTCCACCCACTCTTCCAACTACATAATTTTTTTCTCTAATGAACTAACCATAAACAGATGAAAGTTTGCCTGACACTTCTTATTCTGTGGTTAGAAAACTTGTGACATTTATTATTCATTTTCCGCCTTCGATCATTCTAGAAAAGAGCACGCACTTGTGCGTCAAAGCCCTATAAAACCTAAACCAGTGCGCATAACTTCATGCCTCGTATTTCATGCCCACGCCTTGTCTTTGAGCAATTAGACTCTTTGCCCATATCTTGGGTAGCAAAAAAAAAAGATTTCTGGGTTACTGTAGGATTCGCGAGCAACGTCGAAAGGGCTACTTTCATATGAGTAGATGGATCACGAAATGTTGATTAGATTTACAATCTTGAGCACGCACGATGACAAAATATCATAATCTGTTATGCGCGAAATTTTTCCACTCTCAATGAAACCAAACAAATGGGCTGTATCGATGGAACACTAATAAAGTACAAAATAAATAATTCATGCTGTGACGAAAGCCTGAACAAAAAATGAGGAAAATAAAGGAAGACAAGAATGTATTTGAAACAATGTCCTCTTTTTTCACAGGAAATGCGAAATGCGTGAATAATGCGTAAGCAAATTATAAGGATTTTTTACAAGGCTACAGTATATCGAAAATAATTGGTAAAAACGACCCTCCTTGGGCAGGTGGATTTGAGGAGTAACCCCGCTATTGTTTTTCTGAAATCTTATGACCAGACGAGCAAATTGGTGATAAACACTTGGAGTTGTGGAATTTTGGCACCAAAAGATAGTCTTTTTTAGGCCGGATCAACCGCCAAAAATGCCTAGTGAAGTTAGTAGTGAAAAGATCTATATGGATATTCTTAAAGCATAGATTTAACCTGCAAATTAGAAATCAGAGGCATTTTTATGCGCTGATAATGTTCCTTGTCATAGTTAAGCACTCTGACGAAAGCGGGCACAAAAATCTTTTCCGGGGGCAGGAGTGGTGGACGCTACAGTATTTGTTTGAAAGAAGGAGCCGAAGGCTAATGTAAATTTGGGAGCCGAAGGCTAATGTAAATTTATAATTTCTTGAAATTTTTAATTATTCGTGCGAATCAACTTCTAAACTTTACAACTCATATACATCATATTACTGAAAAATATCTGGCAATATTTTTACCATTTCTCTTTTTTATTAGTGGATTTTGAACTAATTGAAGTGATTTTGCATTTGCTTACGTCATTGTTTCAAAAAAAATTTGAAATTTGTTACCCTTCCTTTTCATCAAAATTCTGGCCACTACTCATCAACTATTTTCAGCCCCGAATTGCTCGATGCTCTTGACGAAGTGGCCGATGATGAATCGCTGCTATTGGAAGCATGTCGTCAGGATAACCTATATCCAATCTACTTTGAGCACATAAATACTGGCCGAATGCAGGTACTCCTTTCAATGGGTTAATTATCTGGCCGTGCTCCCCTATGAGCGCCTATTTTCGTCCATAGTTCATAGCCTTGCCCTTTCTATGGACTAATTATGTCTTTTCACAGCTGCACTTGCTGGTGCCGTTTTTCGGGTAGAAATCAGACACCAAAAAACGATATACTCGTCCCTGATGCCAACTCGTCCACAAATTAACTTAATTACAGTACGCATTGTTGTTTCTGTTCTCGCTGTGTGTAGCGCAGACATTGCTGACGATTCTTCTTCAAGAATGGATCCTCTTAGCACTGCTCGTTGTTATTGATGTGAGTGCTATTGCTCAATGGGATTCTCCTTTTTTTTGATCTCTAAAAATTTCGGAAAATTCTATTTCCACCAAGAATTATATCTGCATACATTCAGGTTGTCGTATTGGGTTGGACTATTTTTCACAAAGGAAACTCGTACGTGCTCTCGTCTGTTGTGATTGTTTGCTCTGTGGTCAGTTCAGGCAATATATACCTCAAAAATACATCAAAAGTAATTAGTAAAAAATTATCTCAATAAGTACACAGCCAATAAAAATGATTCCTTACCAATAAACTTTTTGGCAGCAATGAGGTCTGAGGACCAGTTCGCTGAAAGTGTTACTAATCGCTGTTTCAGTTCTTTCATAAAAGTCGTTTTTCTAAGTATCTGAGTTTTGAAAGTAATGAGTAATTTTTGAGACAATTCACCAGAATAATTTTTATTTTTCATGAAATTTTTGCTATATCTCATTTGTGAATGGAAAAAGCGGAAATTCTGCTCAACATCATTCCCAGTAGTTTTTCTTCAATATGGAAAGGTGTGCTCCACACAAAAATTGCTCCTTGTCGCGTTGGCTCAAATATTAGCCAAATTTCAACTGCCTTCCTTTTCGGGTTCGTTTTTATCCTTTAAAAGAATTCATTCTTACAAGCTGTTGTCAACTCCAAAAAAATTCAGCATCTTTGTAAATGATTTCTCAGGCATGCAATACATATAGAAGCTTTCGCTAGAACAGTCCTTTTTTTGATGACAAGACATGAATTCGCACGTTCGTTAATTCTGTACTATAATGGAAATTCATCAAAATTTTATGATATAAAGGTAACCAAAAGATTGAAAAATTAGTAATTTTTGATATCAGTTGCTTATAGTACGCATGGTTGCGTGACAGCGTTAATATTGAAAAACTTTTCCATTTGTAAATAATTCCTGTCATTCATCACCACTTTGAAAAAAAAAATGTATTTTCCTTCAGGTTCTTCTCGCATGTGCACCATACATAGTACACTCATCACTTACAGTTCTAATACTGTTTCTTTGCTATACTCTACTTCCACTACCTCTTCTTCCTACTGTAAGTGACCTCTACCGTATCGCAATCTCCTGCAAATTTGATCTACCTCCATTTTAGGCACTGGCAGCAGCAGTTGTGTCGGCAACGGGTCTTTCCATACAAATTATCAATAATGCTAATTATACAATGGTAAGATTTCTCCAGGGTAGTTACAGCAAAAATCAATTAATCAATAATTATGTTTTAGCTTGTCTCGCATGCTATCCTCTTCTTTGCCATCAATATCGTTGGTTTTTTCGTGTTCTATCCAATTGAGCTGGTGCAAAGGAAAACATTTCGGGAAACGAGGTTGGTGTTTTTCCCCATGGAAATTATTGTAGCAATTTTAAATTGAGTGAGAACGAAACCTTCATTGGGGGGGGGATAACAGAGTCACAATTTGTTAGCTAGTGGGAAGTGCGAACGCTAATGAGCTCAGTTTTCGCGCAATTAGTAGAGAAAAAGACGAAATTAGTACAAAATCTCAGCTTTCGATAGAGGTTACCCAGTAGGGGAGGGGAGGGAGCTCGTATTTTTTTTCAAATCTACATGAGTTATAAAATTGTTCAGTGTTGTTTTTACTTGTGAATAATTTTGAAAAAGTTTTGAAAAATTTTTGAAAAATTAAGTTAACTTTGTAAAATCTTCCCATTTCAGGATGCAGGCCCGCAAAATTTTGAGAATATCATAAAGGCGTTTAGCGCCCAACCGCTTTATTAGAAGGAAGATTTTCGATGCCCTTCCCCCCCCCCCCCCCTCCCTTCCCAAGCTGATTTTTTTGAACTACCTCTAACTGTTAAATGGTTAATGTTAGAAAAAATTGACTGAGAAGGAACACAAATTTCAAGAATATCTATAGTTTCACTGCTAAAAATTTGCGATTCTAATTGACCATTCTTCGAGATTAACATTGATTTTACTATTAAATCTTCCACGGAACCCTTTATTTACTAATTTTTATTCCTTATTTATTGATTTATTGATTATTCCAGAAAATTCGTCGAAACAAGGATGATGCTGGTGCGAGAAATGGACAAACAAGAGAAGATTCTACTCTCCGTATTGCCGAAACACATAGCCTATGAGGTTTTCAACTTGATAAGAAAATGTTCGAAAAATCCCCTATGGTCTGAATAGGTCCTGCACAGAACATTGGTGCTTACCGTTTCGAATTTTAGGTGAAGAGCCATATGGACAAAAGCGAAGAGGGCTTGTTTCATAGGATTTACATCAAGAAACACGAGAACATCAGGTTTTTTGGGTACTTATTAGTATTTTTACCTTAAAGGGCTAAGTTTCAGTATCCTCTTCGCTGATATTTGCGGATTTACAAACTTGGCCTCGGAATACACTGCTGAGGAGTTGGTGCTAATGCTGAATGAGCTCTTTGCACGCTTCGACGCCCTTGCTGCCCAACACAATTGCATGCGAATTAAAGTGAGCTTTGTCGTCTAGATTCGTGGGCATTCTGAAAAAAATTCTTCAGAGGAAAGTGAAAGGGCAAAATTGCATTCGAGTCAACTCGTAACAAATTACTGTTTTTTACAATTGAAAAATCGATAACCAGCCGGTCAATAATTACAGTATCCGTAACAATTCGCAGAAATATACCTAAATAATTTTAATCCTTTAGTCCTCTAAAACTTTATGTGAAGTATACTTCGATTACAATAATAGTGACAGTTTCCTTTTTGAGTACTACTAGGTGTAATTTTACCATCTGCAAGAATAGCGAATTAGCGGGTATTTCCAAACGCCTTAAAGAAAAGTAAACGATTACAAGATTCTGAATAATATTATGCTACCGTATAAGTGGCGTCCAAGAAATTCTTCGAGTAGGTTGGGGGACCACAAAAAATTTTTAGTGAACGGCATGGTGGTGGCCATGCCCTTCAAGACTTGAAATTCTTATATATAGAGCTGAATGTCTGTCTTTCTGTATGTCTGTCTGTATGTCTGTCTGTATGTGTCTGTCTGTACGTATGTTCCGAATAGAAAACCATTTCTGAACCGATCCGGACCAAACTTGGCACGCATATACATCGAGCCCCGGCGGGTGTCATAGGCTATTTTTCGTCATCAATCGATATCGATTTTATCGATTTTTATCGATTTTTTGCAGAGGTTCCCCTACGGGGCTGGGAGTTGGCACAGGGGGGTAATCGAGCATGGGGATTCCGAATACAATATTAGTTTTTAAGATCGTCCACTACTTTTATCGATTTTATCGATCTTTTTGCAAAGTTTGACTTGCGGGGCTGGGAGTTTGCACAGGGGGGTAATCGAGCATGCTGATTACGAACACAATATTAGTTTTTAAGATCGTCCACTACTTTTATCGATTTTATCGATTTTTTTGCAAAGTTTGAGCAACGATGCTGGGAGTTGGCACAGGGGGGTAATCGAGCATGCTGATTACTAAAACAGCGGGAATATTGATTTGGCATGTAGGCGTGGGCACAGGGAAAGGTTCGTACAGGAATAGGGATACCGTTCTTTGACATAGTGTTTTGACAGGGCCGGGCGGAGCCGGGTAAGCCAGCTAGTACTTCATAAAATTTCCGCAAGTCTGTCCCCCAAATACCAAGAAAAGGAGGCATGGCTACAGCCACTTTCCCGAAAATATTTTTTCAGGGCTAATTTGGATCTTAAAAGCTTTTGAGAAACATTTATGTATGCGTATTTGTACAGCCCCCCCCCCCATTCCGCTGTTGCCGTAAATCTACTTTAGCCCCAAAATAAAGTGATAGTTTGGTTTTCGGAAACTATTAGGAGTGGAGAGATTTCCCTGCACATCAAGATAGTGGGTTAGAAGGGTTTATGTTAGAAGTAGATGATCACAAAATATTTAGTGGTTTTGCACTACCGTATACCTATGGTAGCCCCATAAAAAACTACAGTCTTAGAGGAGGATTGATTTTGTATGGATTGTGCAATAGCTTTCCTTACCAGATTAAGGTTACATAAACAAACAAAACGCTAACTTTTTTATTGTGAAACTTATGCAATACTCTTTTGTGAAACTTATGCATTGCTTTCTATGAGCCAGAATCTTTGAATCTGTTCCATCTTTCTAATCTTCGTCGTTTCTAGATTCTTGGCGATTGCTACTACTGCGTCAGTGGACTTCCAGATGTAAATCACTATCATGCTGCTTGCACAGTGGAAATGGGACTCGATATGATTGAGACCATCAAGTCAGTAATATTTGCTTTTATTCAAATATTTTGAAGAAATTCAAAGTCAACCGCGTGTTTACCATATTCTGTCGCTAAGAGTTTCTCAACTGCGCTTAGAGTGAACAATTCATTATGAATTGAGAATAAATTTTTTTTATGCATTATTCAAAAAAAATGAATTTCTTATAAAAAAGGAAAATCTTTTCAAATTCGTGCTAAAAACAGTATTTCGTTTGTATATCGTCTGTCTAGTCAGTTGAAAACCAAAACAGGGGCCTATTTTTATTTTTCCCAGCATAGACACTTGCGAGCAACCTAAACCATCCGCAGCTTATCTTTTGAAAATGGGGACCAGTTCTCGTTCAATGATTCACCATCCTTTGAAGAATGTACTACAAAGCTATGTGTTAACCACCCCTTTCAATTTATGCCTTTGCTGATATTAAACTTTCGCTCACTGAATTTAAGGCTGCTAAGACCTCTATCTTTTTCAAAAATTCAAAAAACTCATTTCTCATTCTAGAATATTCATCTTGTACATTTGTTCTGCTTGGTTGCTTTCATTTCTTCAGTTCAGCAAAAACGAACAAAAAACACAGTTCGCACACCATCTTTTTTCTTTTTGCGGAGGAAAAGAAAAAGGGGGTGTGCATCATATTGGATAGACCTGCGCTCTTTTTTCATAAAAATCTTCCGTGTTCACTTTTTTTTATCAATGCTTCCTCTTTTTTCGCCTATATTTTCTCTTTTTCAGACTTGTTCGAGAAATGACCCGAGTGAATGTAAACATGCGTGTCGGCATACATTCTGGAAGAGCTCATTGCGGAGTCCTCGGCTTGAAAAAATGGCAATTTGACGTCTGGAGTGACGACGTCACACTGGCGAATCACATGGAAGGCGGTGGATTGCCAGGGTGATCAAAAATGCCCAAATTTCCAAGTAAAAAATTTTCGAAAGGAAAATCCTTGTAGGAGGGTCCACATTACCAAAGCTACATTGGATGCCCTCAATGGGGAATACATCGTAGAAGAAGGCCATGGCGCTGAACGGTCGAAATATCTGGCTGATCACCATGTGGAAACGTTTCTAGTTGTGGAAGCAAAGAATAAATCGGTATCGGCCCATCCGCAAGCTCGATTGGTAAGCGGAATTTCATCCTTAGAGCAGGAAGATTCATTATTTTCTGAGTGTGGATCCCACATAAATGTCGTACTGAGCGCTTCCACTATGCTTGGTACTTCACGTTCATAGAATATTCATAAATCTTTCCAACTAAATGAATATTCTATGAGCTATGTGGATATCGTGTGCGAAATCATGGTTTCTAGAGGGATATATGAAAACATATGTTAAAATTGAAAAGGAAGTATAGTGCCATCAGTGGCACTTTCCAATTTTTTGAGGGACCTAGTCCTCGAATCTTTGGGAGCGGGGAGACATGGCAGCAGCTGGAATTTTGTTTGATGATAATTTGGGTCTTTAAAAAAAGGTAAATTTAGTTTAGTTATTGAAGAGTAGAACAAGTCATATGAGCAATGTACCTCATGGAGGAGTTGTAGCATCTAAAAAATTGTGAGAATTGTGAGAATTTCGCGACCTTACTCGCGGGGAAAAGGGGGGGGGGGGAGGCGGAGAAGCGGTCGGTTACGAGTGTTATGTGTTTGTAGGTGTAAAAATACCTCCATCATAATAAATGATATTTTTATGGCAATCCAGTTTTTTAAAAGCGATATTGACAAAACTTCATTTTTCTTGATGCGCGTACGACGTCTATGAGTCGGAATGCGCTTAATGCATATCAATTTTCTAAGAGTCGCGCCTACTATAAACGCGCATGCGTTCACTCATGCCAATTCCTAATATAAAAATTATTCTAGAATGATTGATCTAAAATGAAAGCCTATTTTACTTATTTTGTTACCGAATTTGATTTCAGAACGCAAACAAAGAGCTGCGTCTTACTGGCCATGCAAGCAAATTACAAAGAGGTCAAAGTCTACGGTCCGTCCTTTCTTTAGCTTTTCTTTTCTGAAGTCTAAATAAAAAATAGCTCTAAATATTTCAGGCAAGCCGTGAAGCCGACAAAACCGTTGAAAGATGACGTTGAAAATCATCTAAAACAAGGTATTCAGGCAATAAATAAAGAAAATTGGCGACAAACACATTGTAAACGTTTCACACTTGAATTCGAGAAAAAACATGTGGAGAAAAAGGTTGGTCCAAAGATTTTGCTGAAATATTCATCAATTGTTCTTTTTCAGTTTTTGGAGATCAAAGAGTCAGCACTGCTTGCTCAAATCTGCTGCTACTTCTTCATTTTTGTTTTGGCATGTTGGATTCTAATTATTGGAAAAATGAGGTTTGGGCATTTTTTTTTGTTTTTTTGATGAAAAAATTGAGTGGACCAATTACAGCAGTTCAACTATGTTCATTTGTATGAGTGTGGTGATCATAGCGCTCGTCCTTTTGCTCATCTACATAGCACTTAAAGCTTTTTTGGTAAGTGCAGCCTACTGAAAGTGAAATGAGATGAGCTCGTTAAGCAGCAATGAACAGCAGCTGTTGTTTCAGTTGAGAAATGCGAAACGAGGGGCGAAGAAGCTGAAATGTTCGCGGAGTGTTCGGATTTTTTTCATTTTCGCTATCGTACTGCTTGCACATTCCACAGTCATCAGCGTGAGTGATGTTTACTTATTCATCACCAGTCCAAAGCGCCGCTTCGCGGCGCTTTGGACTGGCTGTGTTTGTTAAGTGCGACGTGACTAAAAGTTAAAATCTTTGAAGTTTTAGCGAAGTAAAGAGTGAAATTTTTGGCCACGTAACGATCCAGAGGTTATCAAAGTCAATTTGCCACAAATCCTTGTTTGCATGGAGGTTTTTAGAAATTTCCTCAACAAAAAGCAGCAGATTTTTCAACTTCTCACAGCCTCATCTATCCGCACCGTTGTCCCGTATGTCTAAAATTTACTCAACTTGCGTTCTGCAAATTTGAGTATTGCTGTCTTTCCCAGGTTTTTTGAGCCAAATTCCCCTCCTCCTCCTTCCCTCCTCTACCCTCCAATCCCTTAGTTTATATAAACTACCTGAACTGCTCATCTTTTCTTGCATCCACACTTTTCGAATCTAATTCACTGTGATCAAAATGCAACTTACGTTTTACAGTCTGTCCTCATCCCAATCTGGCCAAAACTGGTATGACGGGCTTTGCAACGTCATAGTTTTGACTCAGTAGGCGATTAGGGGTGGTCGCGTTGGGCCTTGTTTGTTCCCCCATTTTCAATCTCTCGGGACTACTACAAACGGGGGACAGTCAGGAGGTACGATCGGCGCGAATTTTTCGCAAAGCGACGCCGCAACGTACTTCAGCCCTTACAGCAGCCTTCTGGCGCAGTCTTACTTATAGCATCAAGTTCATGTATCTGCCCCCACCCTCACCCCCTGTTTTTGCCGCCGGAATCTCTATTGGCGGGGAGTCTTGGAGGCCCCAAAATTTCTGCGCGGCGTCTGCGGAAACGCGGCCGCCGCGCCCGGCGTACCTCCTGACGTGCAGCCCTACAAACGCGCAAATGCAGCGCGAACTCTTTGCGCTGGTACGCGATTTCGGCCAACGTTACTTGATAACGATTGACACATACTGTACTTTCCAAAATTTCTTTTCCTCCCACATCTTGCTAGGATCCTCGGATGCTAAAACTTTATGCCGGAGTGTCCTTCTCACATTCGACAGACAACTCCCAGCCATGTACACTCCCGACTGTTCCCATCTGGTCCCTGCTCCTCACATTAAGTGTCCCTCTACTGCGGAACTTCCACTTCCTCTGAATGTGCTATTTTTATTTCTTCGCAAAACTGAGTCAAAGAAAATTTAACTCAACATTCTTGAATATATCTAGCCACCTTCCGAACTTCCAAATCCACAATTTCAGGAATCCAAACAATCCCTCTTTCTCTCCACAAAATTCTTAGAAGCGTGCAACCACTTCAGCTCCAAAACATTTGACTGCCAAAAGTCTCCTTTGGTTCTACAAACTGACCAACACTCCTGCACTTTTTTTCCAAAGCGCTCCAAAATCATTAATTTTCGGCTTAGTTTAGCAGGCTCCGGATGTTCTATGAAGATACTTACTAACAAAAGGCGTTTTAATTGGCAGCTGAAGCAATTTTCTTTGCTCATAAGATTTTGGGATTATGATATACCTTGAACCATGCTAAATTTTGCAACTTTACGCTTCTTATAGTATAGCTTTAATTGATGGTTAGTGAAGCCAACATTCCATCTTGTCTCTTCATAGCTGGGATGTTAGAGGTAGATTCAGTTAACATAGAGCTTTTCCAAGAAACTTTGGTCACGATCGCGGTGATGTGCTTTGAATACTCTTGAACTTTTCGGATTTGGAGGAAAATCCGAAAATTTAGAGGTAAAGTTCTTTTGTTAGTATGTACGCTTTCCTAGCTAGGAGAAGTCTTTGCATCCAAGTCTAATGAAGTTGCAAAGCTATTTGCGTCTCCACGCTGTTATTCTTTTGGGGGTATTGTTTCTTATACAGTCTAGCTATTTGAAAAGTTTAAACGGCGCTGGATGTCGATCGCAAAAGAAGCGTGCTCGCGCTTTAGTATAGTGTATGATGGTGAATTTTTCAAGACAGAACAAATTTGTTGTGGTTTCTTTAGAAAATACACTTGCTTAGCATTTCACAGCCAAATTTTGGAAAACTGCAACTTTCTTGCTGAAACTATCGAAGAATCGTGCTCAAAAATTGGAAAAAAATCAGCGAGAATTTGGAGCGGTTTGTTCAAGATGGAAAACCTTTGCCTTGAAATTTGATGACCTTTCCTAATGATGGTTTTGGCGCAGCTTTCGTAGGATGAAAAACTCCTAAGCACTTGATGAAGAATTGGGAAGACAGCAACTTTTTTAAAATATAGGCTAGCAAATCTTTTTGAATTGGAGATTTCAAACAAAGTGCGCTTGCAAAAAAATATCGAGTCCATGCTCAAGAAGTCAAAAATTTGTGAAAAACTTTCAAAAAAAAGGTCCGAATTTGGATGAGATCACACTCAAAAAATCAATGGGACAGACTACGCTCACCAAATACGGATTTGACGCAACTTCTTCACGATAGAAAACACAAAAACACTGTGGAATCGAACAATATGGTGCTTTTTTCTTTCAAATAAAAAAGTACTAATTATCTGATAGAAGAAGCCTAAAAACTGCAGCTTTTTTGCTTAAAAAATATTATGCATTTTGTGAACATATATGGTACGAAAAATATCGAAAACAGAGCTCTGAATTTTAGAGAAAGACAAATAGATTATTCAAGATTTGATTTGATGCAATTTTCTGAACAAACGCATCAGTGGTATTGAAACAAATTGTACATTTGGAGCTTAGATGCAATTGAGGTGCCTTCTGCGAACTTGTTGTTACATCAGTAAAAATAGTGTTGGGGAGTCACAAATTCTTTTTCAGAAAACAATTTTTGAGGAAACACACGCATGTGTGCCTCCTATACCATCTCAATACTTACACGATTACATCAACTTATGTGTATGAAGGAGCTTTTCGACAGTAAGGTGGTAGAAATTAAAAAAAAAGTTCGCAAGCTTCTCAGATATTTTTCAATCAGTTAGATTTTCATGACAATATTTCTGCACAAAATGACGCTCACAAATTAACGCCTTTGCTCGCAAAATGTTCATCTACTTTCAGGGCTATAAATAGCGTAACAGAATAATCAAGTTTTCGGACTACCTCGATGTTACTACTACCCCTGCTTCTTGAACTTTGTTTTGAGTTGGTAAGAAACACTTGAAAAAAGAAAAAAACGTGTGATGGATTTCTTTATATTGACACAAATGCAACGCTTGCGAATAGCAGATGGTTTTTATGTCAGATGCATGATTGACTTTGCAAAAGGAGGGATTTTCGGCGTTGAAATTAAACAATATGTGTTACAAAAAAGCCCGTCTCAAATTTTCAGGTACATTTTCACATGACAGCAGTTAGATTTCCAGAATATTTTTCGTATGACATTTTAGTGCAAACTATTGCCTTTTCATAAAACGTTCCATTTCTTCCAAATTGGTTGCAGAATTGCTGAATGAAAATTGCGCGCTTTTTGTTTTTTTCACCTGTACCTAAACCTATGTCGAAACTATCAGTGTTTTTAGCAATTATACCGATGTATAATTCTCATATGTAAATGCTGTTGGTTTTGCAAAAAGAGCTTTCCGAGTTGTCTATTTTGTTACAGAATCGCACAAAGCATAGGCCTTTTTTAAAATGACCTTCAAAGCTCGATTGTATAGTGCACACAATCGCGCTTGCTATTGTCCCGTGTGTGCTAATGTTTAATTTTTTTCTCAAAAAGGTTCGATTTTCATGTGAGTTTAAGGATTTTTTCATGCGAAGATGCGCTCAGCATGCCATTCGCTTCTTTTGCTTCATTCTTGTGGAAGGGTTTTTTCAGAGTAAAATTTGAAAATTTTCGATGAGATACGTTTGGAATGAAGACAAAAATGGAATGGTGCACAATAGGAAAATGGACAATGAGTAATATCATTTTGCTTGATTTTTGAGGAAAGGTTCAAATTTGAGAGTAAATTTTGGTTTTGCACGTAAAGATGCGTTTAGTGATAAAAACAATGATGATGTGGTGCACCAATTATGAAAGAATTGAGGAGATGTAATGCAGATATTTATGTTAAGTGTTATCACCGACCTGAAGATGCTATCCGACGTTTGCTTATTTTCGCAAATGAAGCAAAATGTAAAGCGGTTGAAATAAATCGACCGCTAACAGCGTTGAAGGCGACGGAATTGGGGTTGCACTTAGCTTGACGTCGTGATAAACATCACCGAAGCAGACGGGAACACCGAAGATGGCAGAAAACATCATACCATTGATGACGTCATAGGTTGCACTTAGGTTGAGTCGTAGCGGTAAACAGTATGGAAGCGGGCGAAAGTGCAAGAATTAACTCAGAGAACTGGGCAAACATCCTTCGCCGGTTGTTGACGTCGGATGGTCCCCCCTGCGCTTTATTATAGGGTATGATGTTATGGGCTACAATCTGCTGGGAAAAATTACCCGCATTCATCTTTTGCGGGAATGTCATTTGTTTCCTGAATAGATATGGCTTGATTGTGTTTGTATGAGATTTAAGGCATGACAGTTCAGATGAAAACAATATAAGAAGACGTGGCGGGGAGGGAGGGGGGGGGAGAGAGTGTTGCGATTTGAATCGATCTGTTGATTTACATACTAAGCACGTTGTTCTCGCGTCTCCATGATTGGTGAGCTTCTTGCATAGGCAAGTCATCGCGCGCAAAGACTGGACGCCGTCGCGTCTGACCAAGATAGTACGTGTTTGGGAGAGACAGCAGACGGCTAGACGGTCAAAAGTGCGTCTGATCCGAGAGACGCCGAGAGAATCCGCGATGGCGACTTGTCCCTGCGTGCGATGAATCGCCTATTTGCATCCTATAGAATGCTAAACAAGAAAAAAAAAAGAATTTATATGTAAAGGCTTTTGTCCGACAAAGGCGCAAAAGCACTACTAGTTGAGCGGACGTGAACGCGGCATGCGCGTATCTTCACCACTATAAACATTGCGCCTTATGCGCTCTGCGGCTAATAAACCCGCGTTGGTGCCCTCAGATTTGTCGCTTTAGCAACAAACAAGTCGTGCGGAGCGCGTGGTGTGTAAACATATATTCAATTACCATGACTTGAACATACACAATAACTGGAAGAATAACTTCGGATATCCAAACTTCAGTTTGGAGAGATACAGTGTTGGGGGGGGGGGAGGGGAGGGAGGGGGAGTGTTTCAGATTGGGTTACAATCCTCGTAGTTGGTCCATTGAGTATAGGATGGGCAATTGATCTATAAGTGTGTAACATTCGGTATCATAGTTTTAGCATAGCAAACATATCTTTTATCTAAAACTATAAGCCAAAGTAACTGCTAATTTTGCTAATGGGACACGTTTATTCTCATTGAGAAAAAAAACTCTTATGCTTCTGTTCTGCTCCGTTTATTTAGGTCAATAATCTTCTTTTCTCTCTCCTCCTCCTTCCACCAACAAGATTCTCAATCCCCATCATCTTCCTATTCTTTAGGCTATCAATCACGATCCATGTAACTTTGAATGCACAACAGCAGGTCCCATCCTCAGCAATTCCTCTTGTGTGGAAATCCCGACTGGACAAGTAGAGGTAAGCCAGTAAACCTTTTCCGACCCTGTTTTGCTTGATGCTCGTCTAACAATAAATTATTTACAGCTAATATTTGAGACGAGTTTATTACTCCTACTATCCATATGCGTCTACCTGGCATTGCTCTCCTCATCCAAGGTATGTGGGAGTTATTTTCGATCATAAACATCAACACGGTCTCGTATGAAATTCCCTCGAGGATCCTTAGGGCAACTAATCAGTGAAGGATAACATAGTTTCAAGTGCAAATTCGCGATGACGCTGATTTTGGCGGATTCATTATGTAAGTAGACGCTAGGCCAAGTTCACAAAAGGGCAAGCTGAACTTAGTACTTAGGGGAAGTGAGTAACGTCGAGGGGAGATCAAGGACGACGCAAGATTATCACGAAAAGTCACATCAAAAATACTTACGGGGGGGGGGGGGCAGTGTTAAATATTAAAAAAAGGGGACCGCAAGGGTATTTTTCGATTTCTTAGCAGTGACAATTTGGGCAATTTATGATCGTAGAAGATTTCAATTGTAAAAAAGGTTCCAAATGCGGACTGAGGAATGCGGCTAAAGGAAGAAAGGGGGTGACGAAGGGTTTGCGAGTTTTTTGAAAATGTCTTGATGAGTTGAAAAATGGAAAATTGCGCAAGTGCCAGTCTGTTCTAGATTGTATGCATTCATAACTGGAATATTCCTTCAAAGATGTTTTGCGCCTGTCGCGCCCTTCTCAGAAAAATTCTTTGACTGAAGGGGGAGGGGAAGGAAATTTCTCTCAAAGGTGGATCTTGGCCACGATCCTCGAAAAAAAGAGTTTGAGACCCTTCTCGACCTTTTTGCACTAAGGTTTTTTCTGCGAAGTCAGTTTGAATTTTTTTTTCAAATTTAAAAAAAATTTCAAAATTGTTTTGATTATTCGCAAGGAAAATAGAAACATTGCACATTTTTATGATTTGATTGAACACATTCAGAAATTTCGCAGTCCTCTCCACTAACGTCCATTATTGCAAAAAATCTTTGATAAATTTCTGTTTAAGATTTTGACAGCTATAATGCCCAGTTTAGGTTGGTATCGCTACCGTACTCAGCGTAACCGGAATCACACTGATGTGGCTCTTCCCTGATCCACAATTTAGCAATCGGCAATTTCATGTCTGGTTGCATAGAAATCAATTTTTCCATAACTTCACAATCGTTGACCAATTGGAGGCATACTGCAGGTGGGTTACTAGATCGTCTTACCGTAATATTACAGTATCAAAGCATGGTTTAGCGATGTATCACCAATTGACGATTTGCGCATCTTTTTCACTGTTACGGCAATTTTTGGAGTTGTGCTGATTATGATGCAGACTCGACGATCAGAACTAATTTCTAGATATGACTTTATATGGAAGCTACAGGTAAGATTCAGAAAACCAGTTAAGGGAAATAAAAAAGTTGAGATTTCTAGGCCCTCCACGAACAAGTTGAAATGAAAAAGAAGCATGCACAGAACAGAAGCATCCTAGAAAATATTTTACCCAGCCATGTCGCTAAACATTTCTTGGAAGATAAAGTAAACAGCAAATCTAAGGAACTCTACCATGAGGTAAGTAAAGGCTGAGTTTGCTTTTTTTAATGGAGGTAAAAAAATTGCTATGATTCAGGCTCGTGATTATGCATGCATAATTTTTATCACGATAACGGACTTCAGTAAATTTTACATGGAACTCGATGCAAATAATGAAGGAGTGGAATGCTTACGTCTACTGAACGAGATAATCTCTGATTTTGATGACGTAAGTTTGAATCCAAAAATTTTTTTCATGTTTAAGGTCTTAGTTGCGCTTTACATCCAGTATCTGGATAACATGGAAAAATTTATCAAATATTGTTTTTCAGTTACTCGATAGGGATGAATTCAAATGCATAGAAAAAATCAAGACGATCTCAACGACATACATGGCAGCTAGCGGATTATATGGAAAGGTAAGAGTGGTTTTTCAGTGCTGGCAGCGAAAACTGGTCCCCAACAGTGTCTCAACGCACTTGTACCTTACCAATTCGGTAGTTTTCCCCTAAGAGAAAAGAGTGTGGAGATGGTCAATGCGCATAAGGGATTGCATTTGGCATTTGTTTTTTTCTGCCATAAAGATTCTGTTTAATGAAATTTGAAGCTCTAAAATTTATCATACTCTTTCTTGTGGCACTATGGTGTTTGCTTAACTATATCTGCTCAGAGAGTGATATCAATTTTTAGACCGAGGACAATTCACATGTGGTCGCTGTAGCACGTTTTGCTCAAGCCCTGTTGGTGAAAATTCAGTCAATAAACGAGCACAGTTTTAACAATTTTGATTTACGCATAGGTAATTCTTCAGACCGGTATCTCACTCAAATTGGACTCTAAAATCCGTTAAGGTATCAACACTGGACCGGTGGTTGCTGGTGTGATTGGACTGATGAAACCACACTATGATATCTGGGGCAACTCAGTGAATGTGGCTAGTCGCATGGACTCTTCCGGTGTGCCTGGAAAAATTCAGGTAACAATGATTATCTACTCTTCATCATTCAGTAACTTCTTGAACTGTGAAGTGGACTGCACTTCAAACAAAAAAAGGAATTGTCATCATTTTGGTACATTTTGAAGATATTAGTTTCGTGTATAAAGTAACAATGGCTGTCACGATACTTTGTGTTACTAAAAGTATACCTATCTTAGCTCAGTATATATCTATACCTATTTTTAACGAGGGTGTGGAATATATAAAAAAAAACTAAATATAAAAAAATCAAGTATAAGAATGCATCAAACTATAATAGATATGAAGTGAAAGAATGCTGGGGTAAAAAAATTTTCCTTTTCCTTTGGAAAAAGGTACATCTTTTTTTCTGAAAGAGCAAGGAACACCCAATCTCAAAAGTTTACGAAATTAGGTTGAGGTCGTTCAACTATGGGGAATAAAACAAAGTTTTAGGTCACTGAGGAGACAAAAAGCATTTTGGAAAAGGAAGGATTTGAGTTCGAGTGTCGTGGAGAGATCAACGTGAAAGGCAAAGGACTAATGACAACATACTTTCTCGTCAAAGGCCCGTATGAAATTGTGGGAACCGTAAAGGACGAACAGGACCAAGACCAGAACCAAGTAGAAGAATTTGTTTGAACTTTTCGCTCTAAGTAGTGACACACATATCTTCTGTGACTCTCAGTGTTGACGCTCGTTTAGGTGCTATTCTCTGATAAATTGAGCCTAAATGCTTAGTAGTTTGTGCATGTACGTGATTACTTATGCTGTGATACTAGCAATGATACTGTTTCTGCTGTGTAGCCTTCTTTCTATCCTTATCTGTGTGTGTGTTTGCGCCGAAAGGCGCAGGTTTGATGTCGTTGTTGGCTCACGGGTTTTTCGGCTAATTGTGATCTGCTACGTTAACGTATCTGTGAGTGGCTTCTCTCGTTCCCTAGCAAATGCTTTAACCCCTTCATATTGCTATAGATCAATGAGGTGAAAGAATGTTTTTAAATGTTTTTTGACGTAAATGAAATCAAATGCTATAACTTCATGTGATTGCAATAGATTGTTGAATTCGCCAACTTTAATTCCCATCCAGCACTTTTTGCTCTTGAATTTCAACTTAGCATTATCGCTTCTAATCGTTTAGGAACGTTCTTCGACCTTTCACAGAAGTTGATTTGGAAAGCATTCTCCATTTTTTGAGGACATCGTAGGACCTGAGTTCGATTTCAGAATTTGTGAGTGAGAAAGTCTACCACTCAGGAGAATTTCACTTGATATGATATTTTTCGACATGCCAGCTCCTCTTTCCAAAGTGCTGAGAAAGTAGTTGGGCTTATATAGGTCCGGTTTTTGAAATAAGCGTTGGCAGTAAGAGCTTTTGAAAGTTGTCCAATTCCAAATCTCTTTCATGAACTCTGTTTACTGTTGAAGGAAAACGTGTAACATGACTGCCTGCTTTTGGAAAGATGAGTTCGCTTTGGTGACACAGTTTGAAGCTTGCAGCTCATTGGGTTGCGGCCGACTCAAAGATCGTACTAATGGAGAGCGTGTTCTACGCTGGAGGTAGCAACTTATAGTGTAAATGGCTTCCGAGTCTTTACGCAGCCTCTTGTCAACTGGGCTTTGGTAATTGATTTATTTTGGTCGATTGGGAACTGGTGAGGTTTTATAGCCCTTACTGCCTTAACCGTAATATATCTTTCCAGCTTGGTGGAGTATTGAGTTAGCATTCACCTGAAAAAAGGGCTTCATGGCATTCTAAATAAACTGGTTTATACAGGGCTTTATCTTTGTTTCTGAAGAAAACTATGCTTAAAATTTTAAGCTTGAACTACGCGCGCTGATCTAAGTCTCCATTTTTATGTGAAACTCAAAGTCTGAAATCGGCTCTAGCATATTTTGAACCCAGCAGGATGAGTTGCTTCTAGTATTATATTGCACAATAGGTCGTTCCTGACCACTCGGACGCTGGCGGTACACCTCAAACTGGATTTGAACCTTTACTTAAAATAACAAGCAACGAATAAAATGACAAATGTGCCAATATTCTAATATACTGGCACCAATTGCAATCTTGTCAATTCTCCTTTGCTTAGAGAATCAATGTAGCCTTGAGGACATCGACTTGCGACCCCTAGTGATGTTTGTGTATGATATGCATCTTGAATTACTTTGCTCCGCCTATTAGGAGCAGTCAATAACAGCCCGAATGAGGCATTTTAATGTCTCAATTAAGCTTGTATAAGCTAGTGTGTATTGTAACGCACAGGATCCACTCCGATACCGGCTTCTTTACCATAAGATAACCGATACAACTTAGGCTTCATCTAAGACTGGTAAGCCTAAGAACATGTTGCAATTATATTAGGTTGAACCGAAAGTTCTGTCGCACCATTTTCAAAAAATCATAACTTCTTTCGGTCACGACGATTTTGCGCAATTCAAATTTTATCTGAAAGCGTAAAGCATGTAGTTTCCAAATGCTCCCTAGGGAGTTTCCGACATGCTCAGGTGGCAGAGATAAAAATGAAAGAACGAGATCATTAGAAATTCGGAATTTTTAAGCAAGAATTCTAGAAATTCAGAAACAGTGCGATAAAATCCAAAAAAGCATTATCCTAATTTTTCTTACATTTGATTACTATCTGAGTCAGGTTTGTGCTGATCGAGCCCTTCTTTCAAAAGTTATGATTTTTTGAAAAATAATGCCGAAAAATCAACATCCTAAGAATTCTTAATAAATAGATTTTTTGGCATTTTTTTTCAAAAATTCATAACTTCTGAAAGAAGACCTCGATCAGCACAAACTTGACTCAGTTAGTAATCAAATGTAAGAAAAATTAGGATAATGGCTTTTCCGGATTTTATCGCACTGTTTCTGAATTTTTAGAATTCTTGCTTAAAAATTCCTAATTTCGGATGATCTCGTTCTTTCATTTTTATCTCTGCCACCTGAGCATGTCGGAAACTCCCTAGAGAGCATTTGGAAACTACATGCTTTACGCTTTCAGATAAAATTTGAATTGCGCAAAATCGTCGTGACCGAAAGAAGTTATGATTTTTTGAAAATGGTGCGACAGAACTTTCGGTTCAACCTAATAATAAACTAGTTGGCAAATCCGGCTCCGCCCGGCCCTGTCAATAACATATTTGTAACCAGCATGCTCGATTACCCCCCTTACCCCCCCCCCCCCAGCCCCCAGCCCCGTATCTCAATTTTGCAAAAAATCGATGAAATCGATATCGATCAATAACGAAAAGTAACCTATGACACGCTCCCCGCCCCGAAGTATATGTGTGCCAAGTTTGGTCCAAATCGGTTCAGAAATAAAAATTCTATTCCGCACATATTTACATACATACAGACAGACAGACAGACATTCAGCTTTATCTAATATATAAAGAATCGTAAGCGCAGTTTAAAAATGTGCAAATAGCGGGAAACCGCAGTGCGGTCCCGAAGCGCGCACCTGACACAGCACCTTTAGATTACTGGTTCACTAGTATATAAGACTGGACGATAAATAGTGCAAATGATAGGTTTATATGAAGAAATGCGAAGGTTATATGACAAAGGAGAGGAAAAACTGCGTTTTGACCGTTCGACCCAATTGGTCATCCAATAGAAGATGTGAGAAGAAAGGATAGTTTATAGTAATTTTAATGGTATATTTGTATCAGATTTGTAAATTATATTCATAGAAGGTATGGTATAATAGTCAAGAAAGATTGAAGAGAAAAAAGAATTTTATGTGATACAACACTACTTATTTGATACATTTAAGACCACCAATTAGGTTTTCAAGTAACAATAGAATGAAATCAATTTGATTGTGTCGTAGTATTAACGCTATTGATAACGGTTGGTTTCATTTTATTCGACTGCTGCTTCGAGAGGCGGTACGTTTTCACGAAATCAAGGGCATGACGCACGTATACACCGCGATTTCCCACCCAACTTCTCCATCGTCTTCACTATGCTCTACCGCCCGCGGGGTGCAGGTGAATGATGCCGACGACACCTCGGATCACTCCTGTGCGTGGTCTGCACTGTCTCTGGGTGTAACCATGGAGGGACATAATATAAAGGAAAACGGAATAATCAAGGAGAAGGCTAATGAACGGGACCGACTAACCATGACGAAGAAAGGCTCCACGGTGCTAGTGGAATGAGTTGGAGGACCACCACTCTGCACGATGAATTGTGGTCCCACTTCACATAGTGCCCATTCGTGAAATGTGGTCCCACATAGTGCCCATCCGCAGTGCTAACTGCATTCACCGGGTTTGGGTACAGAAGTGCAGAGCTTCTGTGTACACCATCCACTGCATCAAACCATTAGTTGACTGGGTGATTGATAGCGAAAGTGGAAGTTTGTATTATCATAGATGGCAGAAAATAAATTGTCAGAAAAGGCAAAATTCGAAATTTTCCAAGAAAGAATCGACAGAAAGTCTTTGAAAGATTGGATAAAGATTAGTGGGCTAGACAACGTAATTGGACGACTTCGGTGAAAAGCTTGAGTAAAGAGTATATAATTTGCAGTGGTTTAGACTTAGCCTTATAAACAACGTATCACGATTCGCGCTGAAATAAAGAATAACTGGTATTCACTAACTGGTAACTGGTACTCATGGCTTACGTATGCAGGAAAAACAGCTAAAAGGATGGCTATAAGGGTGGGTTAGCTGGGAATTAAAATATTAGGCATAATTTGTTAGTTAATATATTATACATGTTATATAATATGTGTGTTAAGGCAAGGATCAGCTATAGTTTCTGGAAGTTCTTTATAAGTGCTGGAAAAAAGAAGTTGTACGATTACAACCAACCAATGGAAAAATGGTCATAATTAATCTGGAAAAATTACCAGACTTTATTAAGCAATTTCATGCAGGCCTAATCAATATCACATACCATTAGATGTACATCTACTACAAACAACCGACTTAGTTGAATAGTCTACCAAAATGACTAATATCATCTATATATAAAGTGTTCGTCAGTAAGTATGTGGCATAGACTCTTTTGTTTGTGAACCGATTAGACTAAAATTTGTCCCTCTATAAATAAGGCACGGCGCACAAGATAGGCTAATTTTTGCAACGATTTATGGGGCCCTTCAATCGATTTATTGATTTGTTTACTTACATCAAGAGTTCACCAGCGTTGTTGGATCATTTCCTCATAGTCATGTAAGTCGGGCGGTAAGTTCATTTACATTTCTCTGCGAAAAGGATCGAAGGATGTCTCAAGTCAGCAAGGAAGACATATCACAGTTTCGTCGCAGATACTGGAAGAGCGGTAAGTCCCAACGCGTTTGGGATCAAGTAGCCCAATTCTCGGGCGGGACCGGGGACGCCATCTAGTAATAAATAAATTCAATACAGAACACTAGCATGTTTCATTTTATCCTTAAATCTACCAAAAAGGTCACTACTATATAGTATAGTATATAATTTGATATATACTATAGATGTATTATATATACATATATATAACAATTGACGGAGCACACAAACTGTAAGTAATTAAACTTCAACTATTTTAACAACTTTCAAAATCTTATCAAAAAAATATTCGAAAAAATACGGACTCATGAACTATCCTTCCTTAATGAGGAGTTCCGGGGAGAGTTCTGAGGTCCTTTACTCCGTCTAAGGTAAAGAACGAAACTTAGTGTTCAAAAGAATTTCTCTCTATTTATCATAATTCTATAGTGCTTTGCCCAAACAAGACCGATACAGTGCTTTGCTCTTAGAGCAGCACAAGGGTTAATTTAGCCTAACCTTAGGACTAAGTTCCCTGAAATAGGTGCTTTGCTCCTAACAGCAGCACAAAGGCCAGCTAAGTCTGACCTTCGGTTCAGCTTCCAAAGCCACTGCTCTGCAAAGGCAGCTCACGACGCAATGGACACAATCAGCCCCGAAATTTCGGAATAATGCGAACACTGCTAATAAAGTCAAAATTTGTTAAAGCTTGAAAACAAACTGAGATTGACAACAAAGATTCCACTCGAATACTACAGAGAGGCTATTTTGCAGCGCTCAGAAGCGCTTACAGGCCTACTCAACAAGTTCCCATCTTACGATGTTTTCGAGCCAACATTGGATCTCGATAGAGAACTACAAAAATGCTATGAAAACGCGTCTGTTCTCAAATCCTGATTAGTACGAGTAAGAAGGGCTATGTAATTATTACGACTCATAGTAGACGATGTGGAGGATTTTCATCCAGAACAATTCAAAAGTAACCGAAGAAAAATGTTTTCTGAGGTGAGCTCGAACAGACTTGTGACTACTACCAAGTCATAAGCGACGCACAACGCACAACTGTTCACCTAAGATAAAGCGTCAACTAATTTGTGCTGACATTCATATGACAAAGTGAGCTATGTAACTTTACTTCGGCGTTGTAATCAAGCTGGAGAAACCCGTAACCAAAACCTCACATGCAGGTTAGCAGATGAGACGAGAAAAAAGAGGAGGTCGAAAAACCATTATCGCAAGAAGAGATCAAAAGAGGCCTCGATAACTCCAATAATAGCCGGGGGTGCTTGGACAGCCGCCAGATTAGCTAACAAGAAGTTATTTGCGCTCAACTTAGCTTGGCCCCGGCGCAGGTCATGCCTGTGTTAAAGGAAAGGTGGCGTAATGAGCTCTGCAAAAGATTGCACCTCAATTTGCTCGAACACTCGGAAAGAGGCAGTAAAAACACGTCAACCCGCAAACTGCTACCCTCTCCTAGTCATAAGGAATGACGAAAACGCCATCTTTATTCGCCATCTACAACAACGCTATCATCAAATTCATCCGAATTTTCTTTGATTCACCACTTCAACCGCTCTCTTCATCTCCCATGCTACCAACGACTACAACGACACTCTCACTCAATTGTCGATCGTTTCATCAGCCACCACTGCGATACCCCGATAAGTGTATTTACCCTTTCTGTTGTATGTTATACATTCTCTCTTACTCGCTTGTTTTCATGCCCTTTTGCAGGAGTATTGCCTATATATTCGCCACCTCTTGCTCAATTCTCCTTTGCTTCGACGACAATGTAGCCTTGAGGCCACCCACTTGCGATCTCTAGTGATGCTTGCGTGTGACATGCATCTTGGCCTACTTTGCTTCGCTTGTTAGGAGCAGCTTTCTGCCACTGCCCGAATGAGGGCTTGTTGACGTCCCAGTAAAGCTTGTATAACCTAATATGTATTGTAACGCACAGGAGCCAGCAAACTTTGATACCGGTTTCACCATAAGATCAATAGCCGCTACAACTTTTACCACAAGATGGTAAGCCTCACAACAAAGATGCAAACATGAACATATAGCCTAGAGCTTAGTCTAGGTTACCTGAAGAATAGTGAATGGCAACAGCTACAAGAACTTGCGAGTGACACCTTTCATTACTAAACTACTACTGAGCTACAACAACAACTACACTGATATCAAATGGTTTTATTATCGCCCCCCTCCCCCTCTAAGGCCCTGGGCATGCCTCTCGCAATTTCATTCGCAACGCGATCTGGCCATTTGCCAGATCTCTTCAAAATCAACACTCGCCCATAAATGCACTGTGAGTCGTAAAGTGTGTTATTTTCCTCGCGTTCAAATTGAGTTTGTGACGAGTTGAATAGGCTGTTTCAGTCAGCATAGGTCATGCGATGTGTGCCTCGGCAACTTGCGACGGTGCGGTGGGACGCGTGCGAACTCGGCACTCCTCAAGGCACGTCGCATGCGACGATGCGTCGTCGCAAGTCATACTGGCGCGGGACCGATGCTGGCTGATACAGCCTATAAGCAACTGGAGTATTGCCACGTCGCGTCGCGAGTGAAATCGCGTGAAGGATGCCCGGGGCCTAAAACTTCTAGAACGGATAACGATCAACTTTGAGTCAACCGTTACATACTTCTCTGGGATCAAAATTACTTTGTCCTCAGACGTAGTCTACTCTCAAAGTGTTTTGATGTAGAATGTCGTTGCTTCCGTTTTGAGTCTTGGTAAGTGGCAAACATCTTTTGTTGTAATTTGTTCTCATTTGCAAGAAACCAGGAGCATTTTCCTTTTTCAACTTTAGCTGCTTTAACCTCCTCTTAACACATGCAGTCAAGGCAATCTGATAATGCAGATAACCTAACATTTTGCGAAATTCTCGCATTATCACTGTAAGCAAGGACTGCACCATTCACTCCTGTTTTTATGCCATAGGAGCAATTTTTTGAGCTTTCATTCTTTCGAATATGCTTGCATACTAAGTCCGGAGAGAATAAGCATAGGTTAAAGCTAAAATAACATGATAACACAGGTAAATCGAAGAAATGGCTTGTTTACAGCGCAGAAACTAGCATAATACGCCAAATCTGCACTGTATATATTACAGTGCCTATAGTAGTTTCATGTAAAGAATTTTGGAGACTTGCGTGACTCTTTTTACACCTGTCCCTAAATTACTCCTCCTCTAAAAAGCCATCAAGCAAACTTCGTCTCGTATTTCGGTAAGTTTCATCGTTTTGGATTTCTCTAACATAGTGACTTTTGCGGCCAAAAATCTGTCATTGAGCAAAAAGACCAAACCATATCGTTGCCATCCTCTCTAAAATGAACAAAAACTAGCTATGACAGATCTGCGCTCTAATCAGCATCCATTGAAAATGCCTTTAGGCACACGCCATACTTATTACCCTCGTTACTATTGATTCACTCAATCCGCTTGATCCGGTTGATTCGCTTGATCCGCTTTGTGGGAAACGCGAGATTACTATTAGGTTGTAACACAATTGATGCAGGTTTTCTGAATTTTGTGTTTGGATCATTATAACTTTTTATACAAATAGTCTTTTCGTGTGCAACAGGAATTGTTGTAATCAGCAAACCTTTTTCATCTGAGTATGCATTATTGTGTTGTTGTAGCTTCACTGAGAAAAATCTCATAGCCCGAATTCTGCCAAGAATTTTTTCGGAAAACCTTCACTTTATGAAACCAAAACTTACTACCAAATACAGTAAGGTAGCGCAGATATAACTCATTGTGTAGCCTATGGTCGGTAGTGCAGCAGTGCTAAATTCGGAATTGAAAAAGACCTCTTTGCAAGAGGATATTTGAAAAAATTTTGAAAGTACTCATTTTTTGACTTTTCTGAGAACTTGAAAGAACGCTTTTCTAAAACTTTTGTAATTTTTTCAAAGCCGAATAGGCAGAACGGCTCCCGATTTTTTCAGCCATAAATGTCTGAAATCTACTCTTCCTATATAAAGCGGAAGCTCCGCAGTCGCTGAGGATTTTTATGTAAGGTAGACGGACCACAGCGACCGTTGAATTTTGCTCTAAATTTCTCGGCTCAGATGTTTTCATGATCAATAATTCAATATGCATTTTGTAACACAGCTCACTCAAAATACTATGTAAATTTACAGCGAATTCCGATTGTTTTTGGTGGTTTTAGAGCCAGGTATAAAAGAAATTTCGAGATTTAGTTTCTTGAATTCATGGGCTCAAAACTTCCAGACAAATTCACTTCCACTGAAACGAAAGAATGCATAAGAAATTAGAAGAAAAGAACCTCCAAATGACATGCAAAACTCTCTGAGAAAACACTTGCCTTTTCTAAACCAGCATTTTGAAAAAGCTGCGCGGAAAACCTGCATCAATTCTGTTACACCTTAATAATTTGGCATTTGGCGTCGCGTACAGCAAATTTGCGCAACCATACCAAACAAATTCTTTTTCACCTATGCGATGCCAAACGACAAACGAGTAAGCGCGCATTTTTCACGAAGCGGATTTGGCGGAAGCGGATTAAAGGCAGTGTCCGGGCAGAAACTCGACTTCTAAAAAATCAACTCATCTGGGGTTATCCGCAACGCTGAATCCGAAAATCCACATCAGAAGGCGCGAAAACGGCGAGAACATGCATTTTCCAAGTCCTCACATTTCGAATTTTGGGGATCCCCGCCAGGCTAAGACGCAGAGGTTGCAAAGAGCGCACGGTTTTTAACTGTGGCGGCATACGTACTCTGCCGTCTGGCAGGAATTCAAACAACTCGGAGGACCCCGCCCCAAGGCGTAAGTTTCCCCAATTTGCAATCGTTTTTCTTGCTTTAGGTCGAACGTTTTATGCTTGCAGTTGCGCGATGTTGTGTCTCAGGGGTGCTACTTTCACATGGCAGAGAAATCTCGGGACCCCCATTTTGCCCGGACACTGCCTTTAAGTGAATCACGAGGACCAGGAAATTCTAGTACGGCGTGTGCCTTAGCTTGATGTTCCATTTGCGGTATCAACTTTTGTCTTTTTTCTTTTCTTCCTATTCTCTATTCTCATAGGTATAGGGTTGTCCCATAAGTCTTTTCTTTTCATACCTAACTTTTCAGTAAAAAACCTGAATCAGTTCTTCTTGAACTAACAATGGGATGCCGGGTACCATTCGACAGATCAAGACAAGCTCTACAAGACGGCATTCAAAAGTTCGCACAAAGTTTAATCCGCGACAAGTTCGCCAAAACAAAAAATTTCCGAAATTTCGAAAAAACGAAAGTCATCATATTTCAGTTCAAAACAACTCTGCAAACTTCCCACTTTCTCAGGCATAACCTCCCTCATCGGACATCTATACATGCACTTGCTGCATTTTTCCTATGGCTAAAAACGACGAAAAAAAATAATGCGCTCAATTTTCAACCTTTGCCTCTCTCAGTTCTGTGTTCCCCGCAAGTAGGTGATATGTAGCTTATTCACTCCGAGTTACTGCCACAAATTTGCAGCCCACTAGGTGCCCTAGTTTTGGAGAAATATTGAAGATCCGAATAGAAAAGACATGGATAGCCTAATATTAGGTCGTACCGAAAGTTCTTGCGCACGATATTCAAAAATTCATACCGCTTTAAATTCTCAACGAATTTGTACGATCAAAATTTTGCTTGAGAGAGGAACTCATGCTCTTTGCATCTGTACCTGAAGTGTTCGTTAATGTATACAAATGAAGGAGATAGAAGCTCAAAACCAAAATCACTCAAAATTTGAATTACGGTCAAAAAAAAATCAGAAACCTGCAACAATCGGAGAGTCAGTATTGTAGGTTTTTTCACAAGGTCTTTCCAAGAGTGCAAAGTTTGCGCCGATTGAGCGTCTCTATGAAAAGTTATGATTCCCCTGAAAAATGCCAAAATAAATAAAATTCGCCATTTTGTATTGCTTGCTCGAAAATCATAACTTTTCATAGAGACGCTCAATCGTCGCAAACTTTGCACTGTTGGGAAGAACTTGTGAAAGAACCTACAATACTGACTGCTCCGGTTTTTGCTGCAAGTTTCCGATTTTTTATAACCCTACACGAAAAATTCAAATTTTGAGTGATTTTGGTTTTGAGCTTCTATCTCTCTCATTTGTACACATTACGCACATTTCAAGTACAGTTACAAAGAACAAGAGTTCCTCTCTTATATAAAATTTAGATTTTGTAAATTTGTTGAGAATTCAACTAGTCATGAATTTTTGAAAATCGTGCGCAAGAACTTTCGGTACGACCTAATATTTTAGCTCATTTCGTTTGTATTAGGTCGTTCCGAAAGTAATGTCGCTTTTTTCAAACGTATGCCACATCTCGTGGAACAAAGATATGTACTCAGGGACTCGCACCGTGCGGGCGGTCTGCAGTGCCGCTACAATCGCTCGTTGGTGTGTGCGATTGTACGGTGATGAAGGTCCGATTGCAGGGGTAAGGTGTGGCGCTTGCACGACGCTATTGCCTACCGTTTGCGCATTTAAGTTGTAGCGATGGCACGGTACGGCTGCCCTCCGTTTGCATGGGTAAGGGGTGGCGCTCGCACGGTGGGGCTGCCTACCGTTTGTAGGGGTAAGGCTTGGCGCTCGCACGGTATGGCTGCCTACCGTTTGCAGGGGTAAAGCTTGGCGCTCGCACGGTACGACTGCCTATCGTTTGCAGGTATAAGGCTTGGCGCTTGCACGACATGATTGCCTATTGCTTGCTTGACTAAAGCGGTGCGCTTGCAGTGCCCCATAGAGAAAATTGCAAATTTACAAGTATTTTTTTGCAAAGAATACAGTAAGAGTCAGCAATCACTTCATTTAACTGTTTCAAAAAAACAATGCAGACATTAACAAACAAAAGATTCTCAGATGGTACAAAATAATAGCCTATACGGCCACCCGTGATATAAAAGCTCTATATATTTTACATACAAATACAAATCTACCACATAAATTGATGCGTGGATTACTGTGACGCTGGTACCAGGTTTTCTTGATCATAGGCTTCAGTCAAATTCATAGAGTCCTCCAGCGCCTCCCTCAAGTTTATTGAGGCGTCCAGCTTGGCCCGCTTCAACTTCCTCTAAAAATGTTTATTTCAAAATATCCTTCATTGATAAATAGATGTAAGCTTACGTCGCCCGCAATCCACACCTTTTTGCTTTTATCATAGGTATACGTGCGCACGTCTCGACTGAAATTAAGCAGTTTAGCGATAAAACTTATTTGCTATTTATAACTAAAGGATACTCACAGAGCTAGCTGAAGGGCTTTGAACAGTTCGTTCCTGTACACCATCCTGGTCTGCACCTTCGCATCCAGAGCTGCTTGTCGTTCTGCATCCGTATTGCCGAGGCTTAGCACATATCTGAAAGTATCAAATATTGAACAAAACAAATAAGGCTCCGAACTCACTTTGAATGGGTGGTATTGGCTCGTGCCCCACTTTTCAGCTCGTTGTGGCCGAATCCAATAAGATCTTCGACGAAATCTGGAAATCGTAAGATTAGCAAAAAACTTGACTTTGAAGTTACCCAGTAATAGGTGTTCGATGTGGCGTGGTAAATTTTCCAAAGAGTCCTTGCGTCCTCGCTTGCCATTCAGGCGCAGAGAGTAGCTTTGGATGCGATGCGGTGGGTCAGTTATCTAAATCAGTCTTGTAGCATTCAATATGAGGGTTGCAAATGAGTTGAAATGATACTTACTCTCATTACCAGAAACCGGTAAAAACACGCAAACATCTGGAAAAGATTGTTGCTCCCCTTTGGTTTGTAGTTTTCGATCAGCTCCTCCATTGGCGTCTGAAAAGAAAAGTAGAAGAACAAAGGTACTGCCAAATCTGAACCATGCTGATGTGATTGCTAACCGTAATGAATGGGGGAGGTCCTTCGATGTTCCAGATCCGAACACAATTTCTTAGCGAAATTGTGGGCTTACTTCCGACACCACTGAGCTCGCGCCCGGTCAGTTCGATCATCCGGTTGCTGCGGTCGAGCTTGGCGCACTGGATTTGACCCTAAAAGTACTTTACTATTTCAATTCTGCAACCTTGGTTTACTTACCAGCAGGGAATTGGCGAGGTTACATAAGCGCATCTCCAGAACGGCGTCGTCGAGGTCCAGCAGTCCATCGAAGCAGAAGTTTTGCACACGGGAAGCGGCCTCCGATCTTACGAACTCCTAGTGGTTGATGAAGATGGCAAGTGTCATTATAAACAATAGAAAACTCACATCGTAAATCGATTTGTTGAACTGTCCATTTCGTTTTTGGTCCAGTATGAGTTGCGCAGCTTCCTTCATGTTGAGAGTACCCACAACGATGCAATCGTAAAGAGACGAGGGAGCGTCTCTCTCTTCCGTCGTGTCGAAGTCCAATTCGGGCCTGTTGTAGACATTCCCTGAATTAAAGTATAAGATGAGATGAGTATAATGTTCGGCAACACGAGGGATAAGCACTCCCATTTACTTACCAGGAGTTGTTTGTTGTGGACTTGTGTCGCTGACGTATAGTTCTGTTCTTCTGCAAATGACATATAAGAAGATTTAGTATGATTTATTAAGTAACTTACGCTGGAGCCGCTCGTGTCTTCACATTTGACAAAGTCTGCATGGCCGGCTTTACATTTGACAAAGTCTGCATAGCCGGCTTTACATTTGACAACGTCTGCAACACCGGTCGCGCACGTGTTTTCGGCGTTTGCATTGGAAGATGTGAGTGGTCTACAAAAACAGCATCAATTCGGAGAAGAAAAGTTTGGCAGAAGAGCAATGTTGATTGCGATATAAAAGGTTGACACAGATGAAAGGGAGAAAATCACATAGAATAGTGTTGACTGCAGAATAAAGGAAGGATGGATAAAACAATTGAATGAATTAGCAATTTCAAATGGGATGCAATTACGCAGAATAAGTGAATGAGGTGCAAGTGATTCAAATGATTGAATGAAATATTCAATGACGCCGGTACTGCCCCTTGAATCACTCGATGATAGCGCCTACTTATACTCTAGAAAGGCTGCCCTGCATTCGCACTAGAGAACTAATCTGGGGCGCGAGAAATGTCACGTTGCCTCAAGAGGTGCGAAGATGCACCTAGGGTCGCCTAGGGTAGGGATCACCTAGGGATGCACAAAAGCACCCTAACACTACGGTTTTGCTGTGAGTACAGAAACAGAACAATAGATCCGATTGCTTGCACTTCTGCAGAGTTGTCATTTCCACTGATCCAAACCAAATCTTGACGGCTATTCGCTTTTCGTTTCCAGTATTTTCGTGAAGAAAACACCTTTCCTCGGATTACGATTCTTGAGCTGCAAGAAATCTATGTTGAGCGATCATTTTGAGAAACGGAGAACAAAATCGCACTAGGCTTCTTCTCCACTCTGCAAAATGATAGCTTTATGTTCCTCCTCGAGTAAATTCCGATCAACTCTGCTTCCTTTAGGGATGTAGACGGAAGCATTCACACTGATATCGAGGGGAAACCTACACGATTCATTAGCACTTCTCTAGTAAATGAAAATGTAGAACATACTTAGCCTTATGTTTGTTATCAGCTTTCTTCCTCAGCGAAAGAAAATCACTATTGTTAGTAGATTTCTCTTCAATTAGGTATTTCATCTTTTTGTAAAGCAGATATCTAGAAAAATTTCAAGTTTGTTGTAGTTGAACGGTTGACACGCTACCTTTCGATCATCACAGTGGAACAATTTGTTGTTGTCTGATCCACATTTATTTGTAAACGACGGTGATGGCTTTCGAAAGGAGCCGCTGACCACTGATAAAGAGTTCCATGATTTTCTATCTCTTCCTTCATTCCATGATCGAAGAACCACTGAAGCTTGTTATTGTTAAGCGCCACCATAATGAAAGAGCTCTAACGTGGCATTTCATCGTAAAAATCCCCGGTGCAAGTGTGATCCATATTCCCTTCGTCAGATCGGCTAGTTTCTGAGCTTTTTCAATCGTACGAGTCGTCAACAATCGCGGATCAGAGATAAGTCTGAGACACAGCCAGTATCCAAGTAGAGAGACTGCAGCTACAGGAGAAGGGATAAGTCCTGTAGCAGCAGCTGCGGGAAAAACGACGAAGGCGAGCTAAAAACAGTTTTTTGAAGCGGGAAAGGATATCTAGAGTGCTACACCTCGTCGACTTCAGCTGCCTTGCATGTTCGCAAGTCTTCGAGCGACAATATGACGCTGCTTGCATATGTATACGAAGACATTGCTTGCAGTGCTTTCTTCATGCCCGCAACGCCTTCTCTACTGACTCTCATGCCAACAAATCTACTCTTGACGCCAAACAAATCTGAATCAAACTTTTACTGTAGGGACTCCTGGAACATTCTGAATCAGACCTCTAATTCTGTCTTTCGTAATGCCTTCAGAACAAACGTGAAGAGCATCTCCTGAGAAGTCGCATGGCCTGATTATTCTCATTATCGGTGTCTCATCTAAAGAGTAAATAAGAACTATCGCATTTCTATTGAAGGATGGTACTTGGTATTCCGTTTCGGCCCAACTGTCCATCGATGCGATACGAAGAGGGCTCTCTTAGTGAGGAATTATCCTCTTCCTGCTGGATCCATACTCTATGTCCTTCCGTCCGCTGTCCCATGATGTAGCACTTTGAGCAGCCTTGCGCTGAAGACCATCTCGGAACTCCGAAAAGAGCTTTCTGCGCCTGTGCAATGTAGTTCATTCATACTTAACAATATTAAAGCTAGAGAAAACACACTTGCATGTCAGCTATTCCACGATGCAGACGAATTTCTAACGACCAGATCTCGCCGTTTACATCTATTCTAATAGGTTCTTCTTTTAGTGCGTTCAATTCTGATTCCAACCTTGAAGAGAATTTCATAGCGGAGTTTTGTTGGAGACCTCCAAAAGATTGCGAAGCAACCTGCCAAACAGCGATTCCACCATTTTCAGACTAGGCTTTCCGAGGCTATAAACGATTCCGCACAAGATAGAATTAGTGTACTTGTCAGCTTCACTTCTGGGAAGATTATCTACTCGTAAGTATAGTGGCCACATCTCGCGTCTATATAAATATAACTTCATCGTAGTTAAAATGTGTTTTGAATATGTTTGTATCTGGAACCGTACCTGGTAAGCCTCTTGGGAACGAATCCGTCTATCGAAAGCGACATCAGGATTTTGATGGTTTTTTCGCCAAATTCTTCAGCACTTTCTATGTTGCGGTAGAAGCCATCAAAGTACCTCATGTCGCTTCGATCGTTTTCTGGGCTACCCTGGATGTGAAAATGAGAGCATAGATTATGGTTTAGTATGTATCGAATAGGCAGTGTTGAAAATTACTCCGTTTTCATGGAGAGTGCGGTGGAAATCAATGATATTGGTGATTTCTTTCATCATCAGGTCCGATAATTGTGGAATCATATCTAGCACGTGAACTTCTACTCTCTGAACTCCTTTCGCACGTTTAATGGCGACACTAAAGGGCATATACTTTGAAGATAAAATAGGCGAATTTTAGACAAACCGATAAAGACTGCACATAGCGTTTGCGCACTTATCTCTCCAGTGATGTAGCATATCCCCACAAGAGTAACAAAAGTAAGTCTTCTTGTGTTGATATTGTTGCAGTATATTCTTATTGAGAGGGACCACATGGCTGGTGTACTGAAGATCCTAGTTAGTAAGTGGTTCTCCCAAAGAAAGGTTGAACCTTGATTGGAGGTAAAGTTCCGAATATAACTGCCATTAACTGTTCCAAAAGTTTCACTCCTTCATTTGAAAGACCGCATTGCTGGATATAGTCAGCATAAAATAGTACGCGGTCATTGAATGCTAAAGGCACAGGTACGTGTATAAATGTTTTCAAACACTGAAATGGACATACGCATGTTCTTGTAATCTAATGTTTCTTGTACATCTTCTTGTACATCTTCGATGGTTTCTGCCTGCATCTGTGTGGGGGGAGAGTCTCCTCTTTCTTGATCATACACATTCGTATCAAAATCTGCGTGTGTGAAATTGAACACATGTCAGACACAGTTTATTTATGCGTTGAGAAAAACGCCATCCATCATGCATAAAAGAAGTACAAAGGAATAGGTAAGTACATAATAAAATAGAAAGTAAGTGTTACACTAAAACAATCAACTAACTCAAATATTCCGACGGTTCTATTGTTTGTTGCTGATGTGCTCTTCTTCTTTGTCGCATTTCCAAAAGTGCCTGCCTGTCCTCCGCGAGTCTATCCAAACGTTCGTCCAGCATCACTGAAAATGCAGCAGGTGATATTTCGCTCTGTGATTAAACATACTGAATGACGGTTAAGAATAACTATGTCTAACACAAAGCAAAAAGATAGGCCGGTAATATCATAAGAGTCAAAGAAACCATAAGCAACTTACATCCATATGCACGATTTCCGATTCGGTCGTAGCTAATGCCTCTTGAAAAGTCCATATCTAAAAATCTTCTTTTGGAAAACATGACAAAAAATAATGCGGCTCTCATTGCAAAACGATTACTACAAAAGAGGATCAAAGGAAACAAATCTGTTTCGCCTCTACCCCTAGACAGAAACAAAAAGAATTATGCACTCCCGAGGCTCATCAGTAGGGAGGAGTGCGAGGGCAGCACACCAATGAGCAGAAGTGAAAAATTCTTAGATGTATAGTAAAGAAGCATATCTTCTAAGCGCACGCAACACAGAAAAAAAAATTACACGAAGTACGCCAATTCTCGGATGAAAAAGTGAATGGAGTAATCATTTGCTAAATGAGTGAATGAATGGAGGTGAACAAGAAGTGGGTGAAGAGAAGGAGTTACGCGAAATAACAGGAGAAACCAAGTTAGCATAACACCTATACTACAGAGTTCAATCACATAGCACATCAAGATGAAGATTAAATGGTAAGAGTAGTCTGATTTTGAAGAAAATAAGAAATTATGATTTCTCTGCAGGATTTTTCAAATATATGTCCGTAGATGCGCGTGGAACGGCGTCCCTGCGCGCGTTTCTACAGAAAGGTCAATGGCGGCCGCTTGCACGGGCAAATGTTTGCCGCCCGATCGGACGGACACATTGCCTGCCGCTTGCACGGTCGATTTTATTGCGTATCGATTGCGCGGCGAGATTGCCTGCCGCTTGCACGGGCGAATGTTTGTCGCCCGATCGGACGGACGCATTGCCTGCCGGTTGCACGGTCCATTTTATTGCGTACCGGTTGCGCGGCGAGATTGCCTGCCGCTTGTACGATCAAGTGATTGCTGGGCGATCGTGCGGACGCATTGCCTGCCGCTTGCACGGTCGATTTTATTGCGTGCCGATCGAACGGGAAGACTGCCTTCCGCTTGCACGGCATTTTTATTGTTGACCGCACGCACGGTACATCAAAAACTATGCAGTGCGCTCAGGCGGAGGGGCTTTAATGAGGACCGCCCGCACGGCGCGAATCCCTGAGTAAGAGATTCTGGTAGCATTTGATGCAGCATTTCATTCTCTTTCTAATGGTTATGAAGTTCTTGCAATACAGTCAATGAGCTTCCAGAAAAGAGTCAAAATCTGCGACCTATGCTTTTTGAGATGGCCAAGTTTCACATTTATTCTAAAATTTTGTAACAAACCTCAGAAGGAGTCCAAGTAATGGATGGATGGAGCAAACCCTACAGGAAACAGCACAACTTTTTTTTACTTTCCAGAGCTCGTCATAATTTTTGTGCAGATTTTTTGATAAAACCACTGAATTTTAGCAGGCTCGTCTCAGACACGAGTGCATCAAACGCCAACAAGTCTCCGGATTTTAAAACTTGCAAAGATGGATTATGGTTTGGCAACAATTTTGCAAACCAAACGGGCATTCACCGCTTCGGTGCAACTTCCGAAAATTTCGGGCACACCTTGGGATGCCTTGGAAAAGTTGAATTATGATGATTTTTACCAGGAAAAAACTTGATGAATCGGAAACAAAAAACGACTGCTGGAAAGAGGAGAAAAAGCTCCATCGAATGACACCCGAGTCGCCTGCCGGTTGTTGTTCTGTGAGGTTTAATTGACTAAATATGGATTTTGATGGCATTGAGAAACTGATTGTAGAAACTCTGAGAAGCAAGCTAAGGAAAAGAAGAAATTACTCTGTGTCCTATAGGGTTTGCTCTACCTATATGCCACTTGTACTTCTTCGGAGAATAGGTACAAAAATTTCAAAAAATTGCCGAACTTGACCATGGCAAAAAGCATGAGTTGCAGATTTTGTTAATTTTTCGAAAGCTCAATGAAAATTATGCAATGAAATTATAATCGTTAGAAAGAGGATGAAATGCTGCATCGAATGCTCCTAAGATCTCTTGAAAATGTTGATTCCACCAATAGTGGCGTTCATTCGAAAAAAGCGACATCACTTTCGGAACGATCTAATACTTGTTTCTACCTACATCGTAAATAAGCCAAAAATTGCTTCTACATCCTGTATTTTGTCAAAACATTACCATTTTCTACATACTTCGCTATGTATCGAGCGGGACGTCATAATCTATTGAAAATCATGGGGGTACTTCGTCTTGCAGAGGCAAATCGACCAGTGCAGGTCTTTAATTAAGGGTGATCCACATGAAGGATCATGCAGAAAAAAACTCGGTAATTTTGCACCAAACAACTAAGATTAAATGCGTCTGTCTTCATATGATTATCATAAAATTCAATAGGACTCTTCAGGACTTACTTTGATGACGCCCTTATTAGTACAAGTATCTACTCTCTGATAAAAAATCTCATAGTGCACTCAATGGCTTCCGGCGAAAGTGTGTTTCAGTCTCACAACGATCTTTTTTAGAGTGTTCGGTGAATAGAGTCTAGTACACAAGTTTTTTGCTACCAAGTTAAACACACAGACAATCCTTGAGGTGAAGATTGGAGTTAAAGGCCTATCATAATTTGTGCAAGTGTAAAATCTATTTCGCACCGTTGCGTATCTTACTATTGTGGCCTGGTGTCGGTTTGCTGTAAAGTACAGGTGCGCAGCATTGGCTTCGGCCCAAAAAAAGCACCTCATCACTTCGATGTTTGCTCCCGATAGCTTTTTCCAAAGTTTGAAAGCTGGAATTTCGCATCCAGAGACGACTACAATGAACTGTACCTGAACTAGAATAGTTGCATTCAGAAAAAAGGGTCATGATCACTTAATAAAAATGCGAGAAAGACGACTTTCACAATAAATATAGCATAGAATAAGCAAAAAGGATGATTGAAAATGAGCATCTGTGCAAGTTTCACCATAACTATCAATAAGTAACATAATTACCGATTTTTTTTGTAAAACTTTGTTATCCAGAAGATTTCCGAAAATTGGCTTTTCCTCGAAAACGATCCTTGCCATCTACAAAAGATGTTCGTATGCATAAGCCACGTAAACACAAGAAAGGCTTTGCCATTGTTATACCCTTCTCCCTTTTTGCGACTGGAACTGGGCAGCTGAAAGGTCTCTCCCTCTCTCGTTCGAACTTTTGTATCTTGATCGCCAGGGTCTCATCATCAATCGTTCACCGCAATGTATAATCAAAAAACCGGACGTTATGTTCAACGACGTCATGATACCCACCAACTGACGACGGAAACGACGCCCCATTAGTAAGGTTTATTCATACCATTGTTTTCCTTGAACCGTTCTATGGTTGATCACTTAATGACATCACTTTACGACGCATTCTATGCGGATGACTAGGCGCTCAGCGAACGGTAAATTCCGCTATGGTGATCTCTTAGATTTGCTGGAAGATGTCTCTTTGCATATAGAGAAGCAGATTTTTACATCAGAGAGATAGAAGGCATGACTATGAAGAGAAGAGAAAGTTAACTTCATTCTTTTTTCATCACACACAGAAGATCGTCCCACAAGAGAGAACTTGCAACATACGAGATAATTTTCCAAAAATTTCCCCAAAAATCTTTCGTTCAAGTTAAAACCCGCTTTCTTTGTTGAAGAGCCTAAAATCGAGGATCTAGAAACAAAAACCCGCCTAAGGGAAGGGACGGAACGAAATCATAAACTTTTTTCTCATTACTACTAGAGTTCTCACTTTTCTGGTAAGTGTTACTTTACTAACAAGAGAAGTGTCAGAAGTCGCAGTGGCCTTTTGACATGGGATGGGTACCATCTTAAGCAGCTTGAGATGCTGATTCCAAAACGAACTTTCTTAGCTGCAGAACTGATCTGGGTCGCGAGTTATGGGCATTTTAAACATTAAATTTTACATTGTTTGAAGTACCCTGTGATCACGGAAACCTTTCAAATGCTTGTTTAAGCACCACAGTATGACTTTGATGAAGGCGTAGAATTACGCTAAATATTGATGGACTGTTTCATCTATGTTTGAGCCCAAAAAAATGTTCGCTTTAATTTTTGGCTATTCTCAGCGTTGTAATTTTTCCGCAAATTAAATTCAATAACTCTCGTTCTAGATTAGTTCTGCAGCTAAGAAAGGCTGTTTTGGAATCAGCATTTCAAGCTGCTTCAGATGATACCCATTTCATGTCAAAAGGCCACTGCGAGTTCTGACACTTCCCTTGTAAGAAGAAATGATAAAAACTGTGCTTTCTCATAACGAATGGCTTTCGTCCATCCTCTGACAAAGTATAATATTTAATTTGAGGAGTTCCGTGTTATTAGTTACATACACCACCACCGTCTTTACAACTCTGTTGATCTTTTTCAATTTGTCACTACAAACTACAGGCGGCAGAAATTTAACGATGTGGGGGGGGGGGGGGGGGAGAGGAGAGATGTCGTCTGAAATGACTTCACATTAGCTATGTCCTCCAAAAAAATCTCGAGAGCTTGCTAAAGTTTTCGCAGACCTGTAGGCACGCCCATAGAGGAAGCTTTTAAAGGCAGTGTCCGGGCAAAAACTCGATTTTGAGATTTTGTGCTTATACGGGCCTATTCGCCAAGCTGAATCCGAAAATCCATATTGGAAAGCGCGAAAACAGCTAAAAAAGGCTCTAAATCAGGAGGGAAATCAGCAGGTGGGCGGGGCTTTCCTCAGTGCGATTTCACGCTCCCAGTTCCCGAAGCGATTTTCTTGATTCCGCTAGCCGTCCTAACATCGCTACCGGTCAGCTGCGAATGATTGTCTTGAAACCGGAAGCGAGAAGGTCTCTCCGGAAGCCGGGAACGTGAATTCGCAGTGGGGAGGACCCCGCCCACCTGCTCATTTCCCTCCTGTGTTAGAGCCGTTTTTCGCCATTTTCCCGCTCTACAGTGCATTTTCGGATTCAGCGTAGCGAATAGGCCCAAGTAAGCACAAAATCTCAAAATCGAGTTTTTGCCCGGACACTGTTTAAGGTAGTGGCTTCGGGAAAATTGCAACTGCGCACCTTCGGTTCCTCCTCAGCCTTCTGGATGCGTTTAGACCAGGGCCAGTATATATCAATTTCCCTCTCGGAAAAGTCCCGCTCTGGGTCATTACCCAACCGGGCACGGGCGCCCGCACCCGCGATGCATCATTCTGGTATTACTTGGGCAAAAACCCTAGGTGGGGACCAGTAGCACAGGTGCTGCGCATATATATTATGCCTCCTGGCGCATTCTGAGAGTGACGCCTTTCATTCATTTCTGTGCATTTCTTCTCCGAATTTGAGTTCGTGCGTGCTTCTTTATCGGTTTCTGTTCCCTGACATATTTTTTATTTTTCCTTTGATCGCAGTGGAAATCTGAAGCTGGCGTCTAACTGCATTGAGCAATAAAAACTTACTTTGTCGCTATTCGTGCGCATGTACTTTTATTCACTTCCTACTTTTATTGATGCGTTTTTGGAAAAGATCATAAGACTAACTACTCTTTTTTGTTCTAACTTATCCGTGCTATGTTTCTTTCATTCTTTGCATTTTTTTACTATCTGAGTAGCTGTTTAGCACAAGTCTTTGTCTTTGTCCAAACTTATCGCGACAGATGTTTGAAATCTTTCTTGGGAACATATGTGGGAAAAACAGTTAATACATTGTGTAGTTAAACTGCATGCAAATTATAATCTTGCACGTTATGGTTACTTGCAAAACCTAGTTACTAAGAAAGCAATTCGAATTGAAAAAGAAAAGGAAACAAGCTTTCGTTTCGTTCTTTCCCTTAGACGGAGCACAACTACAACAAAAATCAACAAATAAGCCCTTCCCGAAACTCTTCAGTAAGGAGGGAGGGCGTAATACAGTAAAGAAAATGAAAGACTCACCATTCCAGCAAAAAAACGCGATTATGAGACTGGCGGGCGCCCAACCCTGCCGGACAGGAAAGCCCGATCCCGCGAGATCGGGCTTTCCTGTCCGGCCGGGTTGGGCGCCCGCCAGTTTCATACATCATAGGTCGCGCGCCCGCTCCCGGTAGGGCGTTCATTTCAAATGGTTGAGGAGCGCCCGGCTGCGGTTCGGGAGATTGATACATACCGCCCCAGAGCTGTGCTTAAAAAGTCAAAAAGGCGTTTTTTATGGCGTTTTCCGGCCTTGGAGATTGCTGAGGAGGCTAGAGCGGAGATCCCGCCAAAAACAGTGACTTGCTGCAGGAGAAGTAACAGCACTCATTTGGCGGCAGTTGCCTGACTAGCCCAAGCAGCCAATCGCGACTGCGGGAATCTGTGCTTCAGCCTCCTCAGCAATCTTCAAGGCCGGAGAACGCCATAAAAAGCACTTTGTTGACTTTCCAAGCGCAGCTCTGGTTTAAACGCATCCAGAAGACCAAGGAGGAACAGAAAGCGCGCAGTTGCAATTTTTCTGAGTCACTGCCTTTAACAATGCGACTGCCGCCATTGCCACGATTTTGACTATCCTATGCGATGTTGTGGTAGTCGAGTCGTAACCAGTGCAAAAGTTTTTTAAACCGAAATGCCAGCCAGATTTGATCTATATATTTTATCAAATTTAATCGACAGCGTACTTATAGGCTGCTGCATGACGAAGGCGCTATATCTTAAGGCGCGAACGCGGTTTTATTAGCCGCAGAGCGCATGAGGCGCAAGATTTCCAACAGAGAGGATACGCAGCGCCTCGTTCGCGCTCGTTCAACTGATACCGCTTCCGCGCCTTCGTTGTAGCCTTTGTATACAAAGCATACAAGCAGCGCAACTATCTCTGCTACATTACACTCAAAGTCTGCTCTGGTAATGTCGTCGCTCTTACGACGCACTAGATAGGACTGCACTGAGAACCTGCTATTAGCGCTTGTAGGTCACCGTAACAAAATCGATAATAATCGAGTTCTCTCTCTCTCACAAGAGAAGTGTTGGGCCTTTCCGGATTAGCTATAAATCGTTTTGTAGAAAATCAGATTCTGATTTTTATCATTCTTATCATTCTTTGAGTCTTCCCTATGCAATAAATGAATAAATAAGTAAATAAATAAATAAATAAATAAATAAATAAATAAATGTCTGCTGCGTCCTCTGGATGCCGAGTTATGAACTTTTTTTGGATCAAAAGGTTGAAAGCGCGACTAGCCTAAACACACTCGAAACGGTTCAAATTGACCAGTACTGAGTGTCAAATTATATCTCGCAGTGGATACTTTCGTTTAGTATATCACTCATCATTGCTCTAATTGATCGTTGAAGAGACCGCAATGATTTCTGTTGTCCAAAAACGCAACTCGGTGTTCAGGGGGCCCGCAGCAGATACTGACGACAGATTTGGAAACAATGTCTGATTCTGTACAAAATAATAAGAAACTCCTTGTAAAACTACTTTGATCAAATGCACATTCATTGTCAGCATTATTTATTTTATTAATTTAATGCGCACAAGGCGTGCCACATCTAAAATAAAGAACGAAAACACTTAGAACATGAGCAGTAAAACAAAACGATGAAACATCCATTATTAGCTCAGGTCCAGCTCCCAGATAGCGTGTCAAAAATAAAAAAGGTTAAGCTTATTTAGACCGTGTACGAATGCCGTGGCATGAAGTGCAGTAGCAGTTAGTTGAACTGATGGTATTCGACCTTATGGCTCCAGTAGTTCGCCAGATGTAACTATGTCGCCTGGAAAAAATCAGGAGCGGATAACACACTAGAAAAGCATGCCGATATGAATACTTTTGTAATTTTAGTGCTCATCTTGATAGCGGTACTTGCTGTCCTTGAAAAACGCTTATGATAAGCTAATTCTCTGTTTTGACTTTGGTCTTTATATCATGGGCAAAAAATGAAACTTTCTCGAGCAAAAAGCATTACAAGAAAGCCGATTATTCGTCTCCCTATTTTGAATCCCTCGTTCATCATTATTTGCGTAGTAGTGACGCAAGTTTGTGCGTCTTCCCTGCATTTACTTTATCTCGGTGTTACAAAAACCCTTTTGATCTAACAACTTATATGTACATAGCGAAGACAAACAATAAGGTGTGACTTTCCGCAATCTAAGATTGCAATACGTACCGTTTGTTTCATCTAGAGAGACAACTCAAGAGAAAGAAGCGGCATATGAAGCGACTCTACACCTACTATAAAACATTTAAAACAGTTGATAAATATGACATTTTTGGGCAGCACCATTTAATGCAGCTCAGTAACTCAGTACTAGAGAGCTTGCGATAGAACAACCTGAAAGAGAAGTGGTTTGGGATAAGGCCGGGAGCGCACCGTTCCCACCGTCGCTTAGACTGTCCCTCCACACAACAGAAGTAAGGTAAGTAAGGCGGCAGATTTCCCAGCGGTAAGCTAACGACACCAAGAGACTTCTATCCTTTTCACAAATTCTCGTTAAAGTGTGATCTCACTTATACACTTGTAGTTAGAGTTAATTGATTGACGAGATTTTAAAATTGCTTGTATTTGTTGTTGTGTTTATGATAAATATTTAAAGGTGAAACAGAGAAAATTATCAGGCAAACAGGCGAGTACAAGTCGATGCACACACCCATTAATGGATCAGCGCCTTAGCTTTAACTTGACCACACAAGTTGACCTATCCGAGCTTATCACTAGCTCAGCAATGACGTGGCACTTACAAGTCAACAAGGTTTCAGAGCTATAAATACCAACAGATGAGAGGTGTCCGGCAGTCTTCCACAAGCCTTCTGGTATGGTTAGTTCCAGCAAGTATCCTAGGTTAGGAACGACAAGTCTTCCGGCTCTTTTAGTTTTCTGGGGTTTTGAAGGAGGGGTGGGGAGAGTTCATCTACAAGCATCGCGACTTCTATTCAAGAAGTACGATAGTTTTGACCTTTGGGGGCACTTCACTCTCGTAGTAATTTGCATTTATTTCATTGATGTTTACGTTCCTGAAATGATGGTTAATTACCCGAGTTTGAGGTAACACCGCATCGAAATCCATACTGCAACCATACTAATGAGCCGCGCAAGAATTTCACTTTTTTAATAGTGGGCATGCTGATATCGAAAGTCAAACGATGATAGAAACTTGGCGTGTAGGAGGGGAACAGGGAAGGGTTGTACAGGGATAGATATAGGACCTTTGTCATAGTGTTTTGACAGGGCCGAGCGGAGCCGGGTATGCCCATAGTATGTTTATATTAGGTCGTCCCGAAAGTTCTTGCGCACGATTTTCAAAAATTCATAGCTTCTTTTTCAAACCGATTTGATGCTTTTATTTTTGTATGAAAGAGTAAGTCATGCTCTTTATAATGACACCTTAGCTGCTTACTAATGCTCATCTGTTGCGTAGATAGGAGGATAGAAGGAAATTGGTCAAAACAAATTTTCTTTGTAGGGTCATAGAAAATCGGAAACTTGCAACAAAAATCGGAGCAGTCGGTGTCGTAGGTTCTTTTACCAGCTCTTTCTAACAAAATTGCACCGATTAAGCATTTCTATGAAAAGTTAAGATTTTCGAGCAAGCAATACAAAAGGGCGAATTTGATTTATTTTGGCATTTTTCAGAGAAATCGTGACTTTTCGTAGAGATGCTCAATCGGCGCAAACTTTGCACTGTTAGAAAGAGCTGGTAAAAAAACTTACAACACCGACTGCTCCAATTTTTGACCCTACACAGAAAATTCAAATTTTGACCAATTTTTTTTCTATCGCTCCTATTTATGCAACAGATGACCATTAGTAAGCAGCTAAGATGTCTTTACAAAGAGCATGACCAGGGTCAAGCGTGGGGTGCGGCACGCCACACCTGGGGGATCGTATTGAGGAGTTAGAAGGGGAGGGGGTCGTAGTTGGGTAATCTGATAATAGTGATAACATGATATTCGTATCCTATCCATAATTAGCATGTCAAATAACCCCTGTAGACAAAGTGTGAGCGAATTCTGAAGATTCAAGATGCTAGGCTACCTAAATGAAATGGTCAAATTCCAACATGGTTAACTTTGTTTCAAAGGTGAATTAGCTATCCGTTTTTGCACTCAAGACAAAGCACTACTTTTTCTTTGTCCACCTCAGGAATCCCGCTTCAGAAGACCTCCAAACTGTGGAATTGGAAGCCAACCAAAATCTCGTTTCTCCCATTTTTCGCTTTTGATCGCTGTGCTTTCACCAAATATTACCCAGAGCTGAGAAGACGAATCAGGCTCAAAACAGTCCTGAGGAATCTACAAGGTTTAGGCTATCGATTCATATAAATACTGTCCGCTAAAAATGTTTTTTTGATATAGTTAATGGGGTGCGGCACACCCCCTTAAAAGCTGCGGCCGCCGTACGAAGTCAATCTGATATCCATGTTTAGCGTGCTTTCTGGACCACATTCCAGCCAAACCTAGATCTTGACTCCCTACCGTGCACCCTACCGTAACCATAGAGGAGGGCGTTTTCGCGCGGAAAAAGTATGATGCTCGTGACCAGCATGTCCAATAGCTCTCCTACGCAAACTTTCAATTCTGAGATTTTGACCTCATACTGTATACCTTCCAAAACCCCCAAAAAGGCCCCACCGTGCAAATTGAATATTATTTTCGCGATCAGCAGGTTGAAACTCCCTAGACGAATTTTTAGTAAAATCCGTAATTTGTATTTTTGGGTTGTGTTAAGTGGAATAGCGCCCAATGGTAATAGATATATATATAAAACGAGTTGGCATCCCAGGTTCCACCCCGGTTTGGAGCCAGTCTATCGTGCTTGAGCTCTCATGCAGCGAAACTTATCCTACTTTTAATTGCGACTCGTCCTGGGTTCGTTCCCTATCGTCCTTACCATGTCTGATGACCAGCAGATCAAATTGAGCTTCACCGCTCATCCTTCGTGACTATGGGGAATGTGCACAGACATACAAGCTTTCTGCTTTGCATATGTAGAGATAAATCAAATAGTGACTTTACATATACATATAAAGCTGAATGTCTGCCTGTATGTCTGTCTGTATGTACAGTCGATTCATTTCATATGATTATGTGTGCCACTGCACACACAGTCCACCTTTGGCGCCCTCATCCTGTTGCAATTGCAGAAACGCAAGAGACTCGGCGATTGTTATCCATTACACGAAATTGAGGTGATTAGTACCTAGAAAGCAAAGAACTATAAATAACTAGTTGACTTACCCGGCTCCGCCGGGGTACGTATGTTCCGAATAGAAATTTTTATTTCTGAACCGATCGGGACCAAACTTTGCACACATAAACTACGGAGCCGGGCAGGTGTCATAGGCTACCTTTCGTTATCGATCGATATCGATTTCATCGATTTTTTGCAAAATTTGAGCTACGGGGCTGGGAGTTGGCACAGGGGGGTAAGTGAACATGGGGATTCCGAATACAATATTAGTTTTTGAAATCGTGCATTACTTTTATCGATTTTATCGATTTTTTTGCAAAATTTGAGCTACGGGGCTGGGATTTGGCACAGGGGGGTAATCGAGACATGCTTGATTACCCCCCCCCCGTACCAAATCCTAGCCCCTTAGCTCAAATTTTGCAAAAAATCGATGAAATCGATATCGATCGATGACGAAAAGTAGCCTATGACACCCGCCCGGCCCCGAAGTGTATGTGTGCAAAGTTTGGTCCCGATCGGTTCAGAAATAAAAATTTCTATTCGGAACATACGTACAGACAGACATACAGACAGACATACAGACAGACAAACAGACATTCAGCTTTATATATAAGATAACGTTGAAAATGCGTCCGTGAAGAGGTGTTTCCTCCCAGAATCCAGGATGGGAACGCCAAAGGTGGACTGTGTGTGCAATGACACACATGATCATATGAAATGAATCGACTGTATGTGTGTACGTATGCTCCGAATAGAATTCCATTTCTGAACCAATCTGGACCAAACTTGGCACACATACACTTCGAGCCTCGGCGGGTGATTTTTTTGCGAAGTTTGAGCTACGGAGCTGGGAGTTGGCACAGGGGGTAATCGAGCATGCTGATTACGAATACGATATTAATTTCTAGAATTATCTATTACTTTCATTGATTTTATCGATTTTTTTAAAGTTGAGCTACGGGGCTGGGAGTTGGCACAGGGGGAACCGAGCATGCTGATTACGAATACGATATCAGTTTTTGGAATTATCCGCTACAGTCACTTCATTTCATATGATCATGTGTGTCATTGCACACACAGTTCACCTTTGACGTCCCCATCCTGGATTCGTGGGAGAAACAAGCCTTCAGGTAAGTGTTTCCAAGGTGTTCTTAGCATTTTCTTTCCTTTTTAATTACCAGTCACCTCAAATTGATGTAGTCGATAACAATCGGTAAGTCTCTTGCGTTTTTGCGATTGCAAATCCAGGATGAGGACGCCAAAGTGGATTGTGTGTGCAATGGCACACATGATCATTTGAAATGAAGCGACTGTACTTTTGTCGACTATATCGATTTTTTTGCAAAGTTTGAGTTACGGGACTGGGAGTTGGCACTGGGGGTAATCGAGCATGCTGATTACGAATACGATATAGTTTTTGGAACTATCCTCTACTTTTATCGATTTTATCGATTTTTTTTGCAAAGTTGAGCTACGGGGCTGGGAGTTGGCACAGGGGGTAACCGAGCATGCTGATTACGAATACAATATTAGTTTTCAAAATTTTCCATTACTTTTATCGATTTTTATTGATTTTTTTGCGAAGTTTGAGTCACGGGGCTGGAGGTTGGTGAGGAAGGTACAGTCGCTTCATTTCATATGATCATGTGTGTCATTGCACACACAGTCCACTTTGGCGTCCTCATCCTGGATTTGCAGTCGCAAAAATGCAAGAGACTTACCGATTGTTATCGATTACTTCAATTTGAGGTGACTAGTAACTAAAAAGACAAGAAAATGCTAAGAACACCTTGGAAACACTTACCTGAAGGCTTGTTTCTCCCACGAATCCAGGATGGGGACGCCAAAGGTGAATTGTGTGTGCAATGACACACATGATTATATGAAGTGAAGCGACTGTAGGTGAGCATACTGATTACTAACACAGCGGGAATAGGGAATTTCAAGTAAAAGTGGGCACAGGGAAAGGTTGCACAGGGATAGGAATGGGACCTTTATCGTTTGGCAGAACCGGGCGGAGCTGGGTAAGCCAGTCAGTAACTATAATGATGTTTATATCCTTGCTATAATCACACTTGCCGACAACGTTCGCCCGCGACAAATTTCCACGTAATGTCGGCAGTCTGCGCGTACATGGCCGCAGAGCGCGCATTTTCCCATGGCAATTTGTTTACGCATAGGTGTTGTCGGGGATTGTCGGTACCGCAGGCACGCACTATATTCACATTCGACACATTCGCGCGCGCTGAGCGGTCGGGTCATCGATCCCTCTTCCGTCCAATACCTTCCCCGGCTCAGCAGCTTCCTTATCCCTGGTTCTTCCTTATCCCCGCTCAAGGATCGATTCGTCTTGTATTCCTAGTCGAACTACTGAAGGAAATCGCCCTACACTGCTGTTATTATGGTCAAGGATACACCGGTTTACCCAATTCCCTCTGTGGACCGCCAGCGAAAACGAAGGCTGCAGTTTGATGAAACGCCTCCACAATCCCCTGACTTGGACGAGGCCGCCAATTCGCTATTGCTGGACGATAATCTCCCGCTATATGCTAGGACTATAATCGGATACTTGCTGGAAAGCCGCAAACAAATGGAGTCGATTGTCAGAAGCAATCGTGAGTTGATGGACGAAGTGAAAAAATTATCTGATGAGATTACTTCGCTCAAATCCGAAAACGATAGATTAAGGTTATCTCTCAGATCAAAAAACCAGTCGGAAGCCGAACCAACTTCTGTGGATCAAATCGGAACAAATCTTCCGAGTCAAACCGACGTGGATCAAATCGGATGGCAGGAACAAGAAAGAAGACGATCGTTGGTACTGGCTGGAATTCCGGAATATCGTGGTGGACCAAGCAGCGTAAGAGTTAATCATGATTCGAATTGCGTTTGTCAGATTTTCGATTTTTTGAATATTGATTGTGCCCCCATTGCAATTTACCGCATGGGGAGACCTAGTTTTTCGCGGGATAGATTGCTTAAAGTAGTAATGCCTTCAACTTTTTTTGTTGGACTAACACTTAAGAGAGCCTATCTGATGAAGAAATTTCCTTACAAAAAAGGCATATTCATTAGGGCGTCCTTATCGAAAGCGGAGCGTGAAAAGCTCAAGCTAGAGAAAGGATTGCGAATAAGTGTTTCCAGAAATGAAAATGTTGATTCTCATGTTTCTCATGTTTCTCAAGTTTCTCATGTTTCCCCTTCTGCTAATAGTCATATGGATGTCATCAATCATTCTTCCCATACTGATTTTGCTGATTCTTTAAACGCATAGTTATTCCTCGGAGAGAAGATAGTTCTTTTTCGTCTTTTTTGTGTTTTCTGACAAATATAAGATCATTGCAAAAAAATTTATCTATGCTCACATTCCTCCTCGCCAATACCTTGCCATGTATATGCGGGATTACAGAGACCTGGTTGAACGCAAGCTATGATATATCCGATGCCGCCCTTTTTGGCGAATTATGCAGATTTTACGAGATATATAGATGTGATCGCAAGTTTAAAAGGGGCGGTGGTGTAGCCTTACTGCTAAGTAAGGCTCTGTGTCCACTTTTAGTATTCAGTGAGTCGATCATTGATGGTTATGAGTTACTTTGTGTAGACATTCATACCAGTATGAGAAAAGGTCGAATAATATTGGTGTATAGAACGCCCTCCTGCCCACGTCCCATTTTCGATCAGTTGATCAAGGCCCTCTCAGACTTGATGGCCGTGAATTTTTCGACTATCCTACTGGGAGATTTCAATCTCCCTGATATTGATTGGAATATGTTGGAAGTTAATGGGGGCAACTCCATGTCAAGGAACTTTTTGAATATGTGTCTGAGCCAGAACCTCGTTCAAAAGGTTAGACATCATACCCATGAGCAAAACACTCTCGATTTGGTACTTACCAACGATGAGTCACTGGTTACTGAGGTCAGGGTCGGACCTCCTATCGGAACAAGTGATCACTTGTTACTTAGTTTTTACATACGTTATGTAAGTGGTCCCGTTGGTGATATTGTTTTGAAAAGGGATTATAAAACCGAATATGTTGAGGCTGCCATTAGATATCTCGAGTCTATTGATTGGATTGGATCATTTGGAGTAGTCACAACGGTCAATGAAATGTACGAACTATTGATTTTTGCAATCCAACATGCAATCACTCTTTTCATTCCACTAAAGGCTGTCCCATCAAGTGGACCTAAATTACCAGTCCACATTGAAAAACTGTTTAGAGCTCGCGAGTCGGCCTGGTTTAGATTTGTAGCTACTGGCCAAGCAGAGGATTTGCTTGCTTTCAAAAGGGTAAACGCCAGGTTTGAAAAAAGACTTAAGAAATATAATACCTACTTAGAAAATAAGACAGTTAAAGAGGGAGATAGGACCGCATTCTTTCGCTTGCTCAACAGTAGAATTAAAGAAAGGAAAAAAATGGGTGTGATCATATCCGACACGGGGGATACCATGACTTCAGACCTTGACAAAGCTGAAGGTTTTGCTGATGGCTTTGAAAGAGTTTTTGAACAGGATTCAGTACACATTGATACAAGTTCCTTGCCACCTGACTATGCGGAGATGAAAGATATACGATATTTCAATGACTTTGAAATCTTTGAGGTGCTTCGGAAGTGGCCTCCATCTAGGTCGCTCACACCGGATGGCATTCCGCTGCATTTCATCAAAGCGGCGGCCCATGTAATCTCTAAACCACTCCAATACATATTCAATTTGAGCTTAATGAAATCTGAAATTCCTGAACGATGGAAGATCTCTTTCGTAACTCCTATACCAAAGAAGAAACCCTATACATGCCTATCCAATTATCGACCTGTGAGCATAACATCGATTTTTTCGAGACTTTTTGAAAAACTAATCAAAAAACAGATAGTTAATCATCTACAAAAACAAAATATAATTCCCACTGCCCAACATGGTTTCCAAGAGGGCAGATCCACCGTTACTTGTATGTTGTATGCGCTAAATGATTGGACCCATTCGTTGGATTCTGGGCAAAGTATTCATGTTGTTTATCTTGATTTCACGAAAGCTTTTGACAAGGTTTCACATAAAAAACTTGCAATCAAACTCAAACAAGTTGGTATCCATCCTATTTTTGTTGCCTGGATCTCCGCTTTTTTATCCAATCGCAAATTTTCGGTTCACGTTAATAAGACGTTCTCTCGCTTCAGAATGATGTCTAGTGGCGTGCCGCAGGGAGGCGTACTATCTCCAATACTCTTTAACATCTATACTCATGAACTTCCTGCTCTTGTTTCCAGAGCAGGAGTGTCCTGTTGTAGTTTTGCTGATGATTTCAAAATCTATAAAACAATCACAACAATGGCAGATAAGGCTACGCTGCAAGAAGCTCTAAATATCGTTTTTGAATGGTCGAAAACATGGAACTTGCCAATCTCTCGTGAAAAAACAAAAGTTCTACACATTGGACCTGAAGATTTGGACTATCAGTATCAAATAGAAGGAGAAATTCTGGAGTACGTTGATGAGATTCGAGATCTCGGCTTTCTGGTCTGTAGCGATCTCAGCTTTGATAAACATTGTGAAACTATTGCTGCGAAGGGCAATGCAGCCGTACACAACTTATTCCGTGCTTTATCAAGTAGTGATCCAGCCCTCCTTATCAGAGCTTATAAAGTCTACATTAGACCTCTACTTGAGTACGGCACGGTAGTATTCAATCCCACGAAAGTAAGCTCTATACGGACCCTTGAGAAAGTGCAGAATAGTTTTACTAGAAAACTATGGATCCGAACCAAAGGGCTTGACTATGATGAAATAGTTGATGGCAATCGGCGTAATAAAAACTTTGGATTAAATAGTTTAGCTTTCAGGAGAAGGGTATTTGACCTTATTACAGCACACAAAATCTTGTTTAAAGAGTATCAGGTCAATCCCTCGGACTTTTTCCAAATGAGGCGCTCAAGAACGAGAGGAGGGCCAATGAAGATAGTGGTCCCTAGAGCGAGAAGGAATGTGAGAAGAAGGTTTTTCGTTAATAGAGTATGCAGTGATCTTGATAAACTAATGAGGAAGGGAATGCTCCATTATAAGCTTTCACAGTTCAAAGCAGTCCTGAAGAACTATCTACTTTCTCCATGAATCTGCAGTAGGATGTTTTGATATGTTATTGTTACTAACACTTTTGGTTCATTGTCATTCGAATATTTTGTTGATATTGCTGTTTTGTTCTTTTTTTTTTGTTGATATTGCTGTTTTGTCAACATAGGGTAGCCTATGTAATAAATAATAATAATATTTACCGTCAGATTCGTAAGCCTGCAAATAGATAGTAGAGGATAGATACACATTCTATTTTGCCTAACTACTACTGCATTACAAATTCCTCGAGTGTCCTTCGTACACAACTAGTCCATTCTGGACTTTTTATATCTCTTTTGAGGTAAAAATGCCGGAATTTGTACTATAAACAACTATTCATTTTTGCAGGGGCACGAGGCACTTTTCTTTTTACTCGGTTATATCCATCTTCCATGTGATCTGCAGCACTCCCGTGTTTGCGCAACTGTGTTCTTTGCGGTGTGATAACATCAATTTGTGTAATTGCGGAAGCGCATCATACGGAGCGAATTTTACAATCTGGCCATGAAAAAACCGGCACTCCCAATTATCTGAGTTCCTTTGCAAGGTTGTCCTTATGTTTATCACTGAGATCTCATTTAATTCTTGAAGTACACAGAGTACCGAATGCGAATACATGTGCATTTGGAAGTTCGTTGAAATTTCTCGTATTTCCTGGACAGCTCAGCAAATGAACTTGACAAGTGCTTTGCTACGGAACGTTTGTTATCATCTGTTTTGCGTCAGTGCACGAATTCTGTTCTCTATTCACTCTGCCCTACAGCCGTTCATGTCATGCATTCCACTCGTATCAATCACGTCTTTTGCAGGCGGAAACTTCTGTGTCAGTCTTGTTCCTATTGTTTGCTTGTTTACGAAAAGACAGCGAACGGTGCCGCCATTATTTACTCAGGATACTTTATTGATGCGCGCTTTATTGATTAGATTAAACATCTGTAAAGCATTGTGGTATAGCGGATCAAAAATTATGAACGGAAAGAAACGGCCGCAATAACTGTTTTGCTATCGTGCTGCGTTTATAGTACCTACCCCTGTGCCGCATTCTGGATCTCGTCGGAACCACCATGCAAGTTCACAAAGTGTATGTAGTTTCATTAGTTCACATTTATCTCATTTATTCACAGTTATAAAAATTGTTAAATCTTGTTTTGTGCTGCCATGACCCGTCTAGCGCATTATTACGTTCTTTATGTGCCGTCTGGCATTTTCGTCGTTCGCGATTTATAGCGCCTGTGATGTGATCACAAAAAAGTCAATAGCCGTCTGCATTCCCCAAATTGTGGCCAAGGAAGACATGATTGAAGTGGATGTCAAGCATGCCCCGCTGAACGACCGCACCGCTATGGGCGAGCGTCGAACCGCGAAATCTTCGGTTTAAACCATTGAAACAAACTGTGGCTCATTTATCAGTCTGGGCATTGGAGAATGGCAGCTTCACTATGACTTTTTCAGATCATTAAAGTTGATAGTATGATCGCGATGCTCTAGTAAGTTCTTCAGTTGGCTAGGTTTCTGAGTGTCAAATTTACCTCTTTGGTGGAAAAGGCTGGTTCTTTCTCAAATTACCCCTGCTTTTCTCCATGAGTTTCAGATTTCAAACGTCGACGGTCATTTATTAGCGGAGTTAAAAGCGTGGGCTGAAAGAATCGGTAAGGCCTAGTGCACAGTCGGGGCTTATGTGCGAACCTCTTCTTTCGGTTTCTACTTTGGTCAAGTTCTAGGACACTGTCCAGTTCTTCGAATAGATGCGACTGTGAACAAAGTGCATCGGTAAGCTCTTATGGTCAAGGACCGCTATTTTGAACTTCATGCGGTTTTCAACTTTTTTCTTATCTCGTTGAATAATGTGTACTTCGACTATCTCACAATTCAGTACTTTGATGTGATTACTTGAAAATCAAAAAAAAATTGCGCCCTAGAGGTGCTGCCAAGCTTCTTATCGCTACCTGCCCATTTGAGACTTTTTTTATGCTGCGCTAAGTAGTTTCTTTCTTTTCTTGTCAAGCTCTTTTATCAAAGCTAAACAGATGTAAGGTCTCTGTAGAGTAAAATTCTGTCAGATCTTGAATGGTGAACATTTTTTCGCACAAAGTTGTGAAAAGTTGGTTTTTTCATGGACTTTTCGCAAATGTCGATAAACAGACCGGCAACTTGCACAGAATATTGAGATTACTTTGCACTTTTGAATGCCATATCAGGTGGCTTATTGTGTACAGTAGGACAAATTTGATCGTATCCATTTTGGAATGAGCATGCACTTTTACGGTTTTGAGCAGTAAATAGGATTTTCTTGTTTCCCGATGTGCTCTATTTATCACCAGGGGAGAGCAAGATAGTCAGTGCAGGCGAGATTATTAGTACAAGCTACTTGTTTATCATTTTAAGCATCTTACGATACGCCGAGAAGTGCATTTCGTGCTTTACATTTTCAATGACTGGCATTTTTTATTTTTAAGACTTTAAGGACAAATTGCCCTTCAGTGAACAGCTTTTGCAAACTACTATGGGTCGCACTTCTGCAGTCGCGAGCCATTGTCCTAGCTTATGCAATCTCGGGTTGCTAGGTGACGTCGCACTTTTCCCGCACTGGTTAATCACGGAATCCAAGTAAAGTCAGATCTTCTTAGAGGTGATCATTGATGTGTAGGGGTAGTGTTTTTGCAAATGAATGGTAGTGTCAGGGGACGAACACAACGCTCTCTGGGCAGGATCTTTGAACTAACAGCATCGTGGTCGCCGGGCCCCCGCCTTAACTCCACCCTCTCGTGGTCGTCGTCGCAGCTGGCTGCAGTTGGCCGCGCTGGCCGGCTACGCCCCACCGCCGCCGCTGTCCATTTCGAACATAGCGGACTTAATCGTCGCTCTCACCACCGGTATCGGTTCGTTTCTTCCAGTTCATGATGTATGTTGATGCTAATACATATCATCTTGTGGTGAATCATATGCTGTTCGCTTCCAGTTCCATTCAAAATGGAAGGTGACCGCTTTCGCGGCGTTGTATGCCATATACAGGGTGTCCCAAAAAATGTGAACACTGTTTGATCGTTAATAACTCCTTTGCTTTTAGATCTTTCGCCGAGCTTGAGGCACCATTCTGTAGAGCGAGGTTCATCTTAGATTTGTGGTATGGAGCGAATCGTCGATCTCTCTTCGTTACTGTAGGATTACGGTAGGAACTTTGACTAAGGAATCTAAGCCGTTGAAAGCCATATTCTGCCTCGGAACAAAACCAAACAAGCCAAAAACTTTTATATATGGGTAATGGAAGCCGCTGATTTCGAATATGAAATTTCCACTGTACTGTGACGCTTCTTTCCGAAGTTATCCCAGGTAAACCGCAGTAACAGAATGTCCAGCATTTGTCAAAAATGTCATTACACCGTCAAAAAAGCTAAAAACACTCGTAAAAAGTTGTGCTATGGAATCAGCGTGCGCGAAAACCTTAGTAAACGATTTTCCAGATTTTTTGAAAAAAATTCTGTCAAATGGCATATTTCACAATAGATCCACATGCCAGAAGTTCATACTGTGATCCTACAGTAACGAAGAGCGATCGGTGATCCGCTCCATACCCATACTACAAATCTAAGTTGAACCGCGCTCTACAGAATAGTGCCTCAAGCTCGGCGAAAGACATGAAAGCAACGGAGTTATTAACGATTAAACAGTGTTCACATTTTTTTGGGACACCCTGTATCTTATTTTGCTCCCCTCAGAACTTCGCGTAACAGAGGCATGCCTGAGTTCCAATTACGTCTACATTCAAACCCCATTTATCAATTTACCGTTTTGTCTGCGTGCTCCTTTTGCTTAGCGTGTAACAAAGTAAACATGAAATGTGTCTTTTCGCTGACCCATTCTGAATTCTTTGGATGCAGAGTTCACCGTTTACTCTCGCAATCCTTTTTATCATTAAAGAGGCAGTGCTGACTTTAGTTTTATGGGTCATGGGACTTTCCGTAAACTAGTGAACTTGTTTTGTCTTTATCCTCCACACTGGGTGAAATCATAATTGTTTCAATCGTTTCTCCATGTTCGTTGCATGGAAACGCGGAATGCTAGCTTTTTGCACAATCTTTGCATCCTATTTCAAAACACTTTAGAGGTGCTAAATGCACTCTTTGTAAGCTTTCAAGCGCGAAATTACGCATTGAATTTTCATGAGTTCAAAAGAAAGCATGGCGTTGGGCTGTTTATGGAAGATGAAAAAAATTTTGAACTATGGTCTCTTTGGTACTGCTTGAGCAGATGGCTAGCGTTGTGTCTTCCATTGGCCATTTGTTTTTTTTCTTGTAACCTGACTGCACTTTTCTTTGACTCTGCAGTTTTTCGTTCTGGTTTCGTCAGTGTACATGTTTACGCTGGTAAATGTCGGTTTATTTATTGTGCCTGCGTCTATGCGTAGATGAACGCCAAAGCTCATCCAGAATTCTCTGAAAGCCTATTTGCTGCATGCTGTCATGTGCTCATTGGTCCCATGTCTCACTGCCTCTGCTCTCACCTCGCGCTTGTCACTTCATATATCTCCGCTCCTTTGTACTTTAGAATTTACCGATCTTTTGATCATCTCGCAGGTGTTTGCTTGTCTTCTTTTCTCCACTTGATCGTCATATGAGAAATCGTGCGCGTTCTGTGCTCATCTTCGCGATTTACACCAAGAAGTGTGCCTTTCAGTTGCAAGTGCTGATTTTGGGTATCTGCGGTGAACGGCAAACGTTCCAATCAATCGTGACTGGTGGCGAGTTTTTCTCGATCGCAGACGATCCGAAATCATCCACTCCGCGATGCCAACGAATCTCAGTCCAGTCGATGAAAGTGCTAGCTCATCGACCGTGGTGGAGCCACCATCTACTAAAAAGGTGAGCAGTACAAAAATAATTGAATTTTTTGATATGTGGTGTAGGTGTTGTTACGCGGTGTCACGCAAAATTTTGGTTGGAGTCATTCGTACCGCTATGAGACGAAAATGCATATCTAAAAGCTGGGTGAAGCTTTTGTTTCGCTTGCGTTTGTGCCACATTTTCCGCTCTCTGTCTGTTGGTATGATTAACATCTGAATTAAATTGTCGCTGTTGCTCGGGAAACATATTGAGACATGGTGATTTATTTTGTTCTGGTTTTTGATTTGCATACCATATCCTCACACATTTTCATATCGATTAGTTGAGCAGCTGGCAGCAGCTTTATGTTTTTGAGGCTAAACAAAAACGTTCAGCGGTTTTCCCACCTCGTAGCAGATGTGAGCCTTCTTAACGTTGTCAGCAGGTTAAGACTTTTGCAATTTTTCGCATAACGCTCATCCAATTTGAAATTCTTTTATTCCAATCGTATCACTCTACTCCTCATTATGAACCAGCTTAAAGATTAGCTGCGAAGTGCGGAGGTTCATATCATCTGTGTGATGCTATGAATGAAGTGTAAATTGTGACATTTGAACGAGAAGCGTCGACGTCGAAGTTCGTTTACGACGATCACGAAGAAAGATAGATGATTCTGGAACATTGCATGATATATGTGACTTCTGGTGCTAGAGGAATCAGCGCAATATGTCATTCCATTATCACACTTTATCATATCGTGTCAGAAAAAAGTCGATAAGATCTATTGGTAATCCGGAGCGGCAAGATAAGCACAAACTACAGATTTTAACTTGTTTTCATAGTATATAAAGTTGCAATTTTGTCTAAAAGAGTGATGAGACTGCATAATGTGTAGGGCGCACCATGATCCATTTTTTTCTGATTTTTATCTCTTTCTTCATCTGTTTTGCATTTATTCTTTAGTAATTCTATTTCAAATTTGCATGATTTCCCTTTGGAAAAATTTTGCTTCTTGGGCATTAGCATATTACAGTGGTCTGAAACTTGTAGGGAATTCTTTAGCTTGCAGCTTATCAAATAGTTGGTGGCTTCGTAAAAAAATCGACGCCAAACGTCCGATTTTTTTTGTGTTCCTGCAATAGTAAGACAATTAGTATTTTCCTGTCGGAAATTGCAATGAATCTCTATAGCAATTTTTCATTCGTGATACTGCAGTCCATTTAGCAGTGCTTGTTCACTATATTTACGGGAGCGGATGATATCTGTGATACATGCTTCCAACATATGATTCTTTGACCTTTCGCTGGTATCAGAGTGTTGGAAAGCGACCTTTAGGACTAATATCTAGCCTTGCAACTCAATAGCGACCCGCACGGAACTGCTTGAGTATATGATATAGATTAGTTGATGCACAGACACCAAAGCTTTTTTATCATTTAAATTTCTGCAGATGTTTCATAATGTGTATTTATGTTGAAGTTCTTGTGTAGGCGGCTGGAGTAGCTGTTTTTGAGTCAATCGTTTCCCGGTCTTTTTGGTTTTTTTTTGCCTGAAATGTATCGAAGGTTGTTTTTGTATGTCAAGTTATGTCCATCCGAATTTTGTTCGAAAAAATGAATAGAGATATTTTCCGCAAACCCTGAAAGGATTTGCTTGGTTAGGCTTAACTGAGACCTGTGAAACCTTACTAAGCGCCTGATGGGAATCACTACAGCTTCCCAGCTTAGTAACTGATATGAGGAGAGCATTTTTGGATCGTGTGGAAGTGTGGAGCTTTCTTGATTTGTTCCCAAACTATGAAGTCTGTTGTCTGTAGTGTTCATTCGTATCCTGGCTTTCACCTTTATTAGTCTCATTTCGAAGTATCTGCTTCGCAACAAGTGTTCTTAGGTGGAAAGGTGACGCAGTGACACTCCATGCGATAGTAAAAAAATTTTTCGTCTGGCGCTTTGAACACTATGACGAATCGTCATCATGAAACGTTAAGAGCAGCTGACCGACCGTTCTGCAAAAGAAGTGCAGTGCGATGTGTGGTCAGAGCAGCGAACAGTTGTCTTATCGCCGATGTGAAACCGTTGCGAGGTGTTGAACTTGTGTTGTCCGACTGGTGTTACGACCTTAGCTATATATAGATGTTATCGGGATTAGCAAGTTATCGTAGAAAACTGAATGTCAGCTTCGCGAAGCAAAATATCGCGGTGTTGAACATAGCCTGGCTAGTTTAGCGTCTAGGAGCTTATAGTGCGGGAAAGAGGAAAGCAAGGATAGAAAAAGAATCGATAAGACAATTTGAATTTCTGTGGGATTTTCATTATCAAAGTGTCAGACTTCCGTTCACCATATTCTTGCTTATATGTAAGTTTCAATGTCACTTCTTGACTTTTTGTATTTTTAGGCTGACCAAATAACATTAGTGCCTAAACGAGTGCGCTGTGCTGTATCCATGCGTGCTGATGATACAGACAAATGGGGCCATGACTCGCTGGATGAACGAGAAGATTATCAACTTGTTCTTCGCGATTCGTCCATAAAGGCTGGTTTTCTTTTTCCATTTTTGAATTTATGACGGTTGTTGTCATGACTGTTTGCTGAACCAGTACTTTGGTCTGTTGGTGGTTCTGTGCTTTAGTTCTTTCGCTTTAGAATGAGCTCCTGAATCGTTTGAACACTTTTCGGTGTAACAGGGAACTCTGCGACATCGTACTTTTTGTAAGGTTTGTTTGAAGAACACTCAGTGATGTTTAGGCTTCGAAATTGAACAACGACAATTTTAGAGAACGAGAGATATTTGCTCATAAAGTAGTGCTGGCCGCAGTTTCTCCCGCTCTGTTTGATATGTTCTTAACAGAAGACGAAGAGGAGAATGGAGGTATGTTTTTGTTTTCATTTGCTTGAGCATGCTTTTTATATTTGCCTTTATGTGATTTTTTTGAATATTTTTCCACTTCAGTTTTAGAGAAGGCTTGATCGTAGTAGTTAATCTTGCTGAAAGTAAATGCAGCTGAATCTACCGGCACCCTAAAGGTTTTAGGTTCTACTGGTGGATCGAGTGAGAATGTTCATGACCCTGGTCAGTTCACTACTACGCTGACCGTTGCACCTTCAACGAAAAAGCCTATGGCTTATTTTGATTTTGCTCAAACTGATTACGAATGCTTTGAAGCTCTTGTCAACTTTGCATATACTTCCTAGTAAGTTGTCTTCGCCACGATTTTAAATTTTTTAAAATCTCCAAGCTATGTGGACTACATTTTAGCCTCGAAATTAGCTCGAAGAAGGTTGCTGAACTGTACAAAACTGCTTTTGCTCTCCAAATGACACCTGTTGTAAAAGCTTGCGCAAATTTTCTTGCCGACAACCTCAATCTTAAAAACTGCATAGGTGAGTACTTTGGAACCTTGTCGAGGAGTCATTTGACTTTTTTTGCAGGAATTCGACGTCAAGCTAATTTCAACAATGATGTTTATTTAATGAGTAAAGTCGATACGTTCATCCAAGAAAACTTCCCAAAGATTGTCGACGACAGTGTGGAATTTACGCAGCTACCTTGCATCAGGGTAAGTAATTACTCAGTTTCTTATTCCTCTATTACTATCATTCGTTGTATGTTTTACATGATTCCGAATTGCAGACCCGAATTATCGTACCAGCAGAGGATGGCCGACCTATTGAAAGAGTTTCGGTAGAAAGAGGAATGAGTATTGCACAAAGTACCCTTGACTATTTCAATAGGCTACCTCACGATAGGATAGAACATTCAATAGAGACGCTAATTCACAAGGTGGGATATTAACTACATTGAATCTTTCGTTTCATGCACCTGAGAAACGAGAGGGCGGGTAAAGGGGGGGGGGGGGAGAGCGAGAGAAATGTATGCTGGAATAAATAGTGTAGGCTAGTGTAGTAAATTCTTTTGCTGCTGAACTTACTCTTCACTTCCTAACTGATATACACACATCATTGGGAATCACCTGTTGCAGACTACCCTACTCTACTTCGAAGATGACTTTCGACTAACAGATTGCGCAGACTTGGATGATAAATCCTCTGTCGGTAGCTGTGATATCATTCAGGATTATAAGAAGAGTGGCAAAGATGTGGCGAAAGCGGTGACAAAGTGAGTTTTTTTATTGAATCTTTACTTTCAGCAGCTATGATTTTGATTCGTATTTTATAGTGGGTCCATGGATGCGTCATTCAATGCTCCTATCCAGCATCGCGTAACTGGAGCAGTCCCAGTACGACTGAATGCCAGTCGTGTACCGAATGTGCGATACTCATCTACAGAAAGTTTGAAGTCGCTGGATTCCACAGACAGCGATCCGCAAGATACCATTGAAACGAGGCTCATTGCCATACACCAGACTTCCTGTAAGTATTCTTGAAGCCTTAGTGTGATATAGTGATGGCGATTATCTTTGTTCGCAGCTGACTATTGGGTCGCTCTCTGTGTTCTTTACCGTCGGCTTGTAGTTCTGAGCATACAGCTGACAGATGATGAAGATATTACAAAAACTAAGAATAACGGGCAAGTGTTTTTTTTTAATATTCTTTCTTGATGTGAACAGCTGTCTAGCACCAGATGCGCCATGATCGATTTTTAGAGGCAGCGTCGATCCACAAAAAACAGCGTTATTGTCGCGATTAATCACATGCACAGGAAGTCAAAGACGGCCACTAGCCTGCATGAATGGAGCGCGTTGTTCAATTGGGGCATCATTTGTAAATGGAAAAATTATTGTTTGCGGTAAGTGCCCAATCAAACATCGATATGTGTATGCCTTGGAGGATGAATGCTTAGGTGGCTACGACCGAGGTGAATGCTTGAAATCTGTGGAAGAATATGACGTGATGACTGGTGAGTGGAAGCAGATGCATCCCATGTTAGAAGAACGAGGACGATTTGACAGCGCTGTCTTGAATGGATTGGTTAGCTCTAGGATGGGAGTTGTAGGATCTTTATCATCTCATGCTGCTGATTAGGTCTATGCTATTGCCGGAAGTAATGGCAACAACGATCTGAAGACTGCTGAAGTTTTTAATCCGAAGACCAACCAATGGTCTCCGATTCCACCGCTCAGTAAGCCGAGAAGCCATAATGGTGGGTTTTATCACGTTGTTTCCTTGTTGTTTTGATCACTTTTCTTAACTTCATATGTATTTTGTATTCGTTTTCGACCCGCTAACATCATGTTGAAGGTTGTGCAACTTTGGATGGTTTCATATTTTGTGTGGGAGGTTCATGCGATCAAGAGGTGTTGAAGGAATGTGAGCGATTCGATGTTTCGCGGCAGGTAAAGTTCTTGTGTTGACGCTGTTGAGGGCTGTAAACAAGCTTCCGTCGATTGAAGCGATATCGTATCTATCAATATTTGAATGTTTTAGGTTTGGGAGCCAATAGCACCTATGGAGTTAGCTCGATATCAAGCAGGAGTCGTCGCTTGGCGCGGTCTCATCGTGGCATGTGGAGGATGCGACAGGTTTATATCAGTTTCTCAAACATGAGCATATCGATTGCACTAATTCTTGATACAATCATCAGATGGAATTGTATGGATACAGTGGAAGCGTATGATCCGAAAACGAATACATGGCGGATGCTGCCGAAACTGCGCACTGCGAGAAGAGGATGTGCTGTGGCTGTTGTACGTGGTGAGTTCTTTTTCCTTCTTTCAAGTTACATTCCCATTGCCTCTTATCTGAGGTGCTTCTTTTCCTTATAATCTCATGACGATGTCTCTTTTTCACATTTATCGACCTTCTTTCCTTTATATTAGAAGAATAAAACGTAAACTTCCGAGATTTTTGTTGCTATCACGGTCATTTGTGGACTGGATAGATGTCAGAATCAATCAAGTTTTTCCTGCTGGTTTTTCTGGTAGATGGTTTGCAGTGATGTCAAGAGTGTCATGTTTTTTCTCTAGCAGTGTCTTGAAAAAAGTGATCGCTAAAAGAAACGTTCACATAGTGTTTTGAAGTCGCAATGCTTTGGGAGGACGCAAGTAGAGATGGAGATAACCCGCTAAGAAATTCTTCAAGCTGATAGGTCTCGTTTGCGAACTGAGTGAGTGCGTTCGAACCATGATGCTGTTTTTTAGCTGTGCGCAGTTTTATTTTGCATAGAACATCTTCACAATCAGTTCCTCATAGACATCCAGATTTTTTCCAAACTTAGTTTTTTTTTTGAAGCTGCCAAGAAATCTAGTGGTGGCCATGGCATCGCACAATGACTGTAACCACAACCTTTTTTGAATTTGAAATGGTAAAAACTATATTGGATTAAAGTTGTGGGCCCATTTCTTTTCGCACCTCTGCCGTTTCATTCACATTTCTACTCTCATTAACTTCTACTCTATCCATATCGCTTGTCGATACATTTCGCAAATGGTCTCCTCACAGACACGCTGTACGTGATTGGCGGACACGACGGTCAGCAATCGCTATCATCCGTTGAAGTGCTCGATCATCCGGCCGCCGCCTGGCGTCCCGGACTACCTCTCACAACGCCTAGGTATTGGCATACAGTAATCTGTAGAATACTCATAGCTTTGGTTTACAAATTAGAATTTAGCTGGGGGTACATATAACTTTCTGTGTGTTCTTTTCGTTTTCATATTAACTTAGGTATTTGCCTCAGTCCTCATATATTGTGTGCTTGATTATTCTTTTGGTATAAAACATCTCTTTCATTCCAGGGCCAACACGCATGCGGTAGTGACAGCTGGAAATGTGATCTATGCAATCGGTGGATTCAATGGAAACCAATTTCTCAATACGATAGAACTGATGGACAGCGGTACGTGTATAACTTTGATTTTTGACTTTTGGCTCGAGATTGCATGCAGCGTGAGGCTGAATCATTGAGAGCATATGCGTGCAGTTGTGTTTTTGAGCAGGTGCTTGCAAAATCACAAATTTGCATTTTGGTTTGCATCTAGCTTTTGCTTACTTGCAAAGTAGCAGCACAAAGTTGACTCGCAAAGTTCTCTTGCTTGTCTGTTTTGTTTCTGCCACTTTCAGAAAATTTGGTCATAATGGCAGTTAAAATTGTTATTTGATAGAAATGCTAGCAATTGGAATAGCGGTTTATACGTCTGAGAAGACAGTTGCTCTTTTTTGTCTCTCTTTTCTGGCTTATTTCTGGTTGCAGGAATGTATATGAATATGGTACTAACCTATCTTCTTTAGAGTTGATGGGATGGCGAAATTGGCATTTATGTGATGTTGCCCCTCTCACAGAAGAGGAGGAAGACGAGCCATCTTCTCCTGCCCCTAAAAAGCCACAAGATTCGAATACCAAAGCAAAAGCCGTGGAAGTTGCTTGAACTCGCGTTAAATTGCATTTTGCAGATTCTCAGCATGGTTTGTACATAAATTCTTGAAAATGAACTTCTTCGTTCATTGCTGTTATTTTATGTGATTGTTTTATCCAGGTAATAACTTATGATATGAGTTGTGCAGGTAGCTCCTCTCTTTCTTTCATACTCTCCTCTTCTGTTCCTTTTCTGTTGTACTCTATATCGAAAACGGTTTGTTTGAAAAAAGCGTTCAAAGCTGTTTTACAGAAAAATTTGATGACTTGATCACGTACGGTTATGATTATCTGCTAACATTTGGATTAATAAAAATGGATGGAAATGATGTTTCTCGGTGTTGTAGTACACGCTAATACGTGCCTTATTTTTGCATGTGTAAGCGTTTTTTTTGTGATGGTGTTGGAGACCTCCTGCAGTTGGTGGATAGCACCAATGTGACACAACGCTATCTCCTCATCTTTCGATTCAATGTGCTCGAAATGATTCAGCAAACCATTTAACAAAATAGTCAAGCTGGGTGGGGGAGAGAACAGTTCACTTCTGCAGCAAGGGCACCCGCCATAAACGAAAGAGAAAAGTTTGGGTTCGCACTTTCTCATCGTTGTCATGATGAGCAGTTGTGCCTAGTGGCACAAATTGCTTATCGCGACAGTATAGTTCAAAATTACTATTTTGGTACATGTTTACCACCTCGAGAACCCCTTCCTTCTCCTGCCAGCAGTTCGGGACTGTAGGATGGCCTGTAATATGTAGTTGTTCGCGGCTCATTTTATGAACTTGTACGACACACGCGGTACCACGACTTTGGTTGTTGACCGTCGTCAAAATCGATGCGGTGTATCAAAACATAAAAAGGTCGTCAACGCTCTGCTGAGGAAACAATAAGCTTCGATGACAAACGGAGAAGAGGTCTATTGTCGCGCATGGTGTAAGGAAATATATTGAGTTGAAAATGACTCGGCTATACATATTTAGGATTAGCAAATAGTGTTGGAAAAGTGCGCCACACCAGATAAAAAAACTCAAAATTCGCAAGCTACTATCGTAGGATCTCCGCTCAAAAATAGTGTTTGCGGTGCCGGAATGGTGCGTGAACAAGTATCGTCCCTTCCACACACTTGCTGCTAGCCCTGCTCTGCTCTTGCCTGCGGCACGTATAGCAAACATGTTAGCACACCATTTCTGCTATTTGCGTCAGTTTTGATCTAGATCTCGCACAAGCCTCTATTCTGTGCAGTGTTTCGATGGGTTGACAGGGTCCGGCACATGTCAGATTCCGTTCTGTTTTCAAGGCAAAGCTCTATCTAACTTTGAAAGCTTCAGGTGACTCCTCTCAATCAGCGCAATGTTGTTGAAAGGCAGTTCGGCAAAGCTGAACAACTCGGAATTTTGATGCGATAGATTGCTTACCATTACGGTCGCACAGTTTGCCTCCCCCCTCCCCCTGCCAAAAAATCAGCCCTGAAGCCCGTGCGCGCAAGTGCTCCTTGCACGCGCCTCAAGCTCGCGATGCCCCTTCTACCGTTAAACGCGGCATGCCGCAGTATTATAACCGAAAGGGTCTCGCACCGACTTTGCGTCTTTAACGTTGGCGCGAACTGTATCACTCGTCCACATTTAAAAGGGAGGGCCCTGGAAAAAGCTTGTTTTCGTCATTTACAAGCTCTCTAAGGTAGATTTCCGGCATCAGCGCCTCGGATAACCCCAAATAAGCGAAAATTTTCAAAGTTGAGATTTACCGAGCCGCTGAACCATAAGCTGACAAAAGAACATCAAACGAGTTGAAGTAAAATAATGCTTGAGGAGATGATGTGGTGGAAAAGGGTTTTTTGCAAAGACAATTGACCGTGTGAGTAGCGCGGAATGAATGATTATAAATTATCTGAGCTCGAAAAAGATCAAAAAATCCATCATGCCGAGGAGAGTTCCAACAGGAGTAGCAGTTCTTTCAATTTTTATCGCCAAACCTCATGGTCCATCTCATCTAAAGTGTGGCAGAATTTTGGAGACCCAAAAATTTGCTTCAACCAGCTCTCAATGGCAGAAGTGTTGAGGTATATTGGTATTTTTCGTTGTGCTTGAATCTTGGCATGGTGATCACTTGTAGTTTGAGCTACTTCCAAGATTAGTAACAATTCTTCATTGGCTTATGTCGTTGTCGTTTCGGCGTTCAACGCCTTCTTCGGAGCCTGGGAAGTTTAGGTTATAAGTGACTATGCGCTCAGACGTCAAGAACTAAGACGAAAGAAAATCGAGGAGAAATTTAGTTCAGAGAGAAGAATTGGAGCCAGAAACACTTTTACTCACCTTACAAGGGAACGATGCCAACTTAAGGTGGCGAATTGGAATGAACCGCATACCACTAGATGCGCCTTGATGAGCTGATTCCAAATCTGTCTTCCATATCTGCGACAACGTTATCTGCAAAAAGTTATGAGCGGTTGAAAATGTGAAGTTATCGGGGTTTCAATGCATAATATGCTTTATAATCCAACTTGGAAGTGCACGACCAGTATGATATTGAGTGTACTGATTCCAAGGAATGCTCAGATTCTAAAGAAGCACAGATTAGTGTTTTTAAACAGCTAAAAAGCAACTAAAGTTCTTTGGTAAAAGCTATGAGCAATGAAAAGTCCAAATTTGGCAGATGTACAGCGCCATACCTCGAAAATCAGTTGTTCAAAAACACTTGTCTGTGTTTCTTTAGAATCTGAGCATTCCCTGGAATAAGTACACTCAATATCATGCTAGTCGTGCACTTCCAAGTTGGATTTTGAAGCATATCATATTAAAACCCCGATAACTTCACATTTTCAACCGCTCATAACTTTTTGCAGATAACGTTGTCGCAGATTTGGAACACAGATTTGGAATCAGCTCATCAAAACGCATCTAATGGTATGCGGTTCATTCCAATTCGCCACCTCAAGTTGGGATCGTTCCCTTGTTAGAGGTGCCACAAACGGTTGTTAAAAATCACCTTATGCCAAACTGCCAACTGTAACGCCAATTCAAGAAACAGCAAATAGCGGGAAACCGCGGTACGGTCCCGAAGCGCGCGAATGCAATTTAGCATCTTTAAATAAGTGGTTCACTAGTTTACACTAAGATTCGGCACATTTGGCCCAAGGACAGGCTGGATTTTGTTTTGGGGGGTAACAAGCAAAGGAGATATTGTTGACTCCCTACTTGTGGCGAGGCGGATCCGTGATGACCAACAAAGATCAATTAGGTATGTCTCAGCACAGGGCAATCGCAACGCAAGAGGCGCTAGCAGCTCGCCTCGCCGAAGTCCAGGAGCCGCTCATATGGTTTTTGCGGGTTCGGGGCGGAGAAGAGCCGCAAGCACGCCACCGGCATGCATGTGACGTACCTTCGATAAATAGGCTTTTCAAAAGTAAAGGTAGTTAAATTTATCCGAGCAAAAACGCTGCAAGTTGAGATCTCTCATAGCTGCATTTTGAAACACAGCTTCTCGCTTCGAGACGCCCGGACCTACCACATGGGGGTAAACGAGGGAGGTACTAATTTTTTTGCGATTTTTTGCAGTTGTTTCAGACAATCATGAATTAGAAGTAGCGATTGCCTAGATAAGAAAAACAGAATTTATTATGAAAACGATAAGCTTCATGTTCCTTGAAGTAAGCATTTTATAGTCTTGGTCATTTCTGTTTCCGGCGACGTTCTATGTGTTTTCGAGCAAAAAACCCCTAAGGCTGTAAAAAATGTTTTCGTGATCATTCCAAAATAACCATAAAAAATTGTGCTTTCTGCAGCTTTTCATATCTCGCTTTAATCAAAAATGTAAACTTGGCGTTCTGCTCTGCATCATAAACAAAAAGCTATGACTTATGAAGAATGATGCCTTGTTATCAAACCCTTTGACTGTCTCTCGCTTCGAAAGATTGAATTGATGCGGTCTTACAAATTTTGAAAAAGGTTATTATGCCTGCACCAGCTTCATTCTCTAGCTCTGCAGGGTTTCTTGTAATTCTTCGCATTTCTCTACAGTCTCTTCATTTCATATGATCATGTGTGCCATTGCACACACAGTCCACTTTGGCGTCTTCATCCTGGATTTGCAATCGCAAAAACGCACGAGACTTACCGATTGGTATCGATTACATCAATTTGAGGTGACTAGTAACTAAAAAGGAAAGAAAATGCTAAGAACACCTTAGAAATACTTATCTGAAGGTTTGTTTCTCCCACGAATCCAGGATGGGGACGCCAAAGGTGGACTGTGTGTGCAATGACACACATGATCATATGAAATGAAGCGACTGTATTTAAATGAGTATTTTTTGACTAAAAATGCTGTTTTGGGTATATGAAAGTTCTGTATCGCCATAAATTTTGGCGATATCGGAAGCAGATATTATTTGCTCTTATCGCTGCTGTCTTTGCCTGGGTTAGTGGTCTATGTGATCATCTATTTGAAATAAGCTTTGACGAATTCAAGTGGCCACCGTATAATGTCGATGTTGCTTCAGAGGTGAGTACCATATGTTATAGTAGCTGCCTCGTGTGAATAATTTAATAATTATTCACACGAGGCATTTAATAATTTAATAATTTAGTCAAATTTAGACTAGTCGAGCTGTAGCGGGTAAAACGTTTCGGGTCGTTGCAGAAAACAATCCTCGACTTCATCGCCGTCTGGCGGAACCACTTTGTCGGGCGACGAATGAGACATTAAAACTGCTTGTCATTGTGAAATCATCATTCCATAACGAACAGGCACGTTCATTTGATCTATACTTCACAATAAATAGGCGCTCAGAGGAATGGCAAGATCATTTGGGAATCTTGTAGCTTTTGAAGAATCTGATGCATGAATGTGTCGCGGCTCGCGCAGCAAGTCCTCGATGCAGGCAGGGGAGCGCCGCATGCCGCTGTCGTCGGGCCCATTATGTATTCGTGCCTGGATCTCCCCCTCCCAACCCCTACTGGGTGCTCTGCCAAGCTGAGATACATATATAGTTGCGCAGAAAGCGGCATACACTTTTTTGACCTTCTTGAAGCATATCTTACTTCTCACTTAATCCTTACTAAGTACTGTTGTGTTAGCAACACAGCCAATAAGCTTTTGCGGAAGAAGTCTATGCATTAGAATTCGACTGTAGAATTTCGGATCATTTGTATAGAGAAGTAGACAATACCGTGCGTGGAAAGGGATTGCGCTATTTGCAGGGGAACGGTGCGGTCTCTTCACACACGGTATTATATTATCCGTCTACATCATACTATTAATCCCCTAACTCTGCTGCGCGTCTATATACAATTGATCGTCAGGAAACCCTATAGGAGGCGCTTGGAGATTGAGCTTGGTGATTATCGGCGGTTCGGGCTTCGGAACGAGATAGGCTCGTTCCCTTGCATTCTCTCATAGTAATTTAGTTTCTTTCATGAACAAGGTTGTGTAGTTTTAGTGTTTCCCAGACGTAGATGATTGAAAGTGATGACCGCTTGTTCCTTTCGAATTACTGTGCTACGGGGATGGTGCATCGTTGAAACGCTGTTGTCAACCACGACGGAATCACGACTGGAGATTCAGGATCGTGTCAAAGTCTGGCCTAGCCTGAGGGTGCTATAAGCCCACCGAGCTGCAACATACAGGGTCTGCAGACTGATTATCCAGGCATCGATAGACACACACAAGCTTTTGTATGCCTTTTGAAAATGAGTCAAACTTCGCCCTCCGCGATTTTAATTAGGCTGGAAATTAAGTTTTGCAACTGGTTTTATAACTCCGCTCTCTTTGGATATGGCGCACTCAAACTTTGGCATTATGTAGAAGGCAATGTGAGCTACAAGTGAGCACAGATTGTCTAAATTTTGAATACGAAACAGAAAAGTTTCAGGCGTTTTTCGAAAACTAGTGAAATTTGTGAATTTTTGGGGTTTAAAGCTAAATTGAAGCCTTTGGCAGCCTAGACCATGCGCAGTAATTCGGATTTGTCTATAAATTATTGCTGGAGGTTGACTCCTTTGGCCTATTAAGAAAGAAACAAAATTCAGGGGCATGTCGAGATCTGGCGTCCTCATAAAGTCGAACGAGTCGATGTACGCAAGAGCTGCTGGGGACGACCGTCAATGACAAAAAAGTCCGAAGCTCAAATTCCGCCGAGACTTTACATAGTGGGGTTATTTGACCTGCCAAACGCGAATATCACATTCATTTGTTGAATCAAGGCCTCCTTCCTTGTTTAGGGTGAGACCCCATATCGTACACCTACAGTAATCCTACAAAAAAGCCTTTATCACGCAATTTCACTATCATTTTCGTGATTAGCATGTCGGATAATCCCCTTATGCCAAGTTTCAGCCAAATCCGTCAAACTTTGAATTTTCCCCTTCATACCATGCACCTACCGTAATCCTCACTGCGACGTCCGAATTTGATAGGACAGCAGCTGCGCTTGTAGCTGACGTAATAATCAACGCAGTGGCAAAATTTGAGTGCGCCATGTTGAGTGAGAGGGAAGTTATGAGACCAGTTGCAAAACTTAGTTTCCAACCTAATACTTTTGTTAGGTTACCCCTTTTCCAATAAATAGGTAACTTCAGTGAGAAGTCCAGCGGAGGAGAAAAGCTAGAAGGGACTTGCTGTTTGCAATTTAGTGATAGCGAATGGAAACATTTGCAGGTTTTTATCTTTTTAACCATTGGAGCAACCATTTTTCCTATTGCTACTAGCGAACAAAAAATCTAAATTTATCCAAAGTGGAACTTTCTCATAATCTTGCCCTGTGACTTTCGTAACTGCTAAAGTGCTGAGTTAGTTTTTTGTGAGTTATTTTCTCCTTCTGAAGGACTAAGGCTGAAGAAGTGGTGTCCAAGAAATTGTTTCTTAATAGATGCGTGCTTATACAGGTGGGGGGGGGGGGAACTTTCAAGTAATTTTTGGTGTATCTTATCCTATCATACCTTATCTTATCTTCAACAATGATCTTTGATTCACGCTACTGTTAACGTGCCCACAAACCGGAAGATCAGCCGAGAACGCATATACTTCGAAGTCCAATGGACTAATTCGAACTAGGGAGCTTGATTGAGTTGGCGTCAGAGCTGTCAATAAGGCGTAGGACCGTCTCGGACATTATGAAAGTGAATTTTGTCATAAATCTATGCGGAAAACCCACGCACTTCAAGACGATATGAAGCACACCCGACTTCACAGATGACGTCAATTTGAGCGCTTGTCTAACAATAAGACACGCTACCGACAATACTTCTTCTGACGAGAAAAATGTCAAGGGCAGGTTTTTGATCGCGAAAGTACAGATCATCTCCAAATCGCTTGAAGAGGCCAATAGCAAGGGTTGATTCGTGAAGCGTAAGCTTTATCCGGTTTCTGTGATGGGGGGCGGCGATCGCATCCGACTACAAGATGCCGCGGTTTTTTTGTCTCAGGGCATCAGTGGATGCTGCTACTTATTCAAACCTGGAAAAGGAATTATTTACCTGGTAACGATATTTATTGCTGCTGAGAATTGTGCTTTCAGCAAAATAGCGTACCTGCGTACATGGCGAAGGTTGTCCAATCATGCCTCCAAAACAACGTTAACGATTGTATTTCTCCTGCTGGATGGCCTTTGTATACTAAGGATCTTAAGATACCTTTACAGGGTGGGGCAAAAGTCTGGGAGCCGAGTTTGCAGTGCTGTAAATCAAGAAACTACTGATGGTTTTGATTCCAAATTTGTGCCGCATATTGCTGCGATCATCCTTAACAAATCACACTTTAGCTAGCCAAAAATGTCTGCCATCTACTTTTGCAGGAATTGGATTTTTCAAGCAAATGCTTCTACAAAGCGGAAAGACGAAATTCTTGGTCTTCGCAACTTATTTCGTAGCTGAAGATGCAGTGGATATTCTAGGGCACTTCGATAAACACAATATAGAGGAGGCTTTGCGCTGTCAGTTCGTAGTAGTTGCTTATGTCAGATGCTATCCTTTCGAAAACGCAAAATAGATTTTTGCGATTACTACCTGCATGCCAGTAGCCATTTGTTTTCAAAATGAGTTTGAAAGCTATAGGAGCGTAGCAGGCGCTGAAGTCAGGCTATATTCTTCCCATGAGTTTTCTATGTAAGCTTTATTAGATTTCGATCGATGGTGCAGTTTCAGTGCCTTTTAGACTATGATTTTTCGCTACCGCTTTCGCAACCGCATCCAGATTTCCAGTATGCGTACACTTGCCTTCACTAAAAATAAAATTTTTTTCCTAAACACTGCAAAAAAAAAATTTCTTTGCACTTGTAGCTAAAAGCTTGCTCTATCATACAACACATTTGCTTGGTGAAAGAAACAGTTATCTTGAAGGATTGGGACGAATATCAACACGACTGTTTGCGTGCCATGACAGGCGGGCTCGCCAAGATTTCCAAGGGCTGCTTTGAAGCCAGAAAAGGCAATCTCAAAATGTGAGAGCAGTGTTGTATTTGTAAAGGTTCGATTTATGTATGCAGCGAATTTTTTGTTTCTAGGTACTTTCCTTCTGATTTTATCCGAAAATGCACGAGGCTCCCAGACTTTTGCCCCACCCTGTACTATCTCGTTATTTCTTGAGGCCAAAGCCTGCGTTCGCCCACACGAGACTATAGAGTCTCTGAAAAGCGCTCTTCAGAATGTCTAAAAGAGGGATATCGACATAGAGTACTACCGTATCTCCGTGGAGAGCTTTCCCAAACGTCTTCGAGCTTGTGTTCATGTCAAAGGAGGGATCCTAACTGTACATTTACTCTGTAGGGAGTGTTGAATAAACATCATTGATTTCAAGTAACCATCTTGCCTAGTTTCGCGGTTACGATAAATATACCGATTTTACGGACTTTTCCCTGACCCTGTCAATTTGTCCCAGGTGGCACAGCCTTCTGAGCATTTGGAATTTGGTGTGCACGAGTACTTAAAAAATCCAACTCATAACATGCAGAGGGCTGGGGTTATAAACCAGAAAATATACTAATATCTCAAACGTCTCATGTGTGGTACAATTTTTTGCAGAATGTGTGCAGCTATTTTTCCATTTTCTTGTATACTCTATGTAGACCCTGAACTGAGGTTTCGGTTGTGTATTTCACAATTCCACAATTCCATTCCAAAACCTTAGCTTGATGTCCTGTTTTTTATGTCATCACTTTCAGCAAAGAAGTGCGATCAGAAAGACATGGGGATCAAAGAAAGGATCTGTTCGTGTAGTGTTCATTGTGGGAGTTGTGCCCAGTGCTTCCTCAGCACTTAATCGTGCTTTAGCTAGAGAGATTGAGGCTCAAAGTGATATACTTCAAGTTGACGTTATTGACACTTATAGGAACAATACGTTAAAGGTGAGTAACTTTTGTCCGAATAGTCTTACAAAATTATTTCAAAATGACGACGGCATTTCTGTAATACCATAACACATAACGGTTATCATGCTGTAGTGAGAATTATTTTACTATTTCTGATAAGACCGATTTTCAGTTCTTTCACTCCATAAACTATGCTTTCAAGTCTGCTGGTGGATGTTCAGCGTCTGATTTTGTTCTGCTCGTAGACGACGATTATATGGTGCACGTTGACATGCTTCTTCGCTACATATCTAGCAAAAATCCTTCTCAGCAAGTACGTCAATTTGCACAAATATGCTCCAGCTGACCATTAAAATTTCCAGCTGTACGAGGGGTGGAGATTTGATACTGCACCGTTCAGATTTCGGTTGCATAAACATGCAGTGAGTTTTGGAAATTTTTTGTTTGCCATAGATGATTCGCATTGTGAACCCCTTAAAGGCACCGTCCACCCAAAAGCCTTCTGAAAGCCCTGATTCCGAATATGGAGTCGAAAATCCGCGAAACCCCCAAAAATCCCTGTTTCGAGAACCCTCTGCAACGAGCGCAGGAGAGATAAAGCATGCAAGTGGGGGGGGGGGGAGGGGGCGACTGGGGTCGCCCCGCCTACTTTGCTACTTCCGGAGCGGACTTCTTGCTCCAGAAGCAATTTTTTGCGGCGAAGCTTGGAGGTTTGTCTAGTATGGGGGCCAACACTAGTATGCCATCATAATCTCGCCAACTTCATTTTGGGTGGACGGTGCCTTTAATATGTAGATCATGTTCGGACAAATCATCATCGTTATATAGGGGTTGAAGGTCTTATCTAAGAAATCGTCTAAGCGGCTGTTTGTATGGTTCTTTTGGGTAAAAAAAATTCAATTTTGAACTCTCCCGGTACCGCTAGGACGCTGATTGGTCTGTGTCGTAAGAGTACGGTCTTAGCGGGAGTTTGAATTGAATTCATCGGTCGCGATCACTGAGCTGCCACTTGGGCAATGGTTTGGTTATGGCTTCTTGAACACATAAGAAACCCGAGTACCTGTTTTGCTTGGACACTGCCTTCAGTTAGCCTGTGTACAACTTCTACCATAGTACTTTCTAGGTTTCATTGGACAACTACCCTTTTAATCGATATCCACCTTATATATCGGCTGGTGCTGTGTTACTTTCACGTAAAACAATCTCTTATTTCTATTATGCAATGCAACTTGTTAGGGTAAGTTTTGGAAAAACCATAAATTTTCAGAAAGCTTACACCTATATTTCATTTTTTTTCTAGCTGTACTCCTTCGACGACATATATGCTGGTATAATTGCATATTTGCTCAAAATTACACCAAAGCACAATGAAGCCTTTGTCTTTTGGAGCAGAAGTATTAGTCCTGAAGAATGGCGAAGTGGTAAAGTGTTAGCTGCTCATGGATATCCATACGATCGTTTGCTTGATGGGTATCCTTTGCTTGATGAGCGTGCATGAGTAGTCGAGATACATGTATAATTCTAGGGATTGTAGGTCTTTTCTTGCTAACGTGGATTTTTATCACCGCTCCGATATTGTACGGGTCCTTTGAACGATTACTTGTTTATTTATCAAGCAATAAACTTCTAGGTACTTTGTCTATATGCTACACTTTTGTCAAAAATCCAAACTCTATGACCTTTGTAATTAAGCAGGATACAGAACCATATGCTGGTATAGTACGGCGGAATGAAAGGAACACCGCTGGTTCTTAAAGATTATCTGAGACTTAGCATCTCGAGAGCTAATACGAATTCTTGCAAAAAATCCAGATCAGTTGCCTGAACTGCATTTGGTTTTTTGGCGATGCAAGATTGTGTTTTTCTAGCTTTGTGATGCTGTCAGAGAAGGGAAAACCACGTCTTTGGGTGCCTCTGCTTATAAGAATAATTTTTGAGTTTTCAGTCGTCACGGCTAGTAACACTGTTGTACTCAGACAATAGGAAATTTCTGAGAGAAAGCATTTTTAATACTTTTGCAGGAATTTGTTAACTACTGGAGTGAACAGAAGCGGCAAAGCGTAAACGGTCCGTTCTGAGGTGATTCCCGAAACTCGAAGCTCAAAGTGCGGCAAAATTATTGAATTTGGGAAAGTATTGCGGGACTGTGAGCAACCGAAGCTTCCGCAAAGATACCCAGAATCATCGAGACCTTTAAGCTGATAACGCAGTCTGCGTCTGCCGCGAAACATGCATCATCGTTTTTTTATAAACATCCTTGACGGCTTTTCTTCAGCGTTTTCTTGTCTTTGCATCGTTTTGTTGTGAATTTATCGTAAATTTCCCTTCTTTCAGGTTGAACATGCGTGGTTGTAATCTCAAACTATTACTTGTACTGCTTTTAGGCTATAGTTTACTAAAAGGGCCAGGATTCGCGAACTTTAGCTAGAAATAATGGAATGTATAATACATACTTTTCAATTGCTTTGATGTTTTTTCTTTTCAGAATTATGTTAAGGTGCAAACGCAATTTTCTACATCATTCAGCCATGGCGTGCGGTTACACTTCGAAAACGCTCGTTTTCGTCTACTATCATTTATTAAATTGTTGCCGATGAGAGCACATAGCATATGGAGCCAAGTATGAGAGCATATCAGCATCACTCCCTAAGGCGGTCTTGTCTTGAAAGTTAGATAAAGTGTATAAACTGTCCAAAAGGATTCTGTAGTTATTTCATGAAGAATTGATCACGACGGCTTTACTTGACAGGACAAGTAGTAACTATTGAAAAGTTTTTATTGAATCTGTATGAATGATTCTATTAGATCTTAACTTTGTGCTTCTGGGTATCTTTGAGGTAATCAAATAGCATGCGGATCTCCCTTCTTTTGTCTCATAGATGGTCGTCTACGGTAAACTGTGTGTGATTTTTGGCAGCTCCTTCTGCTTCATCATAATCCTTCAGTCACTTTGAATGTGTAAAATTTTAAGCGGTCAATTTCAACGAGATTTTGTATATGAAAAGGGTAATCGAGAGATTCGAAACATATGTGTAAAGCGCATAACCTCTTCTCTCGTAAACATATTATATCCACCATATGTATTTTTTTTTTTTGAAGGAGGTAATGGTACGGGAAAGGAAACGAAAAAACGTTTGGATTGAATTTGGGACTAACAAGGGAATGGTCAGAAGTCGAAGTGGCCAATCCATACAAGCTGCATACCAATCGATGCAGCATAGGATGCTAATTTCAAATGTGTTTTCCGTATCTGCAGAGCGCCTTTGTGGGCGAAGTTATGAGCAGCTTTACTGCGGAAAAATCGTCCACAAAAACTGCGAAATTAGGCAGATCACTGCTCCTTCAGCTCACCTTTAGGTACGAGCCATATGAACTGACCTAGTTACACGTTTTGGTCCAACACTGAGCCGAGAATGGCTTTGTAAGGCCAAATTTGACCTTTACACGCACAACTTCTTAGCAAAATGATGACATTTAACGGCTTATAACTTCGCCTACAAGAGCGTTCTGCAGATAAGGAAGACAGATCTGAAATCAGCATTCTATGCTGCATCGAACGGTATGCACCTTGCTTGAATTGGCCACTTCGATTTCTGACCATTCCCTTGTAAGAAAGCAAAATTCTATCATAACTGCAGTCGTTTTTTGCTCTTACTTGGAGTAATAAAATTTTCGTTTTTTTTAATTATTATTTGCTAGTAACGTTCCTTGCTGGGACATTCGAATGTTGTGCTCGTTTATTCCATCCAGCTGTTGAGCAAATAGAGTGCCGTAAGTGAATAAGCAAATTGGTAAACCTTTTCAAATATGCAACTAGAGGGTTTTTTTGGGTTTTACGAGAGAGCTATGCTTTGCTAATGGATCCCGTCCAAAATGTGTGTTCTGTGATGCCTTCATTCTTTCCAGTGCTTGCCAAATATTTGCTTACTTTCGTGAACTGAATCAGTTTGATAAAAAAAAGCAATAGCACGGCAGATGTCGCTTTATCAATTGCTCTGAAGCAAACAATCTTTTTTGTTGTTGCGGAGGCGAATAGGAGGAGGAATTTGAAAAGCTGAGATTTACCAGAGTTCGGGAGGAAGTAATTTTGTTGGGCAGAAATGTGCCACATTCATCTCTTGAGACGTCAGTAAAGTCGCCAGCGCAACCAACCTTCCGCTTCCTGTAAAAATGACGGAGGTGCAGATTGATAGCTATGTGACGGACGGAGCGGAGGGCGGGGGAGGGGGTCGCGCAATTCTTGAAAAATCTCCATGGGCCAAAAAGAAGTGCAAGCGACTTAGCTTCATTCGTATGTAAAACAATTTTTGAATTTTTTTAATAATTTCATGTAAAATATAGAGTAAATAGAGGTCTCATACAAAATCCCAAAAAAAAAACACCATTTCCTCAAATTTTTAGGGTTATAGGCCCGCAGAAATTCTGGAGAGCATCCCAAAAAGTTCATCCTAAAAGGCAGACTAAAGTTCCGCTTTTTTATTGAGAAAAATCTTTGTCGCACCCTCCTCTCTTTCCAAAAAAAAAATTTCTCGACCGCTGTGGCTATATGCCGTTGTCGCTCCACAGATAAGGTTTCTTATAAACATTTTCATAATTCAAGAACTTTCGGTATACTGGTACTATCTTAGACGGTCGTGCATTAGTTTGAAATATTTTATATTACTTTTCTTCATCGAAATAATCAATTCTCGCTCCAGATCGGAACTTGTCGTCTTCAAGATATCTCAGCATCTTAACAACAGTTTGCGTAGGGGTTAACTTTGATTTGTGAATTTCATTGTCCGATGGTTGGGTTTGTGCAAACGCCTGCCGAATTCCTTCATCAAATGATCTAAAAAATACAGTACTAAAAAAATTTAGAGGTTTTTGGAATTTTCAAAACCCACTCCTTAGCGATGACGTCATGCATATCAGTATCGACAGGTCCAGGAGAATAATTAAATACTTTTACGGAATCGTCTTCTACCGCCAGCCCACGAAAATATGCTTCTCGAGCTGCTTTTCCTACTGAGTACTGTAAACGCCTAATTGGTGCAGTTGAGGATGCTCAAGGTGCAATTGCGTACCTGTGTTAATGACGGAAATGCTTGCAAGGCTAGTAAAGAAGTGATATTGACAATAACTCGTGTTTTGACAATCTGGAATAATGTATGACGTCAGCAGTGGTAAATTACAGTATTCGGACTGCTTACCTCTTTAGTAATAGATTCTAGTATCAAATTATTGAATTGTATCATAGATACAAGATTAATGTTCAAAAACTGTCGCCATTGGTCCGGATTACTCAATTCGGTGCTTTTTTTGGTAACATCGCCAACAGTCCCACAGTTGTGGAACACATAAGCGCTATCGAAAGATCCTGTATCTGAAAAATAATCATAAGGATGAGATGTTGGAAAGCAACCATTATAAACTGCTTATAAGCAGATGCGCCTTCCTGCGCCTATTTGCCGTAAACACTTAGCTTCACACTCTCACAGATTCTCAAATAGATTCTACTACAAGTTTCAATAGGAAAGGCTGCTATATTGTATGTAAAAACGTCAGGCTTTGTGAGAAAGTTCATTTAGTCTTGGGCGATACTAGCTACACATGCATCGTTTTCCCATGTACTCTCCCTTGAAAAAGAGGCACAACATATGAACGACTTTGTCTTATATATAAAGCTGAATGTCTGTTTGTATGTCTGTATGTCTGTACGTATGTTCCGAATAGAAAATTCCATTTCTGAACCGATCCGGACCAGACTTGGCACACATACACTTCGGGACCCGGCGGGTGTCATAGGCTACTTTTCGTCATCGATCGATATCGATTTTATCGATTTTTTGCAAAATTTGAGCTACGGGGCTGGGAGTTGGCACAGGGGGGTAATCGAGCATGCTGATTACGAATATAATAATGACAGAACGGGCGGAGGTAAGTCAACTAGTTATCGATAAATTTATAGAACGTAATTACAAATCCTAAGTGTGAGAGATAGTAAGCAAATAAATCTTGTTTAGCGGAAGATAGTTGTTCTTTCTTCCAGCGATTTCTAAGCATGTGGTTACGTACAATATCAAAAACTGTTCTTTTGATGTTTCTCAACACATAGCCCCTTTGATTAATGTCTATGGTAATGAAACTATTTATGGTATTGAATCTATTGAGAGAGGTGTTTTTTTGTGGTGAATGTTCAAATTTAATAAATTAGCTCGATTGCAAGCACATCCCACATATCATATTTTTAAGGTCTTTGAAAACAAGCCTTTTACTTTTTGGTAGTGGCCATCTCAAATGTGATTCAGTAAATAGCGTGTAGGTCATTTCGTACATTGAACTAGATTACAACAACTATATGTTTAGACGCAGTGGATGACGATTTTGACATTCAAGTTTTATGACAAAGGTCAAATGATGCTTAATGTGTAAAGACTGATCTAAATCGAGAGCTTGGTATTTTTTCTTATCGTGGCATTTCATAGCGAAAGATCGCACAGTGCGAGACTCTTGAAAAGAATACTGCAATCATGAAAATATCAAATGTTTCAGCTCAACAATTGCCAGGAAATTGTTGTACAAAAAAAAATAAGCGAGAGATACACGTGTTATCGCCTAAAATCGATATCAATTTGTAATGGCAAAAGAGCTACGAGTTTAGTTTCTTGCATGATTGAGATGAACATGAATTAATGAAATTATTCAATTTTTTGCTCATGACTTTTTAATAGGAAGCTAAGTGCTGCATGAAAAAAAATTGCACAAATTATAAATATCGAGTGACGTTATGAGCAAACTAAACAAATGGAAAAAATTGAAAAATTCTTGAATAGTTCACCTTTAATTTCTCCTAGTACCTCTTTGAAGGTATTTATTGCATCGTCATTGAAAGAACCCATATCGCAGACAACAATCCAAACTCGGGCTTTTGGTAAGCTGAAAATTACGATTCTCGGTAAATTGGTATCTCAGAATTGTTCTGATTGTGAAATATATTTGCTGGAGTTAGGACCAGAAGTGTTGAATTCACCTGCTTAAAATTTCTTGCTTTATCTGCACTAACGTGGCCTCCTTGCGAGCAGTAAGAAGAAAAACTGGAAAAAATTCCGTCTAATATCTCCTCTCAAAATGTTCAAGCAAGTCACCTGAATCTGATGCTACCCGCTTTGACATCTGTACAGCAATTTCCCTACCAATGCCTCGGGAAGCTCCCGAAACAATTGTGAGGACTCGTTCTCCTGCTAGAGGCATCTGAAAACACTCATAATTTCGAATAGACAGCAGTGACACAACCACGCAAAAAATTGGAGTCTGGCCAAGTTTATTGATTCCTCATAAGGTAGGAGTAGGCTAGGCAAATAAATAGGGCAATTGATAGACTCAGCATTGCTCGATGAATGCATTAGGGAAAGCCTTCTTTTTCTATGTAATTTGTTTTTTAGGACAGAGAGAGGCATAAAGTTCTGCACGATTAATCATGAAAAAGTATAGCTAATGCCTTGAAGAGGAAGATAAATCTATATGAGACTAGATAAACGAATGTGGAGAGAGAGGGAGAAAGTAAGTGGAGCGAATGGAAATTTTTTCATGGAGCAGATAATGGAAATGGGATAGTCCGCTAATTCATCTAGCCCGAAAAAAGTTTTGCGGATTTCCGCAAAGCGAATTGAACGAGTTTGTGGTTAGCTTAGAAGGCGTAGACTCTGCATGTGAAAATTTCCTATTTAAGTCATTACTTCGTAACTGATAGACAAACTTGCATCCATTTGCCATTTACGACTGATCTGCCTATTGTCAATGAAAGTGCTTGAGTGGGCAGAAAAAGGAAAGCACCAGATGGCACCATGACGGAGTTTGATTCTTGAACTTATGACTAGACTATGAGTGAAGTAAAGCTTATCAAGTTTTGGACCAAAAGTACCCGAATAAATAATCCCGCAGTGGATCCCAGCAGTATTTTTGTCCGGGACGGGGGAAGGGGAAGGGCAAAATTTTTTCAAATGAAGGTGCGTAACTCACGCAATCCGAAAAATTCTTTGAGGAATTTTTGAAAAAATTTTTGCGGGCATAACCCCTAAAATCTAAAAAAGAGACGTAACGGCAGCCGCATCCTCGAAAAAAATTTGTTTCGCAAGACAACTTGAATTTTTAAAATCAAAAATTACTTTACTTATACAAGAATAAAGTCACTTGCACATTTTTGTAATCCCTGTAAGTAGATTCCAAAAATTTCGCGACCCATTTTGAAGGGGGGGGGGGCAGTATTCACTACAATTTATGCAGGTACATGCCGTTCTAGCTTACATCTACACTATAACTCACCGTAGTAATTATGAATGCAGAGCAGGATTATAGTATTAATTTAACAAAAGCAAAATTATGCCCATATACGTTGTTTGGAAAGTTGCTGGCTTCAACTACTTCTGATTAAAATTTTGATGCGGTATTTACTTTATTATACTCACCAATTCTAGAGATCATCAAAACACAAGCAAAGATTTTTTTAGAACTGCAAAAGTTTCAAAATTAGTTTTTGGTTATGTGAGAAATTTGAAAATTGCTTTGCTAAGTCACTCTAATTTTTTGGCAGCTAACGCGGAAACAGCTTCTCATATTCTGAAATAAAGCCTCAATTTAGTATTCCCCTGCGATTGCGATGGCTTCTTTTTATGTTGACCTTTTGGAACTATTCTCTAGACTGAAATTGAAGCAAATCCTGCCCAATAGGGAACTATATTCGAGTAATCAAAAAAAACATCCTGCTTCCATTTCGAAAATGGATTTTAACAAATGAGTAAATAATAGGGTAATGGCTTTGATGAAGGAGCGAGCTCTTAGGATTATGGTAAGCATTAGTGAATGGAGCACTTTAGATAAAAAGTAAACGAGTAGAAAAATAAAGTGCATATAGTTTAAAGTTCATTCGGAATTCTAAACAGACACGCTAAAGACTGTTGCTCAGTCAAAAGATGACTGAGCAACGTTGCTATAGAATAAAAAGACCAAAAACGGGAAAACAAGTGGCATTCAAGCGAAAAGCACTACGTTTTTTTCGCACTATGATGAAAAGTACCGATGGCATGATGTGAGAACACAAAGGTCAAATGAAAACTGAGCTGATTAGGAGGGGAGTCGGTGATAAGAGCACATTCTGAGAAAAAAGACCAATGCCTTACTGATTTGGGTTCTTCTTAGATCGCAATACTTTTCTCAAGTGTTCTTGTTCAAGGTTAAACTGCAAAGAAGTGGCTGACGTGGAGGAAATCGTTGCACAAAACAGGTTTTCTGGTAGAAAAGAGTGGAAAGAGAAAAGATTTTGGAAAATGCATAGGAGATTGAAATAAGAAAAACAAATATGTATGTGCTTTGTTGAATAAGGTTTTCTAATAGAGGCGTAAAATTGAATTTTCTTTTCTTGAAATTCCTCTATATTTTTGCATGCAAAATGGACTTTAAAGGAGACTTTTCTTTTTCTGGTTTCGCTCATTTGAAACAAAGTTTGCTAACCCATCAATCTGCATGAAGAAAATATTTAAAACGGCACTACCGCCACATGAACAGCCATAATGATGGATTAGTTTTCTCGCTAGCGAAAACGACACGATAAGAAATGATAAGAAACGAAACCGAAACGCTCTACAGGACGTCCTTATTAGAATAAACTTAGATTTTTCCTCAATTTTCTTGTAAAAGCAAAATTGGGTTGAGAGAACCGCAAAGGCATTGGTAGGTATCGACTTACATACTCGAAAATGCACGCAGAGAAAAAAGCTGTGGGAAACACTGCTTTGGGGTTTTTGACAATGATTTGATTTATCGATAAGTACTAGCCAATCATGGAACTATATGAGGCAAGAAAGTGGGCTTCAAAGGAGAATTTGGAAAATTCTGGAGGTGAGTTATTTATTGATTATTTATTGATTATTGGAAGTTGAAAAAATAAATTTATTTGTTATTTAAGGTATTAGTTATCCGCATTTTTGACACTACAGTCACCCAAAAACTACGATGGGAGGTGAAAGAAGATTAGTGAGGGATGAGTGATGAGGGGAGGGGAAATAAACTTTCAGCGCAGTTCCTACAATCGATGCTATAGATCTTTGAACTTGCTCGCCATTTGGATTCTGAAAAGGCGCTAATCCTTCGCTTCGGCGAGCGAGGTCATTTGGCATGGGAGAATCATCCGCTCGCAGCATTTTGTCGCTAATTTGCAATAACTATCCGAATTTGAGGCAAGATAGGGAAATAAGGAAATGACAAAATCACATGAACTTTTCTATGAAGTTTAGTTAGAAAGGTAAAGTTCAGCAAAAAACTTCTACGTGATCTTAAGAATAACTCCGTAGAGGCAGCGTCTCGGCAAAGTGATAGGATTTTCGAGCGCTGTGGTGGCAGGTCTCCCAACTAACCTATCAGTAAAGTCTGGAGCAAAAAAGCGCGTTTAGGAAGCGTGAAACTCGCTTTGGAAATGTTACGGATCCCGCTCCCCTTATGTTCCGGACTCCGCCCACTTACACTCACTTTGCAGCGAGTTGAGACATGAAGAGCTCGAAAAAAGCTCTTTTTGCCATTTTCGTGCGCTGCAAAGCCCAGATATATAGGTTCAGCATGGCGAGAAGGCTCCAAAAAGGTGAAAAACCGGAGGGCGAGGTTTCCCCGGGACGCTGCCCTTGATGTAAAGTGCCGAGGAAGCCTCGAAGAAATACACGATCCGCCTAGATGAAGAATAGAAAAAAAAGGTATTAGGTTTTAAAAGGTTTACGTTTATATCGGTTTTCTAGGTTTTATTTTCAAAATAAAAATTGCCTTTATTTACTTCAAGAAGCCACTATTTATTTGTTATCCGGTTATGACTGACTAGTACAAATTACTCCTAATGAGACGTTTTAATAAAACGCAGAATATATTCAAATCATGTTTACAGTGATGTGCTTCATATGGAGCTGGGGTAAGGACAGGATAGGAAGTGGAAAAAGATTCAATACTTTACAGGGCCTGGCACCAGCTGGCACGGGGCAAGCTGGATATCGTTTTTGGCAAAAAGCAAAGAGGTTTTCGTTTTTGCGGTCGAAGACACACGGAAAATCTGCGACCTTTTTTTCGTTTTTTGGAGATTTTTTAGGTTTTTAGAGGAAATGTGGTTGAGGGTCAAAGGGGACTTCGTTTTGAAAATTTCCGGTGCCAGCTCGTGCCGAGCCTGATACTTTAACAGATATTATTATCTCATCAAAACTAGAAAGCTCACAAAAGCGAAATGCGGTTTCACATGGTCCATATAATGGAATGAGCTTTGAAACAGCTGGATAAGTGAATGGTACGGAATGAATGGTACGGAGGAAGTAATTAATTATACAAACAGTTTTGTCTTTTTTAATGCTTATTCACACGGATAAGAAGCCGTACTTCTTGTTCATTCATTAATTTCTCCAATTTCCTATGTGTGTTACACATGGAATTGGCATTGATCAAAGTATTTTTTATAGCGTACAATGCCGGTAAAATTTGAGAATCAAAAATATCATGAATTATAGCCATAACAACGAAGTACAAGAAAATCAACGAAAAATATTCTAGAGGTCCTAGAGGAGTTTAATCTGCCACTACAGACGACAACCAATATCCACACATAGCGCGATGGCGGCGTGGCGTTATGGAGCAAAGCTACGCCGCATTCGCTGCGGTATATCCTGAGGACCCTTTGCGTTGCGTCGCTCCTAATTGCAGTTGCAAAAGAGCTAGCGCTACCCAGCGAATTGAGCCATTCTCCTTATTCTCCATAGATGAAAATATCAAAATGTGGATGATAAACGCATTTCAAGACTTCTTCCTCGTATAGAATACTGGCTGACTGGTCCCTAATAAAGATCTACTTTAGAGGGAAGCAAGATCTGTTGAACATCTAGATGAGGAAGAAGTGTCTGCAAAGCACGACAAGAAAAAGTAAAAGATAAGGAAGTTAATTTCTCTTGGAAAGTCATTGACGAAAAATTCCTATTCTTTTCTCTGTTAATACTTGTGTTCCACTTCTCTTGAACTCTTTTAACCCAAATCCAGCATTGGATCATCCCATAGTCAGCCTTTGGTTTATCCCTAAGTTTCATCTACTTATTTGAACATATCAGGCTGTAGTAATAGGGAATGGCTTGATCCGCTGCCAGGGGCAGCGCTACTCCTGCGGCTGCAATTAAAGGCGAGGCAACGCGAATGCCCCTCAGGATATACCGCAGGGGAACGCGGCGTAGCTTTGCTCCATAACGCCTGCCCCCCCTAGCGCGATTGGGGGCTGGTCGATAGGTAGCCGTAGCCGGAAGCTTAGCCCAGAACAATGCTGAGACTAGAACTTTGTGTTATACCCTACTAGGCTTACCGCTCCGCCCGGCCCTGTCAAAAAAACGATAAAGGTTTCATTCCCATTCCTGTACAACCTTTCCCTGTGCCCACTTCTACATGCAATTCCCTATTCCAGCTGTGTGAGTAATCAGTATGCTCATCTACTCTCCTCATCACCCCCCCCCCCCGCCCCGTTGCTCAATCTTTGTAAAAAAACAATAAAATCGACAAAAGCAGGGTAAATCTAAAAACTGATGGCGTCATTCGGCTATCCGGCCCCTGAAATGTTTTTGTGGTTGTCTTGCTCAAACTCGGTGTATGAGGGTTATTCAAGCCGCTGATGACGAATATGATAGTCATTTCGCGTGGCAGCGGGTCATCACCAAACTCCAGCCGAATTCATGATTTTGACCTCCTACCGTACACCTACCATAAACACACGGGGAGACATTCTGCGGAGAAAGTGTGATATCTGTTTTCAGCACGTAAGACAACCCTCATAGACGAAGTTTGAGCAAGCTTTACGACAAAAAAATCTTGGGACCCGGATAGCCGAATAGCGCCAAACTAATATTGTGTTCGTAATCAGCATGCTCGATTACCCCCCCCCCCCCTGTGCAAACTCCCAGGCCAGTAGCTCAAGCAAAAAAATCAAATCGATAAAAGTAATCTATAATTCTGAAAGCCAATATTATATTCGGAATCCCCATGCTCGATCACTCCCCTGTGCAAACTCCCTGCCCCGTAGCTCAAACTTTGCAAAAAATCGATAAAATCGATAAAAGTAATCGATAGTCCTGAAAACCAATTCACTTATAGATATGTGCTCTCAAAACTTCCTTTTGGGTTTCTTGCTTATTTTCCTTCTTTTAAGCTTTCAAACCCAAAAGTGAAGGTGGTCACCCCGTACCAGCTCAAAAGTGAAGGTAGGCGGAGACTCGGCTCCGACTATCGCACCTCTGGTCGTCAGCTGACACCTATAGCTCCCGCCAGAGTGCCGAAGTTATGCCAGCGCTGCGCCAGCATTTCGATCGATACACGTGTATTTCGTTGGGGCGGGGCTAGCTCAGCAGGTAGATGTCCCCAACGAAATACACGTGTATCGATCGAAATGCTGGCGTAGCGCTGGCATAACTTCGGCACTCTGGCGGCAGCCTATGAGCCGTCTTGGGCCTGATGCAATCAACGATGTGATATAGGTGCCGCGGCTCAGCAATCGCTGTAGCGGCCCAATTGGTCGACCGGGCCGGTACAGCGAGTGTCTGAGTAAGCACTGCGCAGACAAGGAAGAGGGTAGGGGAACGAAAGCCGCCAGTTTGAGCCCTTTCGTGGCCAACTGGTCCTTTCGCAGTGTTGTTGCATGTCGTTCCAAGACCAGCAGTCCGCGGAGGCGGCCCAAACTGGCGGCTTTCGTTCCCCTACCCCAAGGAAGACACATCTGGAATCACCGCTTTACGCACTCCTACGCACCTCAAGAGGCCACTTCATCTAAACATTCTTTTGTTGTCAGTTTTTGACTATAGTTAAGACTAAACAAATTTTGTACCAAGTCATCCAGTTTGCCGAGCAGAAGCGAAACATGACGCTTTCCTTCTTTGAGTTTGTGCTACCGTTAACGTTAGAAGTTCTTGTAGAGCCTGGTTACTTTTCTACATAACTTATACGTAATAGAAAGTATAGTGGCAAAAGATATGAGAAGTGCCAGCGCTTGTACGTGAGACAAAAAACAGCTGCAATTTGTGATTTCTCAAAAGGTAGGTCCTTTTTGGTATGGGCAAAGGGCTTGAAGATCCAGTCCTAGTTCAGCAGCATTCCCATAGTTGATCCGAAAAATCAAGATGGAACAGATCCGCCGAATTTAGAAATACTTTTGAAGACTATTTCTTAATGAGTATAGGATGACATTTTCAGAAACATTACGCACCTAGTACAGAATCGAACATAAACATCTAGAAATCCGAATCTAATTCCAGTGTTCTGTAACTCTAAACATCTTTTCAAGAGTTGTTTGTGTGGGCACGTTTCTGACTATTTTAGTAGTTAGTCAGTCACTTCAAGAGACTACCTATATCAGTGAGCGAGACCCCCCATCAGAACTTTTCCACTCTATATCATCAAATCTGTGTGTAACTGACATTAGCACGCTGTTGCTGTTTCCAAGCTACTATAGATAGGACCCCTATGGCAAAAAACCTTCCCTGCGTTGCAAATTGGACTCGGCCACAATCATACAATAGCCATGATTTTCGCAGTTGACGGTTGCCGACTTTAGATCCTAAGTTTTGTTCATAGTGACAACTGCTTCACAAACTTGCAGTACCGGCGTGCCTGATTTTTCTGCTATATTTTAAGGTCGCCTTTGAAGATTTTATTTCCCGAATCTTGAAGAAAATGTGCAAGCAAAACATGATGTTGCACCAGTACTAGGCTATGAAATCTTAAGTGGCAACTACCAATGACCGTACTAAAAGGTACGTCAGATGTATGGTAAAAACTATCTTGTAGGAGAACAAGATGTAAGCCTCGGAACAGCGACGATTCCACGACGCTACTACTGTTCGACCGTCCCTTCTTGAGGAATTGGTGAGGACCTGAAGCGATATTATATAAAGCTAGGACGGATAACCATTCTAGCTCTATGACCTCTGAAGAGCGAGTTGTCAAGACCGTTGAGGTGCTTAGCGGTTTTTTCAATAGAAACAGTCTTTCAAGCTTTCAATCACACAAAATGATCAAAACAAGCTAAATCGTACTACAGAGTGCATATTCCGAAGGATTAATAGCAGGGTAGCATGGGGTGTGGCACGCCACACCTGGGGAGTCGTAGAGGGGTCAGGAAAAGGGGGGGGGGAGGTCGTTATCGAGGTGATAATGGTGTTAGCGACATTATGTCATTCAACAGTGTCTAATAGGCCCATTGTACAAAATACCAGCACTAAGGCTTTGGCCTACCGTCGTACACGCACATTATTTACATTAAAAGGATCCTAAAGGCGTAAGAGTACCAATTTCGTAATTAGCATGTCAAATAACCTTTGAGGGCCAAGTTTCAGCGAATTTTGAGGTTTTCAAATATTGGGACACTCTGAGGTCGTCATTTTCCTAATACGATAACTTTGTTTCAAATTTGAGTAAACTACTTCTTTTTGTACTCGTTACAAGCTATTCTTTGCTCGTATTAGGAATCCCACTTCAACTAACCTCCAAACTCTGGAATTAAGAGCAAGCCAAAATCTTATCTGTCCCATTTTGCGCTTTCAATTTCTCAGAATAGAGAAGACCGATCAGGCTCAAAGCACTTTTGTGAAAGTTAAGAGGATCAGGCTAGCGAATATAGTTGTCCTTGCCGCCTTACCTCGCGATTCAGTAGCAGCGCAGACTTGGCATATTACCGTAATTCAATATTTTCGCAGTTTTCCATTTGCTCATAAGAAAAAACGACTATATCATTCCCTAGGAGAAACAATTTTGAATGAAATTCCTGCTATGCGGAGAAAGAGAAAAAGGTTCAGCAGTAGCGACCATATAAAAAAAAAACAGAGATTTGAATGCTTCGAAGGCGAGGTAATGGGATGCGGTACAACCCCTAGAAAGCTGTGACCGCCACGGTTTTTTAGGGGTTGTGCCACACCCCATTAACTTGCCACCAAAAAGGATTTTAGCGAACAAAATACATATACTTAGTTCCTTAGTCTGAGTTTTGTAGTTTTCATAGGAGTAATTTGGGCCCGAATCATCTTCGTCGCTCTGAGTAAAAGCTGGTGCGCAGCCACTGGAAGCGAAAAATGGGTCAAACGATTTTGGCCTGCTTCTAATTCCATAGTTTGGTGATTATTTGAAGCAGGTTCATGGTGTGGGTAAATAGAAAGTAGTGCCTTGTATTGAATACAAAAATTAGGTAATTCACTTTTGAAATATAGTTGATCATCTTCGAAAATGTTCACATCACGTGGGAGGTTCAATGTTGGGAATCCTCAAAGTTTGCTGAAACTTGGCCCATGGTGGTTATTCGATATACTAATTACGAATATGTGCCTAATCATGCATGGTAGAGCCTTTATTCATGCCTTCGGAAGAGTAGATGAGGGAGGGGGGGGGTATTGAGATAGAAGATAGTTGGGGAGGTGGGGGGGGGGGGGAAGGGGGCGCTTGTGTGCCACACCTCTTGCTTGACCCTGATTAGTAGGTCTACGCTAAGATACACAACAATACAACAGAGGAAGAACGATGAAGGAATGCTAATCCAGCTATAAGCTCCTGCAAGACTAAGGCGGTCAGTTCGATGCGTGACGTGGCTGTGACGCGACTGTGACGTGGCGTGACGCAGCCGTGTCGCAACCGCTTTGCACAACGAACCGACCGCCTTCGTCTTGCAGGAGCTTATACCTAATAACTGCTCCAAGACGAAGGGGTCGCCCAATAGGTTGAAAGTATGCGAGGCTGCAGCGCGCGGGCAATTGTCAACCACAGAGCGCGCGCACGCTTGGTCAGCGGTCGCTCATGGGAGCGTACGCGCGACCCGTGGTTGACAATTGCCCGCGCGCCGCGTGCGCGTTACCCTTGTATGCTTTCAACCTATTTGGGCAACCGCCTTCGTCATGGAGCAGATATTAACAATAAGTGAACGAAAGATAACATGCTCTAATTGATTAGCGCTGGGGCGCGACCTAGTCCCATCAGGATCAGAGGTGCGATAGTGGGAGCCGATTCTCCCCCTGCCTTCACTTTTGAGCTGGTACAGGGTGACCACCTTCACTTTTGGAATAAAAATTTTTTCGCTGGACGACAAAGAAGGAAAATAAGCAAAACAAACGCAAAAAAAGATTATTGATATATTTATGTATAAGGCGGCATATATCCTACTATAATAACGCGCTAAGCCCGTCTGTTTTTTTGTGTGTCTGTCTGTGTGTCTGTGTGAAAATCTGTCTGTCACGAAATTCATAGAGGAAGCTGCAACTAAGCTATCGGGCTGCAATTTTGCATAGCATACCGTGCCAGCGTGTAGGCCCACCATGCACAAAGACGAGCCGGTTCGATAAGCGGGTCCCTCAAAATTTGCGCGTCAAACGGGTCCACACGCCTTTTGCCACGCAAAACTGGGTTGCTAATTCGACTTTTTGCAATGCTGTGAATTGCCTGACAAGTAACTCTGTGCGCCATGAATTCTAGCCCAAAAAGTGCTCAAAAAGTTTACTTTTCTGCGAAAACAGCGCCAAAAATTGATGAGCGCGTAGATAGTCGCTTTGGCAAGGTTTTATATGAAAAACTGAAAACATTTTTGCACCGAAATGTAGCCCTAGGTGACTATTATCCTTATGACGATCATCAAACTGGAATAAATCCAGTAATCCTTTCAAATTCGCATTTGTTTCCTTGCAACAAAGTTTTTTTTCCTAAAAATCACCGATCCTACATGGAGATGCTTCATGAATAAACAGTTGTTTACGATTAATTTGTGATGTTCAGCATCGCGTGGTATGAGAAAGGCATACGGATAGGGAGCCAGTGCGAACCTCCGCGAAACGGAGGTTCGCACTGGTATTTAAAATAAACGTTTTCAGTAAATGGTGTATTTGGGAGTAAAACTTAGCGAAACTGTACGGATTTTATTAAGCAAATTTTGTTATAACGTACAGCGAAGAAAGTAGATTGATCCAGGCAGTAACGGCCGAGAACCAGAATTTTGAATAATTAAATAGTGAAAAATCATGCAAAATTTCCACTGTTATAAATCTGTTGTTTGAAGATGTCAGCAGTTGCGACTTCATAGATTTTGCAGAGTAAATGGTGCTCTATCAGCTAGTGAAAGACTCGAGTGTTGAGAGATAGTCGTTGAAAACCAGAATTCTAAAAATTTACGCCATTTTTGCGTGTTTTTTGACAGTTGACAGTTAAACTCATATAAATCTTGAATGTGAAAGTGTGTGATGTTGAGACTTCATAAGTTTTATAGAGTAAGGTTTGCCTTAGCGGGATATGTTTTAGCCATTCCGATCCATTGAAACACTTCCGAGATCCAGAGTCTTGAAAAAGCAGGTAAAAAATCGCTTTTTGAACTTCAACAGCTCATAACTTCTTCAGAACTGCATGAATCATGTTGCGACTACACAGGTAAGATTCTTCTCATCAAGACCTTTCAGATGATATATAAAATGTGGGGGTATACGGTCTCCTACGAATTATGCCCGGGGGAGGATCCTTTTCATACCAAAGTCTCCCCCTAGCCCACTTTTAGTGTATTGGAGGGGGGGGGGGGGGAGACTTTGGTACGAAGAGGCTACCCCCAGGGCATAATTCGTAGGAGACCGTAAACCCCCACATTTTATATATCATCTGAAAGGTCTTCATGAGAAGAATCTTACCTATGAAGTCGCAACATGATTCATGCAGTTCTGAAGAAGTTATGAGCTGTTGAAGTTCAAAAGCGATTTTTTACCTGCTTTTTCAAGGCTCTGGATCTCAAAAGTGTTTCAATGGATTGGTACGGCTAAGATATATTCTGATAAGGCCAACCTTATTCTACAAAATCTATGAAGTCGCAACATCACGTACTTTCACATTCAAGATTTATATGAGTTTAACTGTCAGCTGTCAAAAAACACGCAAAAATGGCGTAAATTTTTAGAATTCTGGTTTTCAACGATTATCTCTCAAATCCACTCGATTTTTTTACTAGCTAATAGAGCACCAGTCACTCTTTAAAACCTATGAAGTCGCAACTGCTGACATCTTCAAACAACAGATTTTAACAGTGGAAATTTTGCATGATTTTTCACTATTCAATTATTCAAAATTCTGGTTCTCGGCCGTTAGTGCCTGAATCGATCTACTTTCTTCGCTGTACGATATAACAAAATTTACTTAATAATATATGTAAAGTCTCGCTGAGTTTCACTTCAAAACACACCATTTACTGAACACGTTCTTTTTTGAATATATATGCCGCCGTATACTTAGAAATATGCTTTCAGTGGACTTTTTTGCGTCTTTTTGAGTTGTTTTATTTCCCGCGCACTGGCGGCGACGACCTGGAAGAATAGGCCCGGTCGACGTTAATCCCCTCTCCCTCCCCCCCCCCCCCCCCCCTCCCCCGTCGACGTTTTTGGGAGGTGAGTGTCCGGCACTACCACCTTCACTTTTGGCCGGACAGTGGTAGCTGGGACCACCTTCACTTTTGAGGGGTCCGGCTCCCCCCATCGCACCTCTGATCAGGATCCGCGGCCGATTATGGGGTTCGTTGGTTACTGCCTGATGCACTTGTTCCACCTCACCTTAGAACGAGGCTGCAACCGCTCTGCTTCAAAGACGCCTTTTCTTCTTCGAGAAATTCCTGCTTTTTACGCCATCTGTTTATACCACAGCCAGTTACACCGAGAGCATGTCGTCCGTTCCATTCAATTAGTTGACCTAAATGCATTGCTTGCTTTTCTTTTATATTGATACCAGAAGTAAAGCATTTGGACCTGAAACAACAACAACTTCAAATAGCTTCTTGGGTCTGCAATCTGTGGTATACAAGAGTAGAGTTACGTTCTGCCCTTTGAATTCACTCTCCTTTCCTTTTTCCATCTAAATAGACACAATTTACCAACTATTCATGGAGCCTTGACTTGCAGTACTTTGTAAATGCCTGTTACTGTCACCGTATGAGCTTGAAAGGGTGCAGTACTGTCTTGCAACGTCAATCCAACATTAATGTTGATGCGTTTGACCTTGAGCACTAAACATATAGTATAAATTCAAAAGCTATCCATGCTCCATAGATCGTTTCCGAAAACCCCAACTCTTAGTACTGATATTTAATTTCAGTGGCAAGATATGTAAAATGCTTTCAGTACCAAACAAGCAACAAACTTCATGCTTCTAAACAGATCGAAAATTGCACGACGAAAACTGAGTTGATAGTCTATTTTAGCGTGTCCTTGAAACTCACCAAAATCATCTCTACAGAAAAACCAGCGTAGTGTTTGTGGGTCTTTTTTACAACCACTACAGTCTTTCACTGTGAGTTCTTTTTCGCTTGACACTGATGTACTGGATCCGCTGGAAGTTTCCTTTGAAGGAGAAGTATCAGGACTCGACACGGTGGTAGGTGCACTGCTCGTTTGGGTTCCGCTGGAGCGTTCGCCATTGAGGACTTTTTGACAGTTGATATCTTCCCGATTATTTTTCCATCTGCCTATTTGGAAGACGTAAGGTTTCCATTGGTAATAATCACAGTCGCGCACCGTAATCGTTGGAACACCTCTCACTTCTTTAAAAATGCCTGAAAATACCCATGCTAAACTATATGCACTAACTAAAAGCTCAAAGTAAATCACTCGCCTCCAATCAGGATATATGTCTTATCTCTTATTTGTGTCTTAGGAACTGGAAAATCCTCTGTTTTACAAGTCGGTTTGTAAAACAGATGAACAGTGACCGTCTTGTCTTTGAGGGAATCCTTGTCATACTTTGGTGACAATTGCTGAGAAAGGAAATCTTGCAAATCGGAATGTTTTATAGAGTTTTGTAAAGACCTTGCCTAGCTTATAAACATCCTCGATTTTTGCCTGTGCTTCTTTGCAGGGGAAATCATACCTGTTCGATGAGCATGTATTAAGTTGTTTGGTTGTGAAGTCCACCACTGTGACTAAACGACGGAATTCAGGAAGTGTTATTGTTTGTTGCGTTTGAAAATTTGTGCAAAAGTATCGAAATAGGTTGGTGCAAAGATAAAAGCCGTTTCACAATTTATCGATTTGCAGTGTCGTACGCAAAAGTTATTATAGCACTTTTACACTATTCGAAATCAGACGGGACAATTCATTAGTTACCCTAAGAATTCGCTGATGCTAGTGAAAATAACAAAACATTTGTTCTTTGACGAAAGCACTGTCGTGCCAGCAGGCATTTGACGTTTTAAAATTTAACTACGACTATTACAATAATGTAGCCATCGAAACAGACTACAAGTGATCAGTCTTAGGTTTTGTCTTCTGTTTACAAGCTCTGGTCCGATTGTTTTTGCATGAGTAACATTATGAACGAAGATAGGGGCAGCATCAGCTAAGTACCGTACGAAGTGCGCTAAACTCTGCGTCCTCTAGTTAGTTTGATAGCACAGGAATGCGAGTTGTGGCTGTTGGAAGGGCTCCCTAATAATTTACTCATGCTTTTACTATTGTTACAATTCGGGGCTTGTGTAGTATATTGCAAAAGTTCTATAAATAGTTCAAAAACCAGTTTTCAGGATCATCTAGTACTCTGCGTTGATACCACTGCTT